>CM071927.1:61576326-61951326 GCA_016081115.2 Rehmannia glutinosa | reverse complement strand
CATATATCTTAATTTCATCACAATATCACCACAGAGAATCATACAATTCACGTTAGAGCATGATAAGCTTCTAATCACCATAGCCAAACAAGTAAACAGTTCATTCGAATATATCAATTATATAATCACACAAGTCAAATAACAAGCCAAAAGATTATACTCACAAGTGTGTGTCCTTATTTGGATGATTTCGCCTAATCGGACTTGTTTGCTCATATATCGGGATTTTGACCTATTGACATATTAAGAATGCATGACCAATTAAAAATCACATATTAAATACTAATGAAGCTATCTGTATGTTCTTTATTACAAGAAAATTCTAATTATTGTGATTATTAATTCAATTAAAGGCATAGCTCAATTAATTTCACCATATTATATTACAATACCAATAAATATAATTATTATCTTTATATTAATACTCTAGTTTGCCATTAGAAAAATAGTTAATTACCAATTCAATTGTATTATTTTATTGAAATTTCAAAGAAGTATATATATGTGTGTGTGTGTGTGAGATACAAATATACAAAACAATTCTTGTACTGAAACTATGTGATACGCCTATGAATATGATTATTCCATTTATTTTATTTTGATACCATTATTATCTATATTAATGCTCTATTCAGCCATTGTATTAAAGAATTAAAATAAATTTAATAAGGTTACAACCTTACCCATTTTCACTCATATTTCTATTTCACTTGTGTGCTAATCAATAGGAAATCACTCACAACCACAAGTCATTAACTCAATTCCGTAAGTAAATTGGAATTTCGGTAATCAATCTAATTCACGTAGATAGTTAAATGAGCGAGAGATCTATTAAACTTACCTATTTAATTAAGAAGTGAAAATCTCTCTATATTTTTCCTTGTTAATCGTGTCTGTCTGAGCTCACCCCAGTTTCTTGTTCCTGCTCTATTTGTATTGTGTTTAAAATATATGATATATGTATATGTTTATCAGGTTGCTTAAGGCGGTGGGTACATAGGCAAAGCATTTGTCTATACTTATACAATCCTTTGACATGTGTACATAGGCTAGTTATTTATCTATTTTATACTCACACGTATATAATATATATATAAAATTAGGTGCACTTTACTATATATACACACATGAATATATCCATAGAACCCCAATTATATATATTAGCAACATATATGTATAAATTATACTTTATTATATATATATATATGTATAGCCACACGTATGGCTGACATTTTGTGTTAATTACTACATCTATTTATATATACATTAATTCTACTCCATTATATTAGTAAAAGTATGGTCAAATACATATGTGTGTGTAATATTTTTTTATATATACTTATGCAATTAAGCTAAAACTAGAAATTTCATGATTTCACATGCATTCTACTATGAATGTGAAATATCAAAATGCATGTACTTATGTTTATGAATAATTAGTCAAGATAATTAAAATATAAAGTTTCGGGTTGACATAATATATAATTTTTCTCATATATATTATATTATATTTTTTATATTTCTTTAATCGAAGAACTGAGATAGAATAAAAGAAGTAAGCACATGAAGTATAATAGGTGGATTAACCTTTATTTTATTTGAATAACAATAACAAATAAAATGGTGATATTAAGATGGATTTGGGTATAAAATTTAGTTAATTAGTTTTTATTAATGTGATAACTTTCATGTGATTTATTAATCAATAGCTTACGATTTATAAGCTAAATTATTTGTCTGGTTATGTAAAATGCATCCAATGCTAAAAGAATTCAAAATTCATGTAAGAGAAAATATTTTTCTAGCCATATAAATGAAATAAAAGATCAATGGATGTGATTGTAAGCTAGTATAAGACTTATTTCGTTGTTATACCGATTGTAAAAAATTTGTGGGGCTTAGTTCTTTAAAATGATTATTTAACAATTCACATCGATCTATAATTAAAGTAAAGCAATATATATTAAATACTGTATCATATTTAAATTTAATTATTTTTTTCTTTCTAATCACTTTTTAATATTTTAATATTAATCAATAAAATTATTAAATAATATAATTATTTTAGTAAAGTTATGTGTATCACGTGCGACGCACATGTTTCTTACTAGTATATATATGTGTGTAAGTTCACGATTTCTTATGTTTATTCAGCGGTGAGATTTTTTTTGTTAATATATTTTTTGATCAACATCTTATACCTATGAAGTTTTGGAATGATTTTAGCAAGGTTATATACAAAGAACAAAATGATGCAATTATAAGGTATAATAAAAGACAATATTGCATCAGATTAAAGCAAGAGAAATCCAGGATTTTCATGCAACATGGTTGCAAAACTTTTCTGGAAGAAAACGACATCGGTGAAGGTTTTGGGTTTGGTTTCGGACAACAACAAAACAAAAAACAAAAATTAAATAACAAAAAATAAAAAAACAACTGCAAAATAAATAAAAATGATTCGTTTTCAGACAATTAATTAAAATATAGAAATCACAATAAGAAATAACAACAATAGTAATAACAACAATAATAATAATAATACCATGCATTTAATTTATTACTATCTTTGTCTTTATATCATTTGTAATATATTGGTAATTTATATGTGTACAGAAAAATTGAATTATCAGGATCCTCATCTACAGATCACCTCTCAGAAAAGTCCAAAAAACCTATAAAGAGTGATGTTGGGAAATTATTTTGTAGATTTTGATGAATGCCATGTAAAACTTAGAATAGGAAGTTGGCACCCCATTTTTGTTGTAAATTGCATTGTAATAGATAGGGCTGGTCGAAAGTGAGTTAACTCAGCTATGCCTGAACATGCAAGAAGACAACTAGAGACTAGAAGGAAGACTCCGTTGTGAGGCAACTGAGCGTGGCAAGGAAGAAGAGACAGGAACTCGATTGAAGGTGCAGCTGAGATGCAGCTGAGTGAAGTGTCAGTCAAGTCAACTCAAGATAGCCAAGTCTCAAGTTGAAGTGACAGAAGAGTCATACAATGATTAGAAGCTGACTTGAAGTCACCTGGGGAAGGCAAGGAAATGCAGTCAAGTCGAGATAACTGAAAGAGATCCGTTATCTATCAACATTACACGATGAGATGTGGATAGTGATAGAGGATGGGCCACTCCAAATTTTAAAAGTGAACACAGTTGTAAGAAGAGCTGCAGCTGAAGGAGAATAGGATGCTGCTCCCAGACCAGCCATGGTTGAGAAACCAAGAGCTGAATGGACAAATGATGACAGGAAAAGATATAACTTGGACAATGTGGCCAAGGACAATCTTTACAAAACCTTGGACAAAGCCATGTTCAACAAAGTAAAATCATGCAAAACGGCTAAAGAAATTTGGGACAAGCTAACATTGATTTGTGAAGGCTCAGAGCAAATCAAGGAAAATAAACTATATGTTGCTGTACAGAAATTTGAGAATTTCAAAATGCTTGCAGGAGAGACCTTGGATCAACTGGATGCTCGGTTCACAGAAATTACCAATGAGCTATCTGCACTTGGAAAAGAATATACACAGAAGGAAATGTGTATGAAGATTCTAAGAAGCCTCCCAGCTGAATGGGAAATGAAGGTCATAAAGATCGAGACATTCCATGGACCTATCCAAGACATCCAACCATGATGATCTATTCTCATATCTCAAAGCCTACGAATTTGAGCCGAGAAGAAAAGACCATGAGGAGACAACAGTTGTGCCCAAAACAATTTGCTCTAATTGTTAAGGATGGCAAGAGAGCTGAGGTCAAAGAAGTTATTGACCAAGAGGAAATAGCCCTAATAGTTAAAAGATTTAACAAGTTCTTCAATAAAAACTACAAGAGAGGCAAAGGTGAATCCTCCAGAAGACACTCAGCTCCCTCCAAGTCAAGGGAGGAGAGACCACCCAAGAGAGTAGAGCATCAAAAAGTTGAATATCAAAGAGCTGACAATCCAAGAATGGAAAGAGCTGATCAAAAGGTTGAGAATCTATGCTGGAACTGCAGGCAACCAGGTCACTATGCCATTGATTGCCCATACCATGTAGTTAACAAGTACAGGAATGAAGAGGAAAGAAAAGTCTTCAGAGAAAGAAGACAAGAAAAGAAAAAGGCAATATTGACTGCAGAGACTGCTGAGACAGCCAAGTCAAAAGATACAGCAGACTCGGAGAGTAGTGAAGCTGACTACTCAAGTGACTCTGAAGAAGAAGCCTTGATATGTCTAATGGCTAAAGAACAAAACCAACCTGACCAAGAAGATGAGGTACACTCTAACTCATCACACTAAGATTCTAGTCATAGTGACTGTGATACACACACTTCATCACCCACTGATCTTTATGATTCATTAGGCAAAACGATGAAAGACTTTAAACACATTAAATCCTCACACACACTACTAAATGAGGAAAACAGCCTACTCAAGAGCCAAAACTCACAGCTGACTAAGGAGTTGAGTACTCTAAGTCACATAGCTGATGAGAATAAAAGTCTAAAGGCTGAAAAGGCTAAGCTAATAGCCGAGATTTCTGCTATAGAAAAGAGGGAGAATGACCTCAAAAATGTAATTGCCTCGTTCACTAAGGCATCTAAATCCTTGGATGACCTTATTATGAGTCAAAGAGAATGTGGAGATAAGACAGGCTTAGGATTTAATTCCTCTGTACTATGTCAAGCTCCAAAAGTGATTTTGGAAAAAAGATCTTCAAGTAATGAAGTATCTCAAAAATCCAAAAACCCAAATAGTGCACACACATTTATTCCAAAGCACAATCACAAGCAAACTGGCCTTGGTTATAAAGGAAAAGGAAAACAGCCAGTTGAGTGTGTTGAGAGGACAGCTGAAAAGAAATCCAGCCGAGTTTCTCAGCAAACTCCAAATAGAAAATACTCTGTAAAGAAGAAACAGAGCTACCAAAGGCCCCAGAAATTCTATAAAAGAAACACACATGATGGGAATGGTAGAAAGTACCCAAGTCAAGCTGATTGGAATAATGTGAACTATCAGCAAAGACCTATGGAATATAAGCCTAAATGGCAAAGGCCTATAACTCAGCAAAGGCCATTCCAAAGGCAAAAGAGCTATCATCAGCACACATATGCACCCAAACACTACACTCAAAGATATCACAACTATCCAAACAAAGCAATTGCTAAAACACATTCACAGGCATACAGACAAAAGAGACAGCTGTATGAACCTAGAACCCCCAAGCAATTTGCTAAAGTTAATTATGATTATGGCACTGATAGATGGCAACCTCTTAGAGTCAAATCATTTGGCTATAGGTTGGTTGGATCATCTTATAATACTAACCCCTCAGGACCCAGACAAGTATGGGTACCTAAAATCTAATTTCCTTGATTGCAGGTTCAATGAACAGCTGAGTGCCAAGGAATCTGGTACATGGATAGTGGCTGTTCCAGACACATGACAGGAAACAAGAAAAATCTATCAAAATTCAAGGAAGTCAGAGGTGCAAAAGTCATATTTGGAGGAAATGAAGCTCCAGGAGAAATAAGAGGCATTGGATCCATCAAGAAAAATGGATTAGAAATCACAGATGTTGCATATGTTGAAGGACTCAACTTCAACCTGCTAAGCATGAGTCAACTCTGTGACAAAGGCTACAATGTTGGATTTAACATGGGTATATGCCAAATCAAGGACATCAATCCAATGAAGTTGTCTTTGCAAGGATGCGCACAAAAGAACATGTATGTGGTAGATTGGTCAATCGCAACACCAAGAACTCCGTCATAGCAAAGAGCACAACCGATCAAGTTGGTTGTGGCACAAGAAGTCGAGTCACACCGAATTTCAAAACAATTAACAAGCTTGCCAGGAGAAATCTTGTAGAAGGACTTTCCACTCGGTGTACAAGAAGGAAAGTGTATGTGATGCATGCCGGATGTGAAAGCAAATCAAATCATCATTCAAAGAAAAGATATGTCCATCTTCAACAAGAATATTGCAGACCGCTACATATGGATCTATTTGGTCCAGTTGAACCAAAGCTAGCATAAGTGGGAATAAATACACATTGGTGGTAGTAGATGACTACTCAAGATATACATGGACAATATTCATGTGTAAGAAGAAAGAAACTCTGCAGAAACTACCACGGTGATGAAGAGAATCCAAAATGAAAGAAGAGTCAAACCATTATCAAAATAAGATCTCGGAGAGGAACCGAGTTTGTCAATGGTATAATCACTCAAGATCTTGTATTGAAAATGGTATTGGTCATGAATTATATCTGAGCAAGGACTCCACAACAAAATGGAGTTGCGAGAAAGAAGGAATAGAACTCTCAAAGAAGCAGAAGGACCATGTTAGTGAAGCAGGCTCGCTTAAAAGATTTTGGGTCAAGCAATAAACACAAAACATGTTATACTCAAAATAGATGCATGATAAAAGACGGTGACAAAGACTCCATATGAGATTTGGACGGGAGAAAGCCTAATGTTGCATATTTTAGAATATTTGGATGCAAATGCTTCATCCATAACAATGGCAAAGATAATTTAAAGGCTTTTGATGCCAAAGTCGATGAAAGTATCTTCTTGGGATACTCGGTGAAAGCAAAGCCTCTGAGTACTCAACAAGAGGACTATGGTTACGAAGAATCCATCCATGTGGTGTTTGATGAACCCAATGTAAATGGAGAAGACATTGAAGAGTCGGTGATAATTTGAATCAACCAACCATGAGAAGAGTCCCTATGTTGAAGTCAAGTTGGAATTATGAACCCGGATGAAGATGAGATAGTGAGTCTCAAAAAAAATTTGGAAAATTTGCAGCTAAGTGATGATGAGAGCTGACCAATATAACACGCTGCAAGACGACTGAATCCAGCTAACTTACTCCAACCTGATGTAAGATGGTTGAGAGACCATCCACCAGAACTAGTCATTGGAAATATAAGAGAAGGTGTCAAAACTAGATCCAGAACTCAACAAGAAGCAATGTTCACTTGCTTCATCTCACAAATAGAGCCAAAAGATGTGTCACAAGCATTAGATGACACACATTGGATTCAAGCCATGCAAGAAGAGCTGAATCAGTTTGAAAGAAACAAAGTGTGGGAATTGGTTCAAAGACCTACCCATCAAAATGTTATTGGCACTAAATGGGTGTTCAGAAACAAGATGAACGAAGAAGGTTTTGTTGTGAGAAACAAAGCAAGATTGGTAGCCAAAGGGTATTGCCAAGAAGAAGGGATAGATTTTGATGAAACTTTTGCTCTTGTGGCAAGATTGGAAGCCATAAGGATGTTTCTTGCCTATGCAGCTCACAAGAACTTTATTGTATATCAAATGGATGTGAAGAGTGCATTTCTTAATGGTTTATTCGAAGAAGAAGTGTATGTTGAACAACCTCCAGGATTTGAGCAGAAAACTCTTGGAGATAAGGTATACAAACTCAAGAAAGCTCTATATGGATTGAAACAGGCACCAAGAGCATGGTACGATACATTATCACAATTCCTGACTGAGAACGGATTCACAAAAGGCAAAGTGGACAGAACACTCTTCAGAATTCAAGATGGGAAGAGTATACTGCTTGTTCAAATATATGTGGATGGCATCATCTTTGGATCCACAAACAAAGAGCTGTGTGATAAATTTTCAAATCTCATGCAAGCAGCAAATTCAAAATGAGTATGATGGGAGAGTCGACATTCTTCCTTGGACTCCAAGTGAAACAATTGAAAGATGGAACCCGCATAAGTCGGACAAAATACACGAGAGATTTAATGAAGAAATTTGGTATGGAAGAAAAGTCTTCTCGTGAAAATACCAATGAATACATCAAAATGGATATGGATGCGGATGGCAAGCTGTAGATCAAAAAGATCTGAGCACTTATTGGATCATTGCTCTATCTCACAAAGAAGCGGGCGGACATCACCTTTGCTGTAGGTGTATGTGCAAGATTTCAATCTGCTCCAAAAGAAATCCACATGACTGCAGCCAAGAGGATCTTGAGATACTTGAAAGGAAGCCAAGAAGTTGGCTTATGGTATCCAAAGGAAGGTGGATTCAAGCTAATTGGTTATTCAGACTCTGACTATGCTGGATGTAGAGTTGACAGGAAGAGCACCTCAGGCACATGTCAAATGCTTGGAAATAGGCTAATTTCCTAGTTTAGCAAGAAGCAAAACTCAATAGCCACCTCCACTGCTGAAGTAGAATACATAGCTGCGGGCAGCTGTTGTGCCCAAGTCTTATGGATGTGACAGCAGCTGAAAGACTATGAAGTTGAAGAAAATGAAATTCCAATTATGTGTGACAACACAAGTGCAATTGCAATCACTCAAAATCCGGTATTGCATTCAAGAACCAAGCACATTGATGTCAGATATCACTTCATAAGAGACCATGTTGAAAAGAAGGACATCACCTTGGAATATATTTCAACTGATAAGCAGTTGGCTGACATATTCACAAAACCATTATGTGAATCAAGATTTGAAGAACGCAAACATGAATTGGGGTTAATTGAGCTGAGTTGACACTCAGAAGACTCAAAGAAAAGAGATGAAACACGAAAAGAGGAAAAAGAGCTGAACTCTTAATTCAAAGCCTAGGTAAATCACCAGATCGGAAAGTCACTATCCGAGTTAGGGATGACTAGTCACAAGGAGAATAGAGAGAAGAAGGATTGAATCGGCTAAGGAGTAAAGTTCGAGTCATTTATGAGCAAAGTGACAAAAACGCAGCTTCGTTTTTACTAAGCGGGAATGTTTTTAAGAATGACGTCAAGATAATTATGACGTGTACTGACCAAAAGCTCGCACACCAAGCTTATGATTGGAAATAAATGCTGCCGCATTAAATGCGAAAACTTAAATGCTAATCGGCGTGCAAGATCTAAGCCGTTGATTTTGATCAAATTTCAAAAAACCACCCGCACGTCCTTTCATAAACCATACTTAAACCATTTCGTCCGTTTCTCTCTCACTTTACCAAAACTATTCATCTCTCTCTCGAAGGAAAAAGCAAAATTTTCTTTCAAAACCCTATCAATCCTCAGTTCATTGTTCAAATTTCGTTCGGTAAAACATCTCGAAATGGCATCTACTCATGATTTCGTGAAGTTGGGAAAGCAAATCCACACTGGGTCTACTGTGGATTTTGACGGCATGATCAAACAGGGGTCTGACGACACCCTCGTGAAGAAGATTGCTGAGAAGCTAGAAAAATCTGGATTAAAACCATTTTTGACGCTGGAATTCCCGCTGACCTACGTAGAAGAGGTCGCACAGTTCTATGTGAATGCTGAAGTTCACGATGAGGGCATCAAGTCCTCTGTTCATGGTAAGGAGTTCACCATTACTTCCAACGATTTGCGAGAACTCGCTTGTTTGTTGGGGAAGGAGTCAGGAGATTCATGAAGCCGAGGTTGACCTGGGGTTCTTTGCTTGGAAGGAAGTAGCCAAGACCGATCTTCGCTAAAGTGGTCTACATGACTAACAAGAAGTGCGAAAGAAGACTACCACAAATTGTTGGACATTGTTGCCAAATACATAGACATCAAATTTGGCAGCTTTGACCAAGCTGTCTAAGGCTAAGTCGATCGTAATGGCTGCGATCCTTGAAGAAAAGAAGGTGAATGGGCTGAGTTTGTATACAGACTCGCTGCGAGAATGTTGGGAACAAATCCTTCAAGGAGGATGGTACGTTTGGAGGTTCCCTCGGGATACGGCCTGGTGATTGGCGGTGATGGGAAGTAAAGAGAGTCCTCTTCGGCATGGAAAGGCGTTCCATGTTAACAAGAGGATGTTTCGATCAAACCTCTCTCGGCGCACTGAAGAGAGCTTACGCCAAGAGAGCGTCACGAGTGAGTGGGAATCGGTGACCACGAAGATACAATTGTCTCTCCTCCTCCCAAGAAGATGCCCATTTGCTAAGAAGATCACGCCCCTACAACAAAGAAAAAGAAATATGCACCGCCCGCAGCCCGAGTCACCCGCCCCGTAGCCGTGTCTCCCGCCCTGCGCAGCCCACAAGTGGAGAAGGAACCATTAATCCCTTCTCCGGTGATCAAGAAAAAGAGGATCGCCACAACAAGGAAGGCGGTGCCTCTAAGACAATGCAAAGACATTTACCTTCAATGAACCGGAGGAAGTGGAGCCAGAAATCCCTCTGGTAAAAACAAAGAGAAGAAGAAGAATCTCCAAGCTCTCCGAGCTTGAGAAGACGGCTGAGTCTGCCACTCAGCTGGAGAAGATACCCGAGACTGCTGGAGAAGTAGAGTCTCCGGAAGTGATCGATGAAATGGCCAAGTCTGCTGAAGGCGATCAGCAGAGGCACATCAAGACACGGATGTAGTTCGAACAATTTGAGACACAAAAAGAAGCTGAGAAAGCAATCTCGCCTGTTGACAGGGTTGTATCCCCTCCTGCAACAGACGCAGCTGAAGATGTGGAGCACCAAAGCTTGCTACCTTTAATCGCAGAGAACGAGGGCCAACAAGAGAATGATGAGGACGATGTAATCATGTATTCTCCATTATATTCGGACATCCAAGATCGTCTGAGAGAGTGGAGAAAATGGAAGCTGAGCCTATCCAAAGTGTTGTTTGAACGTCCAGAGTTCATTACTGAGGAAGAAGAACTCTTCAAGTTTCTTGAGGTTGACACAGTACTGCAAGCCCTTGACGAGGATAATTGTATCAATATATTGCAGATTCGCAAAGAAAACGAAAGGGCTAAAGCAGCTGAGGACACAGAAGCACGTGAGAAAGTCAGCATCTGCCCGTTCACAGGGACCACTGATCACTCCCATCCTCTGTTTGATGTTCTCTCGGGGAGTGATGATGATGACCTGGACCCTGCTGCTGCTACAGAAGAATTGGAGTTGCAGCAATCCATGCGAAAATCCAGAGCCCTACATGAGCAAAGGATGTTGGAAGGACCAGGGGAGTCTTCTACATCACAGCTGGAAGTTGATCCTATGGGAGTGGTGCAGCAGATTGCCACTACTGTTGCTGCCACCACTTCCCCAGCTCATTCGGAGGAAGGTATTAAGGGAATTGGCGATGAAACTGGGATTGTGGGGACCCCAGTCGAGCCAACCCCTAATGAAGGTGTCTTACCACCTGCCCCAACGGTTGAATACTCAATGGGAACAGCCGGGAGTCTGGAGACGAGTGACCCCATTCCAAGTCACTCACCGGTGTGTGCCGGTGAGGGGAAACTCCCTCCACTGCAGCAAGGTCGGAGGATGCTGCAGCTGACTCCACAACGAATCTCGGAGGCGAAGTGGAGAAGGAACAACAACAGAATACACAGCAAGTTGTCATCAACGAGGCTCGAGGCAGTTGGGACTGCGTCTCGGTGAGGTGCCAATCGCTCGCAGCCAATGACATCATTGCCGATGCAGTCGAGGCACATGAAGGCACTACCCTGGGAGTTAACACTCTGGGCAATGAAAGTGCAATCCATGGAGTTGAGACTCCAGTGGATGCCACCTCAGAAGACCCTAAGACAGCTGACTGTCGAAGGGACCGTCCAAGGCCTCGCTGCAGTTGAGACTACAGGAGGTAATGAAGGCCAACGGGAGGTTGAGACTTCCCGGGGTAAAGAGAATGAAGCACAGAACATCTCTCCTGCTATCATTGATCCATCTGAGAAGGAGATAAGTGCCCCTCACGATTCCCAGGATAATCCGGATGTAACCTTTCTAGGATCCGAAGGTGAAGATGAAGCTGAGTCATCCCGAATTGCCGATCCAGAAGACTCAGCTGTGGATGTTCCAACCTCGAGTAAGCCTGACCTTAAGACTACTCGCCAAACATTTCATTTTGATGATGAGCCACACATGGAAATCTTATCATCGTCCGATGACGCTTCTGATATGGCCGAGGACCAGTCAACTCACTTGGAAAAACCAATTTGAGACCGACGGTCGTTAAGACAAATTGAGGCTCGGCAAAGTCGGGTCAACTTCACAATGGACCCACGGCTAAAATAGAGTCCATCGCGCAGCTCCCAAGCCGCAGCAGTTCGACTCCACAGGGGACTTCATGAGCTCCAATTTTCATTGAGCGATTCGATTGCCGTGATGATCCTTTTATAGAATCATTTCCTTTCTCTCTGGAGGTACCTGACCTCCTTGAAGAATCAGCTAGAGATTGCGAGCGCTTCCACAGACCTGACCCTGTTATTCCATCCGACACCATTGTTCCAGATGACTATGACTTTGACGTTGCTTGGCCGTCAACTAAAACAGAGGAGACAATTGAAGTTCGGGAAGTTTTCAAAGCCTTATTTTTTGAGATTGAAAAGATGGAGAGGCACCAGGCCTCTGGACATGAGGTGGATAAGAGACGCTAACCTTCGCTGGCGATTTGCGAGGCATAATCGTCGAGGATCCTGGGAGTGGTGGCAACAAAGCCAGACAATGCGTGTGGAACAAACTCGATATTTCAGGACATTGTTCAACAAGTTGCTAGTCGGCGGGGCCGAGAATGCCGATGCAAAGACAAAATTGCAAGAGCACATCGAACAAATGCATGAATCTCACACCACGAGAGATAAAGTTGCGTGAACATAATAAGAACGAGCTCTTGCGCGTGGAAGAGAACATGGATCGAAAATTCGGTCTTCTCATGGTGAGAGATGAAGCCGGTAGCAATCGAATCCAACGCCACCCGCACGAGTTCCGTGGCAAAGATACACCGCAGCCAGATTGACGAGAACTCGGCTATCGCCAGACTAGACTTCTTGCTTTCTAGCTTGTTTCGGGGTTCCTCTCTCCTTTGATGATGCCAAAAAGGGGGAAGAAGAATACCTAAAGGCGCCGAAGGGATCTGAAGCTGAGAAAGAGGAAGCAGCTGTGAAGGGAAAGACAGCTGAGGAAGTAATAAGAGAGAAGAAAGGGAAGTCTGTTGAGGAGGAAGGCACGAAAGATGTGACCTTGATGATTGCTAAAACCCCTCAACAAGGTCTTGTCACAGCTGATATTATCAGCAGCAAACTCCCAGTGACTCTGCCACTCCAACACTCTGCAGTACCTATGGCCGAAAAGAGAAAAGCGATTGAAGCGAGGGATGAAGGAAGTGGAAGGAAAGATGGATGCGAGTTATGAACATTCTGGAAACAACATGGAGGCATTCCAACAAACAGAGACACTTATGCCATTTCAGATGCCGGAACCGAGCCAAGATCTGTTGATGAATTCAAGATGCTCGCATCTGAAGGTTACTTCGCAAACATGTCCATGGCTCAAGCCTGGGATTTGTATTGTGAAAAAGGTCTCACACTATGTGAAGAAGCGATTGTGAGCGACAGACTATCGGCGAGTCACTCCGCTAGTCATTCATTGGGAAAAAGAAGACCCCAAAGACAATACACGCCTGAGAGGAAGAGGGAGAAGCGATGGTGGAGGAAGAGGTTTGAGACCAGATCTCGCCCAAAAACATTGAGTATATAGATCCAGGAAAGAAATGAGGGATCTATTGGGCTGGATTTGATGAAGTGTCCAACCTGCAAGTGGCTAAGAATAATGCTGAGTATGCGAAGAGAATTGAAGAGGAAAATAAGAGACAAACTCAGCTATGGGAGGAAAGACAAGAAAGACTGAGAAGAGATGAAGCTGCCAGGAAAGCATATGAGAAAAAGAAGGCAGTTGAAGATGAGAAGAAGAGAAAGAGGTCAGAAGATGACAGAGCTGAAGAAGATGAAAGAAGGAGGCAGCGAAGAAGATGAAGTGTTGTTGTCCACCCCTTCATGTATTTTACTATGTAAATATATTCTATGTAAGTCTTCTGTACATCGAATAAAACTGTACAATTTCAATACTTGTGTAGATATAGAACAGCATGGTTCCATTTAAGCTCTGATACATTTTCTTTTGGTTCAAGCTCTGATACACTTTGTAAACAGCTATGTAAAGAACAAGAATGCTATGATCAATAAAAGATCGATTCTAAGCATACATTCTGTGATTCTACATTTGTCTTTATGTATCTTTGTTGTTTAAGTATTGTATGAATGTTTTAAGTTTTGGCATCATCAAAAAGGGGGAAATTGTTGGGAAATTATTTTGTAGATTTTGATGAATGCCATGTAAAACTTAGAATAGGAAGTTGGCACCCCATTTTTGTTGTAAATTGCATTGTAATAGATAGGGATGGTCGAACTGAGTTAAGTTAGCTATGCCTGAACATGCAAGAAGACAACTAAAGACTAGAAGGAAGACTCCGCTGTGAGGCAGCTGAGTGTGGCAAGGAAGAAGAGACAGGAACTCGACTGAAGGTGCAGCTGAGTGAAGTGTCAGTCAAGTCAACTCAAGATAGCCAAGTCTCAAGTTGAAGTGACAGAAGAGTCATCCAATGATTGGAAGCTGACTCGAAGTCACCTGGGGAAGGCAAGGAAATGCAGTCAAGTCGAGATAACTGAAAGAGATCCGTTGCACAGAAATCAAGAGAATTACTTAAACAAGTAATACTTCCATACTACCTTTCTTAAAGTACGCAGTCCCAGAAGCGTGCAAAAGGAATAAACCAATGGGAAGCACTGCACCTATGTCAGATCTCTGAAAAGATGAAGGATCATTTATACGAGGAAATGTCAATTCCAAGAACTGCAACAAGACAAGCCAACGACCACAAGTGACTTTCAAAAAAATAAGCCTATCTCTTCAACGGGCAGATTTTTTGAAAGATCACTATAAAAGGCTGAGGAATCACTCTGAGAGAAGGTTACCGACCTGAACCACGAACATTCAAGCTAACATTTGAACTGTAACCAGAAATTACTCTCAAGCCATTCAAGATCAATCCTCAAAGCCTACATTACGAAGGAAATCAATCCAACACTCACCTGTGAAGGAAAGACGACTTCAATCAGTTGAAGATGAAACATTTGAAGAATCAAGGGGTCTACATTCCACGAAGGATTGTAGAAAGGTTCAAGGTCGAACCAGGCTTAAGTTATTTGGAGGGCTTCGTAATCAAATCCAAGGAACTTGAGCAAGTGGGCTGTAGTAGCAAGCGCGGTGGCCTCGTGAAGAAGCCGAGTCGTCACGAGAAGCCGGTTTGTGTGACCAAGGCATCTCCGATCGAGTCCCAAAGGATCAAGTCACTTTGTGTGATCAAGACATTTGTATCTGCACCGTTAACCACTCGTATATTGATCAATACCTAGTGGATTCCTCCAGGAGTTGGAGAAGAGAGGATTAGAAGAATTACCCCATCTTGAACCTCTATAAAAACTTATTGTGTCATTTACATTTCAAAGACTTTAATTTCGCATATTACATTTATATCTCACGATAAATTTGCTATCCAATTGATAATCAACTGAGTGCTAAATCCAAGTATTAAAACAAACTTAACCAAATTCAAGGGTGTTAAGTCTTCCGCTGAAAACATATCACAGTCGAGTTAAGTTTTAGACTAAGCAGCTGAGTTATTCTATCAACAGCTCAGTCGAGTCTGTTGAGTGGCTAACTCTGCTGGTTAACTAACTTAGCTGCCCATCAAGGACTTAGCTGTGAATAATTAACTCTGAATATTTAAAAAGGACTAAATCGAAAAATTGGTAAGGTTTATTCAACCCCCCCTTCTAAACCTTACACTCACACCCCTTGGGACCTACAAGTGGAAATTTTAAATTGAGGATTGAAACCTATCCATTTCAACCCCCTTTCAATGATAAATGATATTTATTGACTATATTACTTGGTTTCAGACTCTTTAAGTCGTCCACAATATGTTTGAGAAAAATATTGAAAATATTTGTTGGATGATGTTTTTTATAATGAACGTCAACTGAGAAAATGCCAAGGTATCATTTATAGACAAACTATTTTGACTAATGTTATTATATTGAATTATTAAAATTTGTTATATTTAATTTACCTTTTTAATCGATTCATTTGATGTTTTCCAGAACTGAATTTGAAATTTAAGTGCATAACTGAAAATATAAATTTTATAAATAAATTTTATTTTTTATTTACTTTATATGAATATTTTATTATTAAAATAAAGTAATAAATACCAACTCATGTTAATAGATATTTTTAGTATAATCCAATAAAATAAAATAATAATACACATGAATAATAGTAAAAATAATAATACATGTGAATAATAGTAAAATAATATTAATACATGTGCAACGCACGTGCGGGATTACTAGTATATATATAAAGAGAGATTATTTTTAAAATAGTAACTTATGATTTTCCGCCTAAGACTAAAAGAAAATTTCAGTTTACCGACAGAATTTACCGACACAAATGATTTTGTCACTAAATTTACATTTACCTACAGAATACCTACAGAATTGAAAATATTATTTTCCCCCAAATTATACAGACAAATTATCGACGGATTAGTGACAGTTTTTCAATTTACCGACAGATTTTTTGTAGGTATTTACCATCAGTTTTAGATTCTGTAGGTAAATATTTTACCTACAATAATTTTACCTACAAAACAATTTTCTTAATACTTACCTACAAATTTTTCTATAGGTAAAATGATTTTTTCTTGTAGTGTAAATCACATTACTAAAAAAAGTGATAAAATTATATTAAAAATAAGAAATAATAAATATTTGAGATTTTATTGTTTTTAGCTTTCTTTAAATAAATTACTTTTTAAAATTAAATAAAAAATAGAATTATGTAAACTGGATTTTCCTAATATGTGTGTGTAATGCATTAATTATTATATTTGCCATTTTTCTTATTTTTAAAACTGAATAACTTTTTTCATTTTTAACTATTTTTTACGTATAATATATCTAACTAATCATCTTTTTACGATCTTCAATTTGACACCAATATTGTATATATATAATAAAAAAATAAACACAACAAATAAAAGAAATATAAGATATATTTATCATTAGTTTGTAATGGGTTTTAAAAATATGCATTCGGCCTATTAGACATTAATTTGTATATTATTGTATTGACTATTTATGATATATGTATAGTTGTTATATGGGCATAAATAATATATTCATAATTATATATAATTATATATAAGTTTATTAAATTTAATTAAAAATACTTATTTTAATTGAAGAGAATACCTCAAAATATGCATCCAAATATTATATATATTACATATATCCATACATATATATATATATTTATGTAAGAAAAAGCTTAATTTTTTATTTCATATAAATTATATTCAAAATGTAGGTCCCAAGGGGTGTATTGTAAGGTTTAGAGGGTGGGGGGGGTTTGAATAAACCTTACCAAATTTTCGAATTTGGTTTTTTTAAAAATATTTTAACAGAGTTAACTCAAATCAGCTCAGTCCTTGGGGGACAGCTAGGTTGGCTTACTTCAGCAAAGTTACCCACTCAACAGACTCGACTGAGCTATTGATACTATAACTCAGCTGGGTCAACTAACAATGAACTTTTTAGTTGATTTGGTTTTTGTTCAGCGGACGACTTAACACCCTTGAAAATTTTAAACTTGTTTTTAGCAATGTTATTATCAGTTGGGTTAGCAATGTAAACTTAAACAGCAGATATAAAAATAAGCAGGAAAATTAAAGTGCTATAAGTAAAATGACACAAGCAAAATTTATAGTGGTTCGAGGATGAGGTAATTCCTCTAATCCATTCTTCTCCAACTCCTGGAGGAATCCACTAAGTAACAGATGTGGTTACAAAGTAGTTCTCAGTCCAAGTCAGCCTTGATCACACAGCTGGCTGCTCCTGGGACTCAGCTTCTTCACAAGACAGCTGCCTTGATACTTCAGCTCCCTTCGAACCCTTGGAATTGATCACACAGCCTTCCAACGAGCTCAAATCTTCTGGTTCGACCTTGAACATTACTACAGCTCCTTCAATCTTGGAGAGTAGACCCCTTAAGTTCTTTTAACTGTTTCCTCTTCAACTTGATGAAGTATTCTTTCCTTCACTGAATGTGTTGGATCGAGTTCCTT
The DNA here is from genome assembly GCA_016081115.2 of Rehmannia glutinosa. Taxonomy (NCBI): domain Eukaryota; kingdom Viridiplantae; phylum Streptophyta; class Magnoliopsida; order Lamiales; family Orobanchaceae; genus Rehmannia; species Rehmannia glutinosa. Next base: position 61,933,398 of record CM071927.1, on the reverse strand, counting down.
CGAATTTAGGCTTGAGGAATATCTTAGTAAGCTTGAGAGATATTTACAGGTTTGCTTGCTTACTTGCTTGCTTGTAAATTCTGTGAAATTCGTTGTTCTTCTCTCACTTGCTTCCTTAGCCTTTTATAGTGTTTGTTTGAAAATTTGTCCTTTGAAGAGATAAACTATTTTCAAATAACACTTCTTATTCATTGACCTGTCTTTTCTTGATCTGCAGCTTGTGATTGTGACATTTCCTCATATTAAATGATGTCTGCAGCTTTTCAGGACCTGACACAAGCTCAATGCTTCCCATTGGTTTATTCCTTTTGGCTTCTAGGATGAGCACTTTAAGACATGGCAGCATGGACGTGTTGCTAATTTAAGTAATATCATTGACTTATGTGCAACGGATTAATATCGGTCGACTTGACTTGATAGTTGTCTTTACCCCTTTGACTTGAGTCTGCTCCAACCTTTTAGGAATGACTCAACTGTCAGTTCAACTGGCAGACTTGGCTCTTAACTGACTTGACTGTCACTTCTTCATCATTTACTCAGTTGTCCCACAGTTGGATCTCTTTTCTTCAGTCATGTATGTGTCTTCCATCTTGACTACACTCAGCTAACATACAGTTGGGTCTTCACTTCAGTCTTCAGTTGATTCTTATATTTTTCAACATAGCTGACTTCACTCGGCTCATGCAGTCCTATATATTACAAATAGAAATACAAGTAAAATGGGGTGCCAACTTCCTATTTTAAGTTTTACATGGTATCATCAAAATCTAATAATAAATTTCCTAACACATAATATTTTTTTGTATATAGAAAATTATTTTCTATATTAATGTACATTCATGTAAATAGAAATTATTTTTTATATTTGTGAACTTATTTTGATATTCAACCTTTAAATCTGTACAATGACCATTACATATAAATTTTTTCTGTTTGATATTTTTGTGATATATGTGTATATATATAGAAATAGAATAGTTTTTGTTTTTTTTCAAATTCATTTTCCCCTAAAATTATGTTGTTAAATATAAAACAAATTTTTTGTTTGATCCCTTTAATAATTATTACAATTTTTAACTTTCTAAGCCCTAAATGATTTTGGATGGAATTCAAAATGATTTTATTATTGATTGTACTGAAATTATAATGTATTAGATATTTAAAAATATTGGGCAGTCGAGACCTTTTTCAAACATTTACTTTATTATAGATAAACATGCTCTATAAATAGATACAATTCACACTAGAGCTAGCAATGGGTTGGGCTGGGTCGGCCGGCCCGAGTCCATCGGGCTTTTGTAAAGTTTTGGGTCGAGTCGGGCTGGCCCGATTTTGCCCCAAAATTGCCTAGCCCAGCTCATACATATACTTTATGTAGAAAAAATTCGGGCATTCGGGCCGGGCAAATAGGCCCAACTTTTTTTGGGCCTAAAATAATACAGCCCGGCCCATCCAAACCTCAGGCCGGGCTTGATTTTGCCAGCTCTAATTCACACTCACAAAATTTGTTATCAACCAAATATCCTTATTTAGAGAGGTTTTTTCATAGTTAGTAATAATTTATTTTTCTATAGTTTAATCGGATGATTTATAATCAAATTAACTATCTTTATATTTTAATTATTTATTGAAATTTTAACGTTTTGCAAATCACTAAAAATTATTTTTATAAAATTAAAGTTCTGCATTGCACGGTCTGAAACATACCAATTATGAGAACTTGAATAGAGAAAAATAATTATAAAATCTAAATAATACAATACAAATCCCCACAATAAAGTTTCAAAAAAATTAAAAACTGACTTAACAACATGAATAAATAAAATTATTATAATTTATACGTAGTTCTCACATAGTCATATGCATGTATTAATTTTTAATTTATTGCCGACCAACTTTGCAAAAATCTCAGCATCCAATTTACACATATGAACAACTTTCAAAAATTATTTTGCATCCGAATTAACTATTACAACCTTAAAAAACATGGCACCAACTTTCACACTTATTAAGAATCTAAATATATATGACTAAACGAAATGTGCAAAGAAATTGTGCCTTGTGCGATTTTATGAAAAAATAATTTTCAAAAATCAAACACAAATACATAGTTATGAATATATTTTTTTCCCATGATTCTCAAGTATGATATTTTTTCCTTTTGACTTCATCAATAAAAAATATTAAATAGTATTTATCACGTATTGTCTGATGCTATTTTAAAATTATTACAATGCGGGATATATAACTCATAGAACTATTAGGAAAATGCACGTATCACAACGCAAAAAGGAGGCCTCACATATATACATCCGTGCATCACACGAATTAAAGACTAGTTTTTTTTTAATAAAATCGAATATACTATTAAAAAAAAAAGAAAATTCCTGATCACAAGCCGATCAGGTAGCACAATATTTGGGGCCTCATTAAAAACGGGAAAACCCCCCAGTAGGAAAAGAGTACCCCGTGAGAGAATGCCATAAGATAGAAAAACATAGCAAAAATTACCTAACAAATCTATATTGTGCTATGCCAACATAATCATCATTGAAGATAGAAATGATATTCACCGGAGGCACATCCCACCAATTGGATTCCGAGTATTTGCTGAGATGATCTGCCACACGATTGTCTTCCCGAAAGATGTGAGAAATGAAAAAGTTCATTTGAGAAATCAAGTGAAGGGAAAACTACAAATGTCCCAGTAGGCGCCATGGGATGGAACCATCATGATTCTTAAAGAGCTCCACCACGAAAGTGGAGTCAGATTCCACCCAAAGATTAGTCCAACCCTTGTGGAAAGCATAGAAGATACCACGCATAACCGCCATTAACTCAGCCTCAAAAGCAAAACCCGAGCCACATTGCTCAACAAAACATCCTCTGAAAAAGCCCCTTGCGTGCGATAAACCCCTGCGGCGACAAGACTCCCTGGGGATCCTGAAGCACTGTCGTCCGTGTTGAATTTAATCCATCCCGAAAGGGGTAAGTGCCAAGAAACTGGGATGACCAAAGGAGCTCTTAGCGCACGTCCCTGTACCTTCTGAGGGTGAAGACACATAAGATCAGCTTGGGTGTTATTCATGCAACCTTGTCTAGACCAGCAGATTCCAAAATCATCGCCCTTAATTGAACTGACGCAGCATCCGAAGACCATTTCTTGTCATTAAAGATAACATCATTCCGAATATTCCATAGAAACCAAATGCCGGAAATGAAGGCCACCTTCCAGAGGAAAGACACCTAATCACATAAATAGAAACCCATAATATTGACCAAGAATTTATTGAAACTATGAGCTTTATGCAAAAGTAACATCGAAGGAGTTAGCCATCCACCCCCACAGAATCCCTGCAAAATCACAAGAAATAAAAACATGGTCAATTGACTCTGAATGAGAGTAGCACAGGCTACAAAATGCTGGCCCAATGAAACCCTGAGAACGCATAATGTCAAGAACCGCGAGGCGTCCGAAAATCGCTCTCCACACCACCACTATCGTCTTTCGGATTGTGCGAAGACCAAATCCAAGAACCCCAACGAACCCCCAGAAGAGAAGGGCGCAAGAATGAATAAGCTTCCTTAGATGTGACCACTCCATTCATGGAATGCCTCCAAACACGTTTGTCCAAGGTATTTGGCGAAAGCGGACAGCGGACTACATCACGTACAATATCCAAATAAACCTCCACAAATGACATAGTAAAATGCCAAGTATTGTCATAATAGTAATCTGAGATCCTATCTTGGAAGTGAATACGATAAGCCTCGGGAATGCCAATCGATCCACAATAACATATCCAAGCCGATTGTTCGTCCAAAAACAAACAGAAGAATGCGCCCGGGACCAATGAGACTCTGTTAAACAACTCTGAACCATCGGCCAAATACCTGCCTAAATAGATGAAGGTAAAAATGTGTGACGGATCGCCCCATTAGCCAAAAAATATCGAGTGCGAAGAGTATTATGCACCATGGAATCCGATGTGAGAATCTTCCAGCCCAATTTCATGGGATAAGCTTAGTTAGCCGTGATAATAGAACGAACATTAAGGCCACCTTCTTTCTTAGGGATACATCAAGGAGCCCAGTTAACCACATGATTACCATTTTGATTAATATCACTGGTCCAAATAAAATTTTGCATCGCCTTTTCAAGTTGCTTTAGCATGGTGATCGACCATTTATAAATGAACATTGTATGAACAAGAGAACTGGCAATCATAGAATTCACCAAACAAACCCTTCCAGCCAACGAAAGGGAAGAACCTTTCCATCGTTTGAATTTGAGAAGAACCTTGTCAAAAGCCGCTTGTAACACCCTTTTTTCGGAGCCCCTTTGAATATAGGAACTCCAAGGTAGGAAGTAGGAAAATTGCCCCTATTAATACCAATAATGGATTGAACTCGACTGCGAATGTTTCTCAAAACAGAGGTCCCAAAATACGTCTTGAATTTATTCGGGTTGAAAATCTGCCCAAAAATAGAAGCATAGAAGCGAAGAGCCTCCCGAACCTGATGGGCATTATCAGTATTAGCCACACAGAGAATGACAATATCATCTCGCATACAATATCGTAGATGGAAATTGAATGTTGCGTGGAGAACCAAATGGAATGAGGCGATGATCGGACACCAAGGCAGAGAACATTCTACCCAAAACTTCCTCAGCAACACAAAAAAGAAGCGGAGATAGAGGATTCCCCTGTCCGACCCCGTGTGAGCAAGTGAAATAACCCACTGGCAAACCATTCAACAAGACAGAGATACGAGGAGTTCAAAATCACCAAAATCCAGGTAATAAACCGATCAGAGAACCCAAATCTGCGAAAGACATAAAGCAAGAAGTCCCAACTCAACGTATCAAAGGCTTTATGAATATCAATTTTTAAAATCATGTTCTTGTCAGACCTATTCTGCAAAATATTAAAGCCTTCAGAAACCAAAGCGATGCAATCGTGAATGTGCCTTCCCGGAATAAAACCAAATTGAGTGGGAGAGAGAATCTTGCTAATAATTTTTCCAAAACATGTAGCAAGGAACTTTGTAGTGATCTTAAAGATGAAATTACTCATAACAATAGGCCTGAAGTTGTCAATACTAATAGCATCCTTGCATTTAAGGATAAGGACCATAGCGCTGGAATTGAGTCCAGCTGGCAAAGAACCTGACACAAAGAAATGACGGGCCGTCGTTATAACATCCATGGAAATAACATCCCAACAATGTTGATAGAACACCCTATTGAAACCATCAGGGCCAGGTGAGCTATCAACACCAAGATCAAAAACCGCCTCCTGGATCTCCGTCTCAAATGGCAAGGAGCTAAGACAAGCATTATCAACTGCCGAAATGGCTGGGTTAATAATCTGATCAATATGGGAAAAGTCAACAGCGGGCCCAATCGGAGCCGTGAATAAATCCTCAAAGAATTGGATGGCATGGCCGCAGATGGTAGTAGGGTCCGTGGATAAATGGCCATCTATCATCAAGCCATGAATACCAGACCGAACGGCCCTGGTTTGACATCAACGATGGAAGAATGAAGTGTTACGATCACCATCTACCAGCTAGGCAGCTCTCATTTTTGCCGAAGAAATTCCGATTGAAGAAGCAGCGCCTAATTAAGGGAGCATTGAGCTTCGAGTTCCTGCTCTCTGAGTCCGTCATTATAACCAATAATCTCAATATCCAATTGAGCCTGATGAACCTTTTCCAAAGCCTCATCAACACCCGGTTCATGTCCCCAAACACCTCCTTATTCCAACTGCAGAGTGTAGGACGCAATCTCTTAAGCTTAAATATTAACTAAGTCAATGGATTCATACCCGCAATATAAGAATTCCGCGGTGAAGCAACCAATTGCTGAAAATTTGGGTGCTTAATCCACATACGCTGAAAACGGAAAGGCCTCGGGCCCCGAGTAGCCTGGTTCGAGCATGAAAGCAAAAAAGAGTGATGATCAGAGCAAATGTGGGGAAGCACATAATTATCTACCTGATGCCATAGAGAGAGAACGCACGAAGTAGCAATGAATCGGTCTAGCCTGGCCCGAATAAGGGTGCCCCTGCCCCTCGTAGCATACCAAGTAAAAAAGTTGCCAATGGTAAGAATATCAACCAGACCGCATTTTCCAGGAAATCCCGAAAGTCCTGACATGATGCTGAGGAGGCGACCCCTTGTCCCTCCTTCTCATGATTACCCAGGATAGCATTAAAGTTGCCCATTAAAACCAAGTCATTGATCCCCAGACCAATGAGATTGGCCCATAGATAACGATGATCCACATGGGTACAAAGAGCATGCACAAATCCCACATGAAAGATGACGTTAGCAAAAGTAACTTGGAGAATGATACACTGATCTGAAATAAGAATATGCCGAAGAATATTCACATCGAGTGCCGAAAAATCCAAATATCTGATCTCCCAGAAGAACAAAAATTTTGAGCCACAAACTGTAAACCCAGGCTGACCCAAAAAGAATCATGAATAGCGTCCAACTCCACCTTAGGTTCAGCGATGGCAACCAATGATGGATTATAACGTTGATAGTGAGCTTTAAGAACATTACGGGAAGCAACGTTCCCTATACCCCTAATATTCCAGAATAAACAATTCATTTGTTAATTTAAAGGGTCAATGACCGTGTTGGAGAAACGGGTGTGGCATCATCATAGGCAGCATGGGCGTTAATCGACTCCGTGTCACCACCAGGTTTAGTAGGCTCTGAAACGACTTGAGGCTCTTCTGCATCATAATTTGCCCAACGTTTACCTGCCGCAATGTTAAGATTCTTGGCTCCATCAGAGTCCCGAGTGATAGCAAATTGATGAATAGGAGGCGTGTTGTAATTTTCATCAATTCATTAATTGGCCAAAATTTTGAATGCAGATTTCTAACTAAACGCATTTTTAGTAATCTTACCAAAATGTATACTTAGTGTGAATTATAATAAATTATTATTTATTTAATCAATATCAAGTATTTTCTGGACCGATATTTACATTTTATGAGATATTTAACTAATAACTTCAAGTCAATATTCTCAACAATGAGTTCAAAGACAATTTTCGTGCAAATCATGATGCTTTTATATAAGATTTCAGTAAATGTCTTAGGACTGAGATTTACCATCATGAACTTATTTTACAAAATTAAATTTAATATACGTTCCTTCAACAATAAAATACCTTTGTTACTCTAGATATTTTTTTTTAAAGAATACTAAAGAACAAATAACATTATCCAAAAAAATTATGGCATAAAAAATAGTAAAAAGGGAATATAATAAACTAGTCAAAATATATAATGTAGCGAAAAATAAAATAAAAACATTTATTTGTGGCATGAACTTATAATAATAAAAGAGTAGGTCTCTCATAGGACCGTCTTACGGATCCACATCCGTAAGATGGATCCCAATCTAGATCCCTTAATTTAAAAATAATAAAAAATTTCTCTCCTCCTTATTTTCCTATCTTCCCCCACACACTCTCTATCTCTCCTCTTGCACCATCCACCACGCTCTCTTTCATTCTCTCTCCCTCCTTATTTTTTTCTTCGTTCCTCTCCTTTATCTCTCCTCTCTTATTTTTCTCTTTTCTTATTCCCATAATTTTTCAGATTATGTTTGTAACACTTATCTCTTCCTTTTACGATTTCAAATATGGATTTCTAGATTTTGGATTATATATTAAAACAAAATTGTAGAAAAAACATTACTTACAAACATATTTTGCAAAAACATTATACTTGTAGCGCCCTTTCTAGCTTACTTGAATTTTAATGCGAAACATAAGCAATTAAAATAGAATTACTTTAATAGACTGCTTAAAAATACTGAATAATAAAAACTTTTACTTCTTTCAAAACTTTGCAGTTGAATAAATATTAATAATAACTAGTCCAACATATTTGTACTGAAAACACAATGACATTCGGCATTTAATAAAACTAAAAAGTAAAAACTTTGAAAATAAAAGAATTCCATTGACATGGGTTCCCTGAGTCACTGGGCCCGGCCATCTCCTTCCTCTTCTGCATTCTCATTTGAAAAATTTAACATTCGTGGAATGAGCTAAAGGAGCTCAACAATTAATCTCATGCATGAATGCATGCCTAATGCAATATCTTAACTTTTAAAAAGACTTTACGTTTTCCTTGCTTAAAAACCTTCCTTTCATTGCTTAAAATTTTCTTTCGCATAAAACTTTGCCTTTCATTGCATAAAATATTCTTAGGACGCGAGCTCACTTGGTAACATATTGTTCTAATCAGGGTCGCAGTGGGCCTTGTTATTCCGTGAATATTTTTCCCGAAGGCCCATTTCCATTCGTTTTGCTCGAAGGCCCTTTTCCTTGAACATTAACATTAGCCGTAAGCGGCACATGGTCGGAACGCCAGTCCCCCGTGCCCATTTCCCACTCACTCCAGCATCATAGAACAATGTGCTCCCATTTCTTTTGAAAACGTTATTAATATAAACCTTAAGACTTGACTTGACTTAATCTTATCATGCTCGTGAAATGATATGAACATACATTAACATGATGCATGAACCTAAGTGATGCAACTTTTGATTAAAAACGAGAATAAACATAAGCGCATATCATAATAATTAAATCACGTTGATTAGCAAACATATTAAAAGTAAATAAGACATCAAACATGTAAATGAGGATAAACATACATTCACATACTCACCATTAATTAGGAAAAACCTTACATTCAGTTAGCTAGGGAAAAACTCCACTTCCAACATTGGGAAAACCCTATATTCATTAGTGTGCAATCAATAACATTTAATTAGTATAGGGAAAACCGACACTCAAGTCGACATTGCCCATATGCATGTGCAATTGTTGCAAAGATTAACTTGAGTTATAGCCATGAACACGTAGTTCCTTGCAACAAAATTCAATAAATTTGTTAGAGTCCTGTTATGAATGCTACTAAAGAATTGAGAAGTAAATCCATACCACATTGCCCATATGCATATGACATAATTCAAAGCATCATGATTTGGTTGAAAGTAAATCCATACCACTGACATAATTCAAAGCATCATGATTTGGTTGAATACTATCGGTTGACCAAACCTTACAAAACTAGAATCAAGATATTTTAGGTATTGAAGTTCGAAAACCGATTACTTAATATACACGCATGGGTTTAGAAGCCATTAAACTACAATACATATTAACCAATAGGAGATACAATTCTTGATTAAACACACAAGGATTTCCAGAAAACACCTAAATTTATATATATTAGGCGACCAGTCCTTAAATCAGACATAATAATAATTTAAATCTGAATTTTATATGAAACTATGGAGATTACTTGTCTGTTCGACTTAGGGGTAGAAAAATCTTTTTCAGGCCTCTTTCGAATCAACCGCGTTAGGGAAGTCGCCTCTCTTTCTTCTCTTTTCTCTTTTCTCTTCTCTGACAGATTCTTGCTCTCCCTCTAGGCGTCTCCTATTGTGTTCCCAATGTGTGTGTTTTACATGTCTTATATCTGTATTTTAACCTACTCTCAATTGGGCTACGTTTAGAGTACATGGGCTTATAATTAGCTTACTAATAATATGGGCTTAGTTAAAACTCTAGTCCAAATAAGAGCCCAAAGCATTTTAAAACCCAAAAATAAAGTCAATAAATTCTAATTCACCATTATTTTACATAAAATAAACTAATAACATAATTAATAAAATTCTGGGTAGTTACATTCTCCCCACCTTATAATAGTTTCGTTCTCGAAACTTGTCAAATATAAATGAATGAAAAAATAAAATATGAAGGCACACAAATAAGTCTTGTATTAAAAGCTCAATACATATCGAATAACCGGGGGTATATATAAATATATCATCAATAAAGACGATGATGAACTGATCATGGTAACTAGAAAATGTTTGATTCATGATATCTTGAGGGAATCGAGATACTGAAGTGTGTGTTCAATGAAGTGATAATCAGATATATTCTTAACAAAATTTGGAGTTCACGAAAGAGTGCGAAGCTCTAGAATCAGTTAGGACATTAGCAGATATACCACAAACATTCAAAGATTCTACGATATAATTACACACCTAAAATATGCATGAATCGAATGACATGGAATTCATAATTAAAAGAATGAGTTAGATGGATACCAGCCACCACGTCTGTTGCTTCCTCTGATTCGACTCGTGCCATCACGAACACCCGAGCCTGCGCCGGCTTCTTCTTATTTGGGCAATATTGTGAGATGTGTCCAGGCTTCTTACAATAGAAACAAGCTCCCGAACCTTGTAAACATTCACCTAAATGTGTCTTGCCACATTTCGCATAAACAATCATCGGTTGTTTATTCTGTGGGGCACCCTCTGGGACCTGCAGTTGCTTTCTCTTCGACTATAATTATTCCAAGTAATTCGGTTCTCAGACTTGAACTTATGTTTCCCTTGTTGAATCCTCATCTCCTCTCGATTGATTGCCTGAGCCCTCTCCACCAGCATAGCCTTGTTGATGACTTCACGGTATGTTGTAAGTTCAAACGGTGCTACTGCAAGTTTTATTTGGAGCCACAATCCTTTCTCGAACCTCCTGGCCCTCCGTTCTCAGAGCAACCAAGTCGAGAGCGAACTTGGATAACTTGGCAAATTGAGCTTCGTATTCAGCTACTGTACGGCTCCCTTGCTCTAGTCGTATGAACTCCCTTTCCTTCTGTTGGCGGACACTCCTGGGAAAATACTTATCATTGAAGACTTCCGTAAACCTCTCCCAAGTAAAAGGGCGAGTGTTACCCTCAATGTGACGTTGCACCATTCTCCACCAGTCATATGCCTCACCTCGCAGTACGAACGTTGCATAGTTAACTTGTTCCTCGTCAGTGCAATCAATAACCAAAAAAATCTTTCGCATCTCCATAAGCCATCCCTCAGCTTCGATAGGATCAGTGGTGCCTGCGAAGGACGGTGGGGATAACCTCAGAAAGTCCAATAGCCGATTCTTTTCGGGGCCTCAACTCGTCTAGGCTGAATATTCTGACCATAAGTAGCTAATGCTTGCACAAGGGTCTCGACAGTCAGAAGGGTCCCTTGAGCATTGTTGTTGTTGTTGACACCGTTGCCATCATTTTTAACTCTATCACATTGATTTTTTCTTGCAATTTGGAATGACAACTAAGAGCACGGAGAGGGTTTCAATTATCTGAAAAACAAGACAACAATTTAATATATTATTGATGTATACCATGAACTCTCCTCCTTAGATCAAAGAAATCTCAATAAAGAAAAGCATCCGTTCTTAGTCAAAATTTCAAATACAACATCAACTTTCATTCTCTTGTAAAGCACCATGATTTTAGATATTCAGAACTATACAGTGAATAGAAAATTGTTGCTTCCTTTAAATCTGAGTAACAAGAAACATTGTTGCTTCCTTTAATTCTGAGTAACAAGAAACATCTATGTTCCCTAGCGAAGCATAAATAATATAGGAAAGAATTTTAAAGTATTTTTGCTTTAGGTGGGTGTACTTCTGAAATCGCTCAGAAACAGAGTAAAATCAAAACTCATATAGTGTAGTATTTAGTTTTCTTTAAATAAATTTTCCCTGAAGCATCAAAAGGGTAAAAATATTTTAGATCATTAATGGAGTTTCATATAACTCTAGAAGAGATGGTTCCTTATGTATGCAGAGAGAGAGAGAGAGAGAGAGAGAGAGAGAGAGAGAGAGAGAGAGATTGTGTAGAGCAATGATCTGGAAGATGATAGATCCAGAAATGTGTGCAGATGAAAACCCAACGGAAAACAAAAGAAAGAAACTGAACCAAATAGCATGTCTGGTCGAGCGGGTGGATCCGTCTGACAGAATAGGATCCGTAGGACGGTCCTATATGAGAATTTGCCATAATAAAATCCATTAATACTAGTTAAATTTTAAGAACTACATTCTTATTAATTTTCACAAACTACGTTGCATTAATTAACTAATCAATTAAGTATTAATTCCAAACCCCCGCCATCCCGTAAATATCAATTGAGTTGTACCTACTTGGGTAGCATATCATTACCCCGCCATCCCCTTCCCTCCAACCAAGGAAAAAAAGAGAAGAAGAACTCTATCAAAATGTCACGGGCATATGCGAGTTGGTGAAAAACTTGGTGGAGACTCATATGGAATCATATATGTGTAGTTTTGATTCAGGGGAGATCAAATATACTTTGATTTGGAGGGTCAAATATATTTGTTGTCTTTACGTGAGAGAACCTGGTTGTACATCTAGTAGACCTACCAAAAATACTGGCCAGTCCGTGAATATTCCGCAGCTTACATTCAGAGTAGCAATGAGGGGGTGATGATACTATCCTCATCATAATCAGGCATAACCCTGTAGGTTGAGTTAGCAAAAAAGAAAAGAAAAAAGAAAAAACCATGCATTATGGGATTTTTTTAAGTTTGGCATAGTCAAAGGGGCTTTGTTCAATAATGGCCTTACATATTCCAAACATTCTTTAAAAGTCTTCTTCTATGTTAAATGTCCAAATTACCCTTTCTTAACTTTAACATCCCAACAACCCCTCCATTTCAAAAGGTCTAAAATACCTCTTTTTATTTCATCCGAATTTTCTGTATTTCAACCGAATTTTGGGGTTTTGTACTTCATCCAACCAAAAATTGTACATCCCCTCCTTCCCGATCTTCAACATTGCAAGAGAAATCAACATTCAGGTTTGTATTTTGTTCTTCTGACCTTATGGCATAGTTTTATCATTTTATCTGACATTTCGTTCATTTTCTCGAGTAGATGAAGTCGATTAATCAACTGCTGCATATTTGGAGAACTGGGTCGTTTAATCGACTCCAATGAGTCATTTAATCGACCAGCGATAATGCATCGATTGAACGACTTATTAGGGGCAACATGAGTCGATTAAATGATTGAACGACTCATTGGAGTCGATTAAACAACCCAGTTCTCCAAATACGCAGCAGTCAATTAATCGACTTATTTAAAATCAAATAGAACTGCTCTATAGTTTCTTGTCCTATTATTTGACATTTTTATCTTCAATTTAATTGCAGACAAAATGTCTTCACCGTTTTGAATTACTGCGTATTATTTTAAATATTTTGTTAATAACAATGAAAAATAGCAATGGGTATTTAGTGATGGCATACATGCATCAGGAGTTCCAATAACTACAGAAACTTCATATGAAGAGCTATATTCTAAGGTACAAAACAATTGCAAAGTTGATCCCAATTTGCATGATATGGAGATGGGATTTATTTCTTCAGCAAGCATACAGTCTTTTCAAATTCATATCCTGATTACTTTAGACGAGGGACTCCAATGGTACTTGGCTTTCAATAAACAAGGTTCAGTTATTCCCTTGTGTATAACCCATATGATCAAAAATAATTATGACGTGCCACGGGACGAGCATAATGTAGTTGATCGTGACGTCCAACCGAAAGATGAATATCATAATATTAGGGTGGAAGAAAATAATCACAGTGACGATGATCGAAATGTGAATGATATTTGGGATGAGTTGGAGGTAATTCGAGAATATCCTTCCAATGATTATAATGATGATGCATTTACTAAACCGCCGAGACATGATTTTAATCAAGGCATTGGAGAAGAAAATCAGTTCACAAATGAGCATTTTTTTCTTCGGTTGGAAGTACATCACGAGTTGTACCCATAGATATTGACTTGAATATCGATCAAGTATTCGATACCAAGAAAGAGCTTCAAGAAGATGTGTACATGATCGCATTGAAATACAATTTCCAGTCCAAAACAAAAAAAATCGAACAAGAATGTACACAATTGTGTGTGTTGATGAAAATTGCAAATGGCGTTTGTGAGCAACAAAGTTCTCAGACTGTGATTATTTTCAGATTAGAAAATATGCACCAAAACATACTTGCGCTCTAAATTTGTCTACCAATGATCATAGACAAGCAAGATCGTGGATCATTGGAAAATATATCATGTCAAGGTTTGAGGACTGCAACACTACATATAGACCTGCTGATGTTGTGAATGAAATTCGCTGAGACTTTGGCATTGAAATAAGTTATCAAAAAGCGAGGAGGTCTATAGAAACTGCTTTAGCATACATAAGGGGTTCACCTGAGGATAATTACACTAAGTTGGCCGTATATGCCCATAACTTAAAAGTAGCTAATCCAAGAACTATATACTCTTTAGAGGTTGATAGTGAAAACTGTTTCAAGTACTTTTTCTTGGCATACGGGCCCTGCATTCGTGGGTTTTACTCTTTAATGCCAGTAGTTGTTGTGGACGGAACATTTTTAACTGAAAGATATAAAGGTACGTTGATTATCTCTACTTGTCAAGATGTAAATATGCAGATTTATCCTCTTGCATGGGCCGTTGTTGATTCTAAGAACGATATATGCTTCCTGGCATTGGTTTTTTATGAACTTGAAAGGAATAACAGGTGACCAAGAAGACCTTGTTATGATATCTACAGACACATGAGTCTTATCAGTGCAGTCCAAACTGTTTTTCAAAATGCACGTCATGCTCATTGTATTTATCATATCAAAGGCAACTTGAGGACTGTAACTCGAAAGACTGATACTATCTCCCTTTTTAATAAAGTAGCTGAGGCATATACAATAGAAGAATTTCACAAGTATGTATCCCAAATTCAAGCTACTGGCGAGAAAGGTTGGAAGTATCTTAACGATACAAATTTTGTGACTTGGGCTAGGTCATATTTTCAGGGAGACCGCTATAATATCATGACGTCAAACAATGCAGAGTCTCTGAACTCAGTGTTTAAAAAAGCCCGACAAACTCCTATACTTGCATTGTTTGATATAATTGGAAAAATGTTGCAGTCCTGGTTCTATGAGAGGCGTGAGGCTACACGAAGTTGTACAGGCAATCTAACTCCCACAATGGAAGAAAAATTACGCATGTCTCATGAAAAGGCCAAGAAGTTTACGGTTGAACCAATTGATCAAAATTTATATATGGTGAGGAGTGGGGCCACACATTTCACCGTTAACTTTGCCGAGAATATTTGCACTTGTAGAAATTTCAATTGGACCACCTACCATGTGAGCATGCAATAATAGCGCCCAATAAGAGAGGTTTTTCAATATACCCCATGTGCTCACCGTACTATTCTCGTTGACTATTGGAGGAACGCATATGCGAAGACTATCTTCCCTGTGCCCAACGAAAATGAATGGGAGATTCCTGATAACATTAAGAAAATGATTGTCTTGCCACCTATTGTCCGACAATGAGGTGGACGTCGTAGAACAACACGAATACCGTCAACGGGAGAGTTCCACTAAAGACAAAAATGCAGTAGGTGCCAACAATCGGGACACAACCGACTAAATTGTCGTGATCAAAGACCAATTAGCGATAGACAATCACATATTTAGTGATTGTTGTATCTCATCTACGGTTTAGTAATTGTTGTATTCATTTTTGGACAAACCTCTCTGTATTGTCAAAAGAACCAAAATAAACAAAAAAATGTTAAGTAATCGTTCTTCGTCAGGTTGCATGACTCAGATCAACCATATAGTCGATCAGAGTCGGGCTGCACGACTAATGACCGACTACATTGGTCGTTGCATGACTCTTGATCGACTATATGGTTGGAGTTGCATGACTAAGATCGACCACATAGTCGATTAGAGTCGGGTTGCATGACTACTGACTGACTATATGGTCGATCAGAGTTGGGTTGCACGACTAATGACCGACCATACTGATCGATGATCGTAGTCGGGTTGACGACTAATGACCACCATCTGATCGATCGAGTCGAGGTTGCATGACTAATGCCAACCATATGGTCGATCAGAGTCGGGCTGCACGACTTGTGATCGACCATGTGGTCGTTCATTAAGTCAGGTCGTACAACAATATTATTAAGCATATAGTACTAAATTATATAAGATTTTATAACATATGATTCTATGTAGCATATAGTATGATATATTTTACAATTAACGGTAAAAAAAATCGGCAACACATTGCTAACATATGATATAGTGTAACATACAATGCAACGTGATTTATAATCTCGTGATTATTGTAATTTCCATGAACACTAAATTATATAAGATTTTATTAGTGTATGATACTATGTAGCATATAGTATGATATATTTTACAATTGACGACAAAAATATCGGCAACACATTACTAACATATGATATAGTGTAACATACAGTGCAACGTGATTTATAGTCCCGTGATTATTGTAATTCCGATTAACACTAAATTATATAAGATTTTATAACCTATGATACTATGTAACATATAGTATTATATATTTTACAATTTACGGCGAAAAAATTGGCAACACAATGCTAACATATGATATAGTGTAACATACAGTGCAACGTGATTTATAGTCCCGTGATTATTGTAATTCCGATCAACACTAAATTATATAAGATTTTATAACATATAATACTAATATGATATATTTTACAAGTTAAAGCCTATACCCTAAACCCTAAACCCTAAACAAACCCTAAAAATAGGGTTAAACGACATCTGAACGACCACTAAACGACCATTGTAGGACAGTCGTTCCACGACCTCTTTTACATTTTGTTTACCCCACCCCACAGTTAAAAAGACGTTTCTGAGTCATTTTTCATTTTTACTTTCCGAAAAAGCGAACGAAGAAGATGAATGGGACGAACGAACAGATCTTGAGGTAAATATTGTTTCATTTTGTTGATCTTTTGATTCACATTATTATGTTATGTTGATTTTCTTAATCAATTGTTTCATATTTTGTTTCATATTGCTTTAATATATCGATTTTAGTTTAGGTTTAGGGTTAGGGTTTTAATATATCTATTTTCTTAATAAATTATTTTCATATTTTGTTTCATATTGCTTTAGTTTAGGTTTAGGTTTCCATTTTGTTTGAAATTTAGGATTTTTACTAAGTAATTATTATAATTTAGGTTTAGGTTTCCATTATGTCTCACGCTAATTTAGGTTTAGGTTTCGATTTTTTATTTCAAGTTTAGAGTTTTTTCTAAATAATTATTATAATTTAGGATTTCCATTATGTCTCACACTAATTTAGGTTTAGGTTTCGATTTTTTGTTTCAAAATTTAGGATTTTTACTAAATAATTATTATAATTTAGGTTTAGGTTTAGGTTTCCATTATGTCTCACACTAATCCTGTCATTTTGCTTGCATAGATATGCCTCATACCAGGAATCAAATAATTCGCCAAATGGTCCAACCAATCAGTTGGACAATTGAAGAAGAGGGATTCCTCTATGAACATCTGAATCATTTCACTCGTCATCTCATATTGTCCAACTCTAGCGAATTCAACTCGTTATTGCGTCTTTTGGCTTGGGACCTTGGTGCATGTTTCTCAAAATATTTTAGTCCGGGAAAGGTTAAGAGTCAGATTCAAGTGTTCCGAAAAAAGTTCGAGGCATTTGCAGTTCATTAAAACTCCTGATGTGACATATGATCAAGACAACAACGTAGTTTCTGTTACTGGAGTTTACTGGGATCATGTTAGAAGGGTAAAAATATTTAATTTGCTCATATTGAATTAATTATACATAATAATATTTATTTTTTTGTATTTTTGTCATTAAGGAAACCATTGAGCAGTGATTCTTCAGGTTGAATGGGTTCAAATACTTCAACATCGCTAGTAATATTTTCGTAGAATCAAATGCCGCTCAGGTTGACTAATCCAACAAAACCGGCTACTATCCTGATAATCCATTTTACCTTGATGAGGAATATGATGGTGATGTTCCGCCAGGTTTCGATCCTTTAGACCGAGGTCCTCCTTCAGGATTCCGTGGTGGAGATGGGGTTGGTCCATCAGGGGTCGATGGTGGTGATGAGGATGTTAAACCGGATGGTCTTCCTTGAGAAGTTTTATGATGAAAAATTCCTGAACTATGTTAAATTTTTGATGGTGTTGAACAATTTTTAATTTATTTTGATGGTTATGGTTGTCCTTGAACAAATTTAAATTTCTTTTGATGGTTTATGTATGGTTTCTAAATATTATCTTGTATAAATTGTTGTGTAATTTATGTATGATTTAATCTGTTGATGTAATATTTTTGTTTTGAATGTGTAATTTATTGCACTGTATGTATGGCTAAATCTGAACGACACATGAGTCGATTAGTCGACCATTTGAACGACACAGTGTTTGATTAATCGACCATCTGAATGACACATGAGTTGATTAATCGACTATTTGAACGACACATTAGTTGTGTATGAATCGATTAATCGACCATCTGAACGACACATGACTCGATTACACGACTAATGTGTCATTCAGATGGTCGATTAATTGACCACTTGAAGACCATTGCACAGAGGGACTGAATTACACAAACTTTCAAAAACCTGTATGCAATATCGCTTACAAATTCTCAACTACATCACTTAAAAATTCAAAATACGTTAGTTAAAAATCTAAAAATATATCATTTACAATATTCAAAATATTCCGATAAATTCAATATGTTCAAAATCTAAAATCTAAAAATATATCATTTACAAGTATTCAAAATATTCCGATCAATACAATCAAGAATCATAGTTTAAAACATATATGTCGACAGTCGACTTCTCCCTCCACTTAAGCATATGATGGTCATTTACGAGATTCACTTCTTGTCCGACACTCAAATTCTATATATTTGATCGCGAAGACTCCACAGTCACCCATATGATATGTTAAAACAACAATTACCATTTAAGTAAAAAAAATTAAGCTAAATAACACAGTTAAGATAGATCACTTACGACGTGTCCTGCTTTGATGTCTTGTCAGATCTGACCACTTTGATTGGCCCATTTGTTGCAATCCCAACTTGTTGTGCAAGTAACGGGAGCATAACGGTAAAAGATTCAAGCCATTGATTAAGTTGCCCCTCTGTTAGGCAATCCTTGTCGGGATCATAGATATTCAACTCCGATTTTTCAAATACAACTTTGGCTGCAATCCAATGTTTATTATAGCAAATCGGAAAGTACAAGTGCGTACATCCAGCCCATGGCCTCCCAAACTTACTCCAAGTTCCATTCGTATAATTAATCAAAGCTTCTTCGAACTTGTGTTTTTTGGGGTTCTCTTTGTAACCCAAATGTTCAAATATCAATGAAGAATAGAACCCGCATACTAGGATGGCTCAGGTGTACTTGTTGAGGGACATCAAATATCTATGTTGTCTCTCCCATAACAAGGTCATCGCCAAATCCATGTGCTGAAAAGTGAAGAGTTGGTATAAGATTCACATAATAATAAATTAATCATGCAATAATTTAAACGGGACTTACATCATCATCAAGCCAAGACCTAAATGTATTAATCAACGTAAAACCAGCTTTTAGCTTTTTTTGATTGTGGTCCCATGTAGGATCAATTCTTCACTATTGAAAGCAATATGTACATTAATTAATTAATGAAATGAAGCAAAAACATTAGTTAATCATTGGGTCGGTCAATGGTCGTTGCAATGACCATTAATCGACTCAATGGTTGGTTAATGGTCATTGCATTGGCCCCCTAATCGACTCCATGGTCGGTCAATGGTCATTGCAATGACCACTAATCGACTCCATGGTCGGTCAATGGCCGTTGCAACGACCTTTGACCGACCCATGGTTAATTAATGGTCGTTGCAACGATCAACAATCGACTTATACTGAGACAATGTTTGCAGTAATATTCTTACCTATCAGTTGCCTTTGTGTACCATTCTTTGAATTGTTTCAGCTTCAATGGATCCACCGGGAGGACGAAATCTATTTGCATCTTGTCCACAAAAGTTCTGGAGGTGGTTGTTTGTGGCCTCGATTCAGTTGTGAATGAAGTTCTTGTATGAATTGAAGGTACTCGGTCGCTTCACTCCCGTTTGTAGAACATTTTCATTTTCTACATGCTTTCTCCTCAACCTCTTCTTCCTTGCATAGATCACCATTTCCCGAGCATCCCACACATTTGCCTGCTCATCAATCTGCTCCGTCTCAACATCGGAATGTTGTTGCATCTATGGATGGCAGCGGGATGGGTAGACGCGGGTACCCACCCACCCAGACCCTAATAGGACGGATATGGGTAGTCTTTTTTGAATTTGGGACGGGTATGTAGGGGTGATCAACAAAAACCGAAAACTGCTAAAACCGACCGAATCAAACCGCACCACACCGCAATTGCTTATTTATCGAAAAAACCGCAATTAATATTTTTAATCGAGACCGCACCGCAAAAGATGGTGCAATTACAATTTCAAGTCTCAAACCGCACCGACCGCACCGCAAGTCGAATACTACATATATGTATATATATTCGATATATATTATTACATTTCTCTCAATCTATAGTATATTTGTGTATGATTATGAATTGTCATATTTATTTATTTTCATTGGTTTATTGTGGGTATATTAATAGTCAAATTACTTAATAATTTAATACATCAAAGTCTTTATTTCTTGTTATGGATGTAAATTGTATAATGAGATTTATTTTGGAAAATTTGTGAAATGGAGATTGAAATATTGAAGTTATGGGAGAGTTCGCAAAAACTTATGCTTTTAAAAAAAATGATTTATTGTAGCAAAAGTAAGAGTAGTTGAGAATCATAAATTGATAGAGTTTAAAAGTAAAATTAAAAGTTGAGAATCAGAAGTTGAGTTAAGTGAACAAGTTGTAGAGGTGCTTATTTGTTTATAAAAATCAAACTAGGAGTAGAAACACAAATCTAAAGTACCATTCTCCATGCTTTTAGGTTATGATTAAATAAATGAAGCACAAGTTGATACTTGCAAATACTAAAAAGTGATTTTTTAAGTAAAAATACAAGAAACACTTTTTTTAGTGATTGCTAACACTCCTTATATCTATTAGATTCAACTATTATATGTTATTGAAGTTGTTATAATATTCAATTTAGACAACAACATGTCATTAACTTTTTAGTTATCGAATTGATAATTTTTTTTACTCATTTTGATTATTCCATTTAATATTCACGTATGATATGTTAAAACCGCAAAACCGCCCGAAACTGCCCGAAACCGTTGAAAACCGCATTTATGTTTTATTCTAAAAAACCGCGACTTAAAATCAAGCTCTTGGCCGAACCGCACTTAGCAATTCGGTTTGAAAATAGTGAAAAAACTGCCCAAACTGCACCGTGATCACCCCTACGGGTATGGGATCGAAATTACTACCCATTTATATATGGGTAGGGTATGGTTTTACCCCTCGGATACCCACCACTACACAAACCCATTTAGCTCTTAGTATGGCATTATACATTTCTTCGTAAAAGCCCAACATATATTTTTATTATTTACAAAGAAGATATAAAGCTGTTATTTATTTTGAATCTGTGATCATATCAACTCTGTCTTATTTTTGCCAAGCTTGATAAAACTACATGTCTAATGGTGTGGTTTTATAAATTAAATGATGTACTAATGTTGATTCTACAGTTTTAAGAAATGTATTGATTACATTTGTATTTATGTGATGCTTTTGATTTAGTATGATGATAGCCTGTAGTGACTTACAAAATTAAAATGGTTAATTGTTATATTTATTAAGAATTTAACATATTAGCATTTTCTTATATAATAATTAGTTTTTTTGGTAAGGTGTCCATTTAATAGTTATCTAAATATTCATATAATTATAAGTTTTTATATAAAATAAACGTGTTTTAAGCGGGTACGGGTAGTACACGTGTATTGTGAAATAAATTTGGGATGGGTATGGGTAATATATGTAGTTTCTTAATCGGGTTTGGGACGGGTACATGTAGTATAAATATTATAGGATTCAGATATGGATAACCTTAAATTGGTGGATACCCTACCCATTCCCATCCCTAGTCGCATCTCCGTATCCACCACCTCGACAACCTGATCCTTCTCAGTATCCCCCTCCTCGACAACCTTATCCCGCTCTGTCTCCACTGTCCCATAATTGGGAGACTGGGCCATCTCCATGGGATGCCTCTCATGGGTGAACCACGTATACAGCTGACTTCTTGCTCCAAGTTTTTGGTCAAATGCAAAAATCTTGCGGTCCGATTCTTCGACCTTTTCGCTCAGAAGAGAAAAGGCATCTTCGACCTTTCCGTTCAGAAGACAAAAAGCATCATCGACCTTTTTTGTCAGCTTGGCCACGGCATCCAAAACCTGCCTCATACCGATAGAAGGGCCAGTGGAAGGTGGGGTACTCGAGAACTGCCTCCAAGTTCCGTCTCAGGGAAATCCCCTGGTGGCACATCCCTTGTAGACTATGTCTCTCTCTCTCTCTCTCTCTCTCTCTCTCTCTCTCTCTCTCTCTCTCTATTCCTGTCTCTTCCACCGTCTCCTTGGGGGCTGTCAACTCATCCCGATGTGGGGGCACCGTCTGCCCATCCAAAGGATAAAAGAGATCTTCGGGGAACACGCCAGGAAACATCATAACGTATTCTTTCTCCATTTCTTCTATTGTCGGGGTCAATGGAGAAATAACTTCATCCTGCCAATTCACAAACAATATCGATTAAAAATAATACGTAATTAAAAATAATCTCAAATTACCATAGGCTCGTCCAAGATGGAAATAATCTCCTCGAAGCCAAAAGTCCATGTGGACCTCCACCCACACATCCTAGGAAGTCTTTGATCGGTCCATTCCATTTTAAATAGTCGGCATACGGCAGGAAAGGTCTCAAATGCCCATACCTAACAAACATTCCAATGTTATAATATTTGTCGAAATTGAAAATATACATTGTAATCTAATGATTGAGTGATATTATTATTTACCTGTACCGCGTGTGTAAAGCCCCAAAAGGTGTGATGGGCAACTGGACCAGTAAATTTTTTCGTCAAACCATGTAGAAGAGTGTCATAGGCAGGTTTTCCCCATGGATATTTGTTGAAAAGCTCCAAATTGTCAACAATTTGCAAAACCTTCATCTCAATCAAAGTGGCAGGCTCCTTAAATCGCAACATATACTCATATATGAGGGCTAATCCCAATTTGTATCGGTCGTCCTCATTCTTTACATGGTTTTCAAAATCATCCTTCAAAGCCTTAGGCTTGCTAGCTTTTTCCCCTCCCTCAAAGTATTCTACCGCTAACCGTCTATCAGAGAGGATGTCCTTTATGTAATCATTCTCAATCGCGGGGTTTAATCCAGTGATGAGAGTAAAGTCCGAGAACGCGATTCTGACATTTACCTCCCCAATACGGAACCATACCTCATCATCCACTGGTGATTTAATCCTCATAAATAATAGAGCATGACGAATTTTACAAGAAGTTTGACTATGATCCCGGATCTTGTATAAGTTTTCGAAAGCCGAGTTCACCAACAACTCTTTGTGTTCGGGATCTAACTTATGTTTGATAAATGGTTTTATCATAATTTTGATGATTTTGTTTTTATACCAAAACAATGTTTTTAAAGGTTGTCCAAATACTCCTAAATGATTTAAAATGGTTTTAATATTTTCCGGAGTATTTCTTCAAGTTTTATTTTCGACAAAATTGGACAACACTTTTAATGATTTTATGTCAATGGTTTCTTTCACCAAAACAATGTTTCTAAATGTTGTCCTAATACTCCCGATCGGTCTAAAATATTTTCACTATTTCTCGGAGTATTTCTTGAAGTTTATTTTCGATATAAAATTGGATAACACTTTTGTTTTGAGGTCAACCGGTCGCCGTATAGGGCAACCCGTACCTGAAAGTTGAGGAAAATAGAAAACTTCATGTTTGCAGAAAATGGTCGTGGCAACGGCGGGTGCGGTCGCCGTCGGCGGCGGGTGACCGGTACCTGGGAGCAATTTCTGAAACAGAGCTTCCTGACTCGTTTTTTGGTCTTGCTCAATCGGTTGCGCATGGGGTCGACCGGTCGGACCCCCCGTCGACCGGTCGCCCTGTGTAAATGTGTTTTCTCATTTTCAAACATCTATTTGTGCGCGACTGGTCGCCCTTAAGTTTGACAGCAAAATTCTAACCGTTGTGCAGCAGACAACTTTTCCTTAAATTGTGGAATTGATTTCTAACAGCTATAATCTTGTTTTTAATTGCAATTTTTTGTAGAAATCAGATTCCAAGAGGAGCCTATCAAGTATCAATCATCTCCTATAAATAGAGGAAGTTTTGAAGCACAACAATATGAGAGAAAACTACAACACAACAAGATACACTCAAGAATACACTTGTTCTTACATTGTCTTATTTCTTGTTGTAATTTGCCTAGCTATTCACTTTCACATCCTTGAGGTCTAGGCTATTCTTGATTACACTTGCACTCTATTGTATTATCAATTATCGAGTTGTAATCTTGAATTTTTGGGTTATCATTCAACACAAGATATCCTTGTGAGTGTTCTTGTGGTAAGCGCACACTTGGGTGATCTAGGTGTTAGGTGTGAGAAGATTGTGGTAATCTTCTTGTTGAGGTGTTGAAGAATTTGGTATTCTTCAAGGTTGAAGATTGTGGTAATCTTCACAAGGTGCCGTTGGAGATTGTGGTAATCTTCAAGTGAGATTGTGGTAATCTCAAAGGTGGTGTTGAAGAAGAGTGTGGTGCTCTTCAAGGTGTTGTTGTAAGTTGGTGTTGTATTAATTTGTGGTAAACTAATAAAATCTTTTTTTCTTTTTGAAATCCATCCCGGATATACTGGGGTGGTAGAGGATTAGGCCCTAGGTGGGTTGAACCTCTATAAATCGACGTGTGTTGTTTACTTTCCGCACCTTTATTATTGTGTTTGAGCATTTGGTTCGAAAAAGAGGGCAAAATCGAAAAGATGGAGATAATCTATTCACCCCCCTCTAGATTATCGTAGCCGCTTGGACTTACAAGTGGTATCAGAGCCAAACTCTTTGGCAAGCTTGTTTCACATCGCGAGTGAAGAGAAACGATCGTCGGCTATGAACGAAGCTCATCTTTCCGGCACCTCCACCACCAAGCCACCTCGGTTTGATTCCAAAAATTTTATATTTTGGAAAGAAAGAATGGAATGCTATTTACAAGGTTGCGGGTTTGATATTTGGAACACCGTCATCAATGGAGAATCCATTCCGACGAAGAATACACCACACACCTCTAAAGGCTTCAAAGAGCTCAATGATGAAGAGAAGAGAATCATCTCCTTAAATGGTAAAGCTCTTAGTATTTTGTATTGTTCACTTACTACTTTGGAATTTGATCATGTTGTAGGTATTCAATCGGCACATGAAGTATGGCAAAAATTAGAAGCCATCTATGAAGTGTATGCAAATGAAAGGAGCAACTCAAAAGTATCTACTTCACAAATGGATACAACATCAAATCCAACAACATGGGATGAGCCTTCTACAACCTCCCATGATGAAGAAGTTGAACAATGCCTCATAGGCATCGAAGAAGAAAACGAGGTAAGTTCTAAACCATCTACTTCCTATGATAATGATTATAGTGATTTGCAAAATGATTTTGATGAATTACAAGATGAATTCCAAAACTTACTTGTTAAATACAAATATTTGAAAAAGGAATTCATTGTTTTAAAGAATGATAAGGATAGTTTATTTACTTCCTATGAATCACTATCATGTGCTCACACCACCACTCTTGACAAGGTTAGAAACCTTGAGAAAGAAAATAGTACTATTGTTGAGGATATAAATTGCTTGAAAAATGATTTATCTAAATCCAACTTGAGTACCGATAGAATGACCAATATTGTTGATTGTTGTGATAATTCGAAACTAGAACTTGATCATAAGCCTAAGGGTGTCAATCACATGAAAAAGAATCAAGTCTCTAAGCACGTTGGTCATTATGCTCCTAGAATTATTACATGCTTTTATTGCGGTAAAAAAGGTCATACGGTAAATACTTGTCGGGCTAGAAATAGCTCCAATTATTGTTGGAGACCTAAAAGTCTCAAGACTAATCCCAAAGGACCCAAACACATAAGGGTACCACAAAACAATGTCATATTAGGTATCCGGTGAAATAATGATCGAAGAAAATTTATACCGCCAAGAAGACATCAAATGACCGTTTGATTAAATCAAAGAAGGAGAAACTATTTTCGACAAAGCCAATTTCCAAGAAGAGGATATAATCAAAAATGGGAAGAACACAATCCTTGGAAATGGCAAAGACATCATCAACAAGATGATTTTCAAAGAAGAAGAGACCATCAACAATGGAAAGGACAAAAATTTTGGAGATGGAGTAATTGGAGAGATTACCATCAACATGAAGATTTTCAAAAG
Organism: Rehmannia glutinosa; assembly: GCA_016081115.2. Classification (NCBI taxonomy): domain Eukaryota; kingdom Viridiplantae; phylum Streptophyta; class Magnoliopsida; order Lamiales; family Orobanchaceae; genus Rehmannia; species Rehmannia glutinosa. The sequence continues at coordinate 61,907,093 of CM071927.1, read as the reverse complement.
GGAAAATATCATCAACAATGGGAAAACCCATGGAAACGGCATAATTGGTAAATCGTATCTCCCTAATTAAATATGCATTTTATTTGTCTATTATGCATGTTTTTATTTGTGTCCTACTTGCAAAATGAGTTTTCATGTATTTAAATTTTAAATTAAGGTCTTCAAAACTTACTTGTATTTTTAAAATTTTTGAAAAAGAAGACCTTATATGATGTTTTTAAAACTCTTGTGCATTTTTGTAGACTAAAGTGTATTATCATCTCTTATGGATTTTTATGGCATGAGCTTACTTGTGATATCTCTTAGCCTACACTTTTATCATTATGATTTGTGCTAGATTTGTTTTAAGAATTGTGTAGGATTTACATATTTTCACAAATGGCCATTTTGTCAAGAAAGGCATATATTATCGAGGTACGTTTACTTGTGTTACTTTTACTCTTATAGACTCGATATATGTATTGCCATATGCCTATGTGCTTGTTTTTATAATATTTCATACAAGTGCCATTAAGAGGATTTTTTGAAAGGCACTATTCGATATTTGATTGCACATATTTGCTTTGTCAACTTTTGTTCAAATACTTCTTTTAAATGAGGTCTCAATTATATGCTATCGGATTTTCAAATTTCAAAAGAGACCTTTTGTAGCTTTCTTAAGCTTATTTGAACTTGCATGATTTATTAGACTCTTGATGATCTTCTAAATGCATAGTATGTGTTTCTTGCTTCATGGTCTATATATATAGTGTCTATTTCTACTATGCTCTTATGCAAGATATTTTTGTGATTGATGATTGAGGCATGTTGTTACACTTGGGCTATGTTTTCTTGCTTATATAAGCGATGTCGGTAATAAGTTTGTTAATGTGTGTAGATGAGAAATGAAGTACTTCAAATATTAGTTACCTCAAAATATTTGGATATAAATGTTCTATTATGAACACCTTAGATCAATTGGATGCCCTATGAAGAAGACAAAAAGGGTATTCCGGAACAAACTCGATGACCAAGGCAACATGGTTGAACTACGGCGAGGTTAGTAGCTCGAAGGTATTTTCAAGAAGAAGGTAATTGATTTTGATGTAACATTTGCACTCATAGCACATTTAGTAGCTATTTGCATTTTACTTGCCAATTCTTGTTTTAAGAATATTTCAAGCTTTACCAAATGGATGTTAAATCCAATTTTCTCAATGGTTTTATTCAAGAAGAAATCTTTGTAAAACAACCACCGGGGTTTAAAATCTTTTCTAGGCCAAATGATTTTTTATAAAAAGCCTTGTACAATTGATAGACTTAGCTATTTTTGCAAAATGTTTTTACAAAAGGTAAAGTTGATAGTACACTTCATGTTTTGAAAAATGGCAAGGTTGTTTACTTGTGCAAATTTATGATGATAATATTTATGGTGCTACTAATAAATATTTGTGCAAGATATTTTTTCCAAGTCAATGCAAGGTGAACCTAAGATGATCATGATGAGGGAAGCTCAAATTTGATCATTAGAATTCAAATTACTCAATGCCAAGAAGACGGTTATATTTCAAAAGAACTCTTAAAGGAGTTAAGCATTGAAGAAAGAAGAACTATCTCAACCTCTATGGCTAAAGATTGACAAAGGTTGAGAAAGGCATATCGGACGACAAATAAATTCGAGGTATGTTTTCTTGTATTATTTCTATAGACTCGACATTCCATATGCATTATGTCTATATGCTCGACTTCAAAAACTATCCCAACGAATCTCATTAAAGTGCCATTAAAAGAAATTTTCAAAAATTTGAAGGGCACTTCTTCTTATGACTTGTATATCCAAAGTATTAAATTTTTTTTATTTTTCCGGGATAACAAGTTCGGTGTTTACAATTTATCAAAATATGGTTCGTCATAATCGAACTAAACATATTGAGATTCGAAATTTTTTCTAAGGGATTGCGTTTCTAAAACGAAAAATTGAGATGTGTTTAATTCCATCTCAAGGATAACTCGCGGACTTTTTAATCATTAACCGCCGAGTATTTTACCTCATTTCGAGCTTGATTATGACATAATGTATATTGAATGAGGTCTACGTTTGCATTTTGCATGTTTTTAAAACTTAGGGGCGATAAATCGGATTTTTGGATCAAACTTGAATTTGCAAAAAGAGAAAGAAGCGAAATGGCTGAAGGAGCCGAGGCCGGCCGGTCGCCCCTAGCCTCCGACCGGTCGCTTGACCCTCCAACCGGTCGCCCCTGCCATTTTCAGAGTTAAAAATGGTTCTGTCATCTTAAACGTTATTTTGGTTCTTTTCTTCCAAAATCGAACCCCTTCGCATTTTTCACACACAATTCACCCAAAATGATTTCTTTCTTGTATATTCTATATTTTTGGGTTTATAGTACGAGATTATCATCCTTATTACTCGACTTCTCCGATTAATTGGTAAAAATTCTACTCCTTTATCTCAATTGGGTGGAACCTTGAGAAAGTGCTTATGTATTTTTTTTTTGTTGGAATTCTTGCAAAGTTGTGTTGTGAATTATTATTGTTGATGGATGAATGTTGGTTGAACTAATTTGGTGATGAAATTTTTGGCTTAAACGAATTGCAAAGGCGTTATATTCTTCTAGTTTTATTCGACGACGCCAAGTGTTCGACTTAAATATTTCAATGAAAAATTCATCACACCTACATGATTCTCTTGATTTGAAAAGTCTTATATATTTATAGAAATCATGTTTTGCTTATCAAATGATCTATCATAAGCTTCTACAAGTCGTATGATTCGACTCTTCCCTCCTATTTGGTTTATAAACTTCAATGTTCAAATAGCTCGATACATCGGTTTAGTTGCGCACTTTGATATGAATATATGATGTATTTATCGTGTTAACATTTCTTTTTGATGATTCCAAAGGGGGAGAAACAGGTTATAAGCTCATTAGCTCATAAAAGCTAAGTTAAGCTTAACAAAAAGAAGTTTATAAGCTATGGGCTTGATAAAGCCATAAGTTGTGCATTATACTTAGTCCAATTGATGTATGATGGACTTATATACTTGTCTAATGATGTTTTGTTGACAGGGGGAGCTTATAAGCTCTTGGACCTAAGATCAATATGTAAAAGCTAAGCTTTTAGCTTGTGGTTGATTGCTTTTACATTACTCTTGTTGTGCATATTGATAGGGGGAGCTTTTGCTATATATGTTTGAATATCTCTACTCCCATCCTTGTGTTTATATTGCATGGTATGTTGTCGCTCACAACGGATAGCTCTTTTTAACCGGTAAAATTGTTTTTGTTTTCAAAATTGACCTCGTTAAAATTGTTTTGGTTTGTAATCATCAAAAAGGGGGAGATTGTTTGATAAATGGTTTTATCATGATTTTGATGATTTTGTTTTTATACCAAAACAATGTTTTTAAAGGTTGTCCAAGTACTCCTAAATGATTTGAAATGGTTTTAATATTTTCCGGAGTATTTCTTCAAGTTTTATTTTCGACAAAATTGGACAACACTTTTAATGATTTTATGTCAATGGTTTCTTTCACCAAAACAATGTTTCTAAATGTTGTCCTAATACTCCCGATCGGTCTAAAATATTTTCACTATTTCTCGGAGTATTTCTTGAAGTTTATTTTCGATATAAAATTGGATAACACTTTGTTTTGAGGTCAACCGGTCGCCGTATAGGGCAACCCGCACTGAAAGTTGAGGAAAAAGAAAAACTTCATGTTTGCGAGAAAATGGTCGGGCAACCAGTCGTCGGTCTATAGGGCAACCCGTCGATCGGCCGGTCGGACCGTACACTGGGAGCAATTTCAAACAAAGCTTCCGACTCGTTTTTGGTCTTGCTCGATTCCGGCGCGCAAGCATGGGGTCGACCTGGTCGGACCCCGTCGCCGACGGCCGCCTGTGTAAATGTGTTTTCTCATTTTCAAACGTCTATTTGTCTTGTGACAAATTCATCGCCCTTAAGTTTGACAAAGAAAATTCTAACCGTTGTGTCAAAGAGACAACTTTTCCTTAAATTGTGGAATTGATTTCTAACAGCTATAATCTTGTTTTTAATTGCAATTTTTGTAGAAATCGATTCCAAGAGGAGCCTATCAAGTATCAATCATCTCCTATAAATAGAGGAAGTTTTGAAGCACAACAATATGAGAGAAAACTACAACACAACAAGATACACTCAAGAATACACTTGTTCTTACATTGTCTTATTTCTTGTTGTAATTTGCCTAGCTATTCACTTTCACATCCTTGAGGTCTAGGCTATTCTTGATTACACTTGCACTCTATTGTATTATCAATTATCGAGTTGTAATCTTGAATTTTGGGTTATCATTCAACACAAGATATCCTTGTGAGTGTTCTTGTGGTAAGAGCACACTTGGGTGATCTAGGTGTTAGGTGTGAGAAGATTGTGGTAATCTTCTTGTTGAGGTGTTGAAGAATTTGGTATTCTTGAGGTTGAAGATTGTGGTAATCTTCACAAGGTCCGATTGGAGATTGTGGTAATCTCAAAGGTGGTGTTGAAGAAGAGTGTGGTGCTCTTCAAGGTGTTGTTGTAAGTTGGTGTTGTATTAATTTGTGGTAAATTAATAAAATCTTTTTCTTTTTGAAATCCATCCAGGATATCTTTGGGGTGGTAGAGGATTAGGCCCAGGTGGGTTGAACCTCTATAAATCGACGTGTGTTGTTTACTTTCCGCACCTTTATTATTGTGTTTGAGCATTTGGTTCGAAAAAGAGGGCGAAATCGAAAAGATGGAGATAATCTATTCACCCCCCTCTAGATTATCGTAGCCGCTTGGACTTACAACTTACTATATACTTCACTTAGAATGTTTAAGTTACACCGGGATGTAACTTTTGAATCAAATCTATCTTGAATGGGGGTGAGGTATGCCATTTTTTCTGTATAATTGAAAGAAAAAAGACAAATTTTGTAGGGTTATAAAGCAGTAAAACAGTTATGAAACTGTTATTTGGCTTAAAAAAGCACTTTTTAGTGCTGCTTTTGCAAAAAAATGATTATTGTCTGTCTTTTGGAGGGTTTCAATAACTAAAAAAAAGTGCTTCTCATCAAAAAAGTGCTTTTTTTAAGCCAAAAAATGAGAAGCACTTTTTTAGTTATTGAAACTCTCCAAAAGACAGACAATAATCACTTTTTTAGCAAAACAATATAAGTCTTTTGATTCAATTCAAGTCTAATAACAATTGAGGACCAGTTATTTGCAAACATTCCCAACAAACACAACATGCAATGAAAAACACAACACTCCGAACATGTATAGTCTAACATTACAAATAACATTAACATTCAATTCAAACAAAATGCAATACCCATTCAGTATATAACATTCATTCAATTCAAAACCGTAAACCCTATAACATATTTGACAATGCAATTAAAATAACTAATTCAAAAAATAAATTAAAACTCTTACTTTATAGACGGAAGTCGCAAGCAAATATACTCCCAACGACGGCGGCACCAGCGGTAATCAACGACGGTCGCTTTGACAATGGTGAGAGGATTTGAACGATTGTCGTTTAGAGTCGATTGAGGGCTTATAAACCCTACAGAGAGCTTTTCAAATTTTAATCGATCCACTTCGGTTGTTTAACCGACTACAGAAGCTTTTTAAATTCTACACGACCCAGTTAGGTCGTTTAACCGACCGTTGAACGACCATAAAAACGTGAGTCGCTCAACAGTCGGTTAAACGACCGTTGAGCGACTTAATAAATTTAATTCGCGTAACAGTCAATTAACCGACCTTGCGTTTTTTATGATGAGCATTTTGAAAAATGTACAATTTCTACTTTTTTTTATTTTTTTTAGCAATAAATATCGATCAAAAGCCATTCTTGATAATTTGTTGGGTCAAAAGTCCATATTTGATAATTGATATATTGGACAAATGGGAGAGTGAAATGAAAAAGAGCGAATGTGGAGATTCGGATCATAAAGCAGCATCTTCCTCATTTATTGACAAACCCCACCACTCCCAACGTGCCACCTCACAGGTGGGACCCCCGATTTCCACCAACGGTCTCTCGCTCCTCCCAACCCCATCCCTCCCCCTCTCTCTCTCTCTTCCATCTCTTTGAAACAGTTAATAAAAAAAGTATATAATACTAATTTTCTCTGTCTAATAAAATCACCATAATTATAAAACTACGCGGTCTCTCTTATTACCCCCTTTTCCCTCTCTCCTCTGTTTCTCTCTCTAGCTGTGTTCTAGCTTTCGTTCCCATCCATGGCGATCTGAGAGAAAGAGAGAGAAAGAGTGAATTACGTACATGCATATATGTGTTTATTGGACCTGAAACTTAGGGCGAAGCGTTCGCCTTAGCACATTTGCGTTCTTCGCTTGGTTTTGAACACCAGTGAGGGAATTGGGGTGTCCAAAAGGATTTTTGGATACGGACATTCTAATAGAAATGTGGTCGTTTGATTCATTGGATGCGTTTTTATTTGCTGCCAGCAAAGCTTGCTGTAGTCCTATCGCGCTTTTTATTCAGATCCAGGTATTGTTCCTTGAGAATTTATATGAAAACGAAGGAAACAGACGAGAATGTTTTTTGCACTATGGATATATTGAATGTTATTTCAAGTGTTTTTACTCTGCTGGTGTTCTGAATCGGAACAAAAATGTTCTTTCATTGGTTTGAGCTTATTTTTCATGTTGAAGGTAGAATGTAGTGGCTGTTGCACTGCTTTAATTGTTGTTCCGAGCTCAGAGTACGCTGAATATAAATATTTCTCGAAGAATAGAATTTGCAATTTTATCTTTTTCTTCTTATTTTTTGTTCGGAATTCTATGGCGTAGATATATGGATTTTATGTGTGTGTTAGATCTGACGAGTCTGTGATACACGAAGCGTTGCATATCCATGAATAGGTCACGTAATTTTAAACTATGTAGACAGACATTTTGACATGGACGCTTGACCTTTTGGATTCCGAAGTGCCACTTTGGTTTCAGTGAAATACGCTATTGCAGTTTGTTGAGTTTGAGTTTATATTTAACTACAAGAGCTCTCCACTTATTATTACTATAGTTTTTCCCCCTTTTCAGGAGGAGGTGGGGGTTGCTGTGTGGAGGGGGGGACATGGTAAGAGTAACTTTAACTGAAAGATATCCATAATGTGTTATATTTGTAGCATTATGGATTGGAAATTGGTATTGGAAATGCAACTACAAGGCTGAAAAATTCACATTCAGGGGTTGGATTTTAACTTATGAATCTGATAAATAAATATTTCACAGGCATCAAGGTTGTTCATGGATTTTTCAATTTTTCTTTTACTGCCATGTTCTGGATTTGGTTTTCCTTCTTTAATGTTTTGGGCTGAAACTGTGTATCTTGACATTGCAAGAGTGCAGAGATCTTTAGCACTCTTGGTGTAGACTGTGGTTTGGTTTTTAGCCTACGGTTAACGCGCTTCAAAATGTATTACTTCACATTTGGTGAAGAATACTCTGTTACTAAAGCCTAATAGTTTCATAAACAGGAAACAGATTAAAAAATATGCAAAAAGTGGAACTTTGTCATGTTATCAGATTTTTCAGCTAATGGATAAAAATGTGTGATATAAAACTCTTGATGTGAATATAGACAAGTCTTTATTTTGTGGTCTGATTTGTAATATATATGCCCTTTATGCTTCGTCAGTACTTATTAAAATAAGAAAACTAATAAACTTGCCTTGATTTCAGTATCATTTTACTTTGGTATAGTTTCGCTATGCATGTGCAATTTTGGAATAAGTTGAATCTTTTGTTCCTGTTGCAGGGTTTTTTCATTTGCTTACTCCTTGCCCTTGGCTGGGTTTTGGCTTCTTATGTCAGGTATTTCAATTTGATGGTCTACAGTCTAGTTTGGTGCTAATACCATATATTGGTTATTCTATGCCTGTTCTTGTTATTATGCTCATTGTTTATAATTTTAGCACCCAAATTTTTGTCACAGGAGTAAAGAGATAAGACGGATGAAGAAAAGCATAAAAAGTGGCAACAACTTTGCTTTTCTTTGTTATGATATTAATGACCTCGAGCATTCTCATCAGGTCAAGTTGCCAAGGGTTTCAGTTGTAATGCCTCTAAAGGGGTTTGGGGAACACAATCTACATAACTGGAGAAGTCAGGTGAAATATTCTTAAAGTTCATCATGCTCATCCAGATAGGTGATAACATAGTCCACTTGTATTTTGCATGTAATGTCCAGTCACTAACGAACTGCTATATAGCCAGCATACTGCATTAAAATCAAGTGTATCCAACTTGAGAATTTATAGGCTACTAAATCAAAACAAGATCATTTTTTTTTTATATATGGTCAATCTGTGCTGTCTGCCTTTATTTTTTAATGCTTTTGATTTCTGTTAGATTGTCGTTCCCTCGTTTCTGTTGGTTATAAGATCGATAGACTAGAGTTGGTCAGAATAAGTTTCGAATCAGAATCTTAGATAAGTGGATTTTCTTTGAAGTTTTCATCTTGCTATTACTTTTAGCATATTACTTTCCCTTTTTAGAATTTGGATTAAACTCTACTAGTCCAGATCGCCATGAGTGAGAAAACTGAAAAATGGTGGTTTTGATTATACTATGGATCTATGGTTTATGAACGCTGCAGATTACATCTTTATATGGTGGTCCACTGGAATTTCTTTTTGTGGTTGAAAGTACAGAAGACCCTGCTTACCATGCGATTTCCCGATTGATAAAGGATTTTAAGGTCTGCTGTTTCCTTCCATTACCTAAATGTAACATTGAATGCTGTAAGTAATCTCTTTTCTTCATATGGGTTCAATCCACTAATTGACTAATTGTGCCTGTCAAAGCAAGATAAGGGTTGAATGACGACATTTTTGTTTTTTACTGTTTTGGCAATGTTATCATCGTAATTGCTTGTTTAGGTTTGCAAGTTCTATTTCAAGAATTTTAGTTTGGTTTCTTGAATTTCTGTCTGAGTTTCAGTGTGACAATATATTTTCTTAATTATGTTCTTTGGCAATGCAGTGGTTACATATGCTTGTGTAATTGAGGTTCACGTTCATGAATCTAAGTCTGGTAAAATTCGTATGATTCTTTTATATGTGTGAGTTTCAGTAACTGTTGGGAGTAAAACCATCAAATCCCACTGCAGTTTTATCTTGCTCATCTGATCACTCCTCAAGGAAATATTATGAGTAGGAACATTGACTAGTTGATTTTGGGAATTTTAGTCTGCTGGGACTACTTGATTTTAAAATTTTTAGTCTACTGGTTCTAAGATGCAACCAATATTTTAAGCTATGGTCTCTGATTATCATAATATCTTTATGCTAGGTCGTTCTAATACAATGTGCTTAGTCATGGTGCTATGTGAAATAATAATTATTTTAATAAGTGGTTTAATTTGAAAGACTAACTCATATGAGGGTTCAAGGCCATCTCACCACTTGCACATGTAGCAGACATTACTTTAGGATAAAATGTTATCCAATTGGAGTAGAGGAATAAATCAAATATGATGAGTTAAGAGTCTAACCATTTTTTAGGAGAAGATAACTCATCATGAACTTAATATTGAACAAAATGGCAATTTATAACTAATTTGAAGTTTTATACTGGTTTTGTCCGCAGATATAATTTTTCTTTCTTTTCGTTCTTTTCTTTTGAAATTTTTGTGACTGATTGTGTTAGTGGGAAGAACATGAATCAGTTAACCTTTTTTGAGGATCATTAGTGGAGAAAAGATTGCAATGTAACTTATAACAATCCGAGGTACTTGAGAGAAGTTGCTTTAATGTAAAAGAGAACAGTTAAAAGGGCACCAGAGAATGACAAACTGCTCTCTGCATATGTACCGTATGCTTGGGTTGTTTGATTGTTGTTTATGGTTTATGGACCCATTCTGATCATTTCTATATTTTTTATATACAATGGGCACAAAGGAGTGTTCTTTATTATTTAAATCTGCAATTTTTTTTATCTATCTAAGATGGAGGTATTTTATTGTTGTCTTGTTTTTTGCTCAAACTTTCAAGTACAAGATGCGTCTACAATTATGGTGCGATATTATTATATGTTTTCATGTTTTTGCTGAAATAGATTTGCTTATTAATTTTAAAGCTTTACAGGTTTAATAGATCTGTCTCATGTGAACATATAAATTGTGCAGGATAGCGTTGATGCCAAAATCATAGTAGCTGGTCTGTCAACAACCTGCAGTCAGAAGATTCATAATCAGTTGGTATAGAATCATTTCAGTGGTTTAGTTAGAAGTATTTTGCATAAATTTCTGTTTCCAGTGTAGTTTTGTAAGCTCCAAAAGTAGTCATACAAGAGAAACTGCTACATTATATCCAGTGTGTGTTAGATGTGTATACCATAAATTATGGTAACTTCTTTTATTAGGATGGAGTGTGGCTAAGCTTATTTGAAAGATCTTCTAGTATATCTTATAAGATGCTTTGGGGGTTTACAAAATATTGGATTATAGAAATAAGATCTGAAATGCTTGGATAAAAGATCATGAAACTTGTATGTTGTTAGTAATATCAATTTTGTGATTATATGTTGAATTTAAAGAAATTTTAACATCTTAAAATGATTTTGGGCATCCTTACTTTGTTAAAGGGTTTTTCAAGCTAATAACATCTCCATTTTGGGGCTTATAAGGTGCTGGAGATTTTTTATTTTTCTTTTCAAACCCTTTAAGACATCTAATAGATGTCAAACATCAGACTCATTACACCCTGTAAGATGTTCAGTAGACCCTTTCCAGAAATTGAATTATATTTTTCAATACAAGTCGCTCCAGAAAAAATGAGTTCAATTGTTAAAATTTTATATAAAAAGAGAAATTGGATATTGGTTTTCTCTTATTCGTTGTTTGGATATTGCTATCCTCAGCATTTGTTTAGGTGTGGCATTTAATGCATAGCATTTACGTTTTGCAGGTCGGGGTAGAGAAAATGCATAAAGATAGCAAGTATGTGTTATTTCTAGATGATGATGTTAGGCTGCATCCTGGCTCAATTGGAGCCCTCACTGCTGAAATGGAAAAGAACCCAGATGTATGCTATTTATCAACTTTTACAGTTTTTTTAATTTGGATATTCTCCTGATTGGTGTTCTTAAATCTTTATTATTTGTTTGTTTAAATAACTCTTGGTTCTTTGCTCGTCAAAATGTGCAGATATTTATTCAAACTGGATATCCTCTTGATTTACCATCTGGAAGTTTAGGAAGTTACTGCATATACGAGTATCACATGGTATGTTAGCAATTCTATGACGGCTTCCAGTTAGCAATTTTTATAGCACATCGGAATGAAGCAAACATTGCTTTTGCGTGGGAGTAATTTGTTCAATGGTTCTAAAAGGACTGAGCTAGTCGATAAAACAATATGTGTACTTATGAGGTCCACCGTCATTAGAATGCTGCAAACGGAGTCCACCCGTATATTTTTTTTAGGGGAATATGTCTATGAAAATGGTGTTTATAATACATTATTACAGGAAGATACCCCATAAGGGTGATTGTTGTTCCATAATGTCCTTGAGAGTGTTGGGAACAAACTGAGCTAGTCAGTCATCTTTTTTCATTTTTAAGAATCAACAAAAAATCAGTTGCAGTGCTAGTAGATGGGGCTTGTCATTCCATATTTTTTGTGAGTCAATTTCTTCCATCTTAATATTAGTTCATATTCCTTCAAAAAAAAAAATATTAGTTCATATTCTGTTTCCAATTGTATACATTTATTAAGAAATGGAAACAACAACCCTTAATTGCTTAAGGAATTTTTTAATTTCAATTTGGTATTCTAGAAACATGACGGCATTTCAGGGACTGCAATGGCACATAAAAATCTGGTTTTGTTTAGCCTTATTGAAGAAGCTTTATTTGAAACTTAGGATGCCACATCAGTGGTTGTATATGGACTTGTGATCAATTGATGTATTGGATATTCTTAGCTCACTGTTTTTAGCACAAAAGCTGTGTGAAGTCATTAATTCTCAATATAGAACATACTTCAATATGCAATATGCAACTTGTATTCAAAATTTCTACTGTGCAAATTTCGCACATTATGTATCATGTCCTTATTAGTAACTTAGTTGCAAGTGTGATACCCCAAATCAATGTTCTTCTACCAGTGAGGGATGATTCTAACACAATTAGAGTTTTATAAGATTAATGAACGTGTTTGGCCTTTTGAAATTGTTGAAATAATGTCATTTTGGAGTTGTCCCACATTGATTAATTAGAGGAAGAGAGCCTTGTTTATAAACCAAGTGAGCTACTCCTCCTATCACCAATTGGTTTTAGGATGGGACCTCACTTGGTGGGCTTGGGCTCTCCCTCATATTGGGTACGCTTCATGATGATGGAGTATGGAGGATCCTGTTATGACAATTAATTAATTGACGAAGGACTCAAAAGTGAGGGGGGCGTGTTGAAATCACTGTTCTAAAAGACCCTGCCTAGCTCCGATTAGTCCCCCATTCTCCGCCTACGTTATATTTTCGATTAGATCCCGCCTAACGCCGCTCAGATCCCGTCTAATCCCGTCCAGGCTCGGCCTAGGCGCTAGGCCCTAGTCCACCGCTCGGCTAGCGCCTAGCGATTTTTAGAACACTGGTTGAAATATGTCACTTGTGAGTGTCCCACATTGATTAATTAGATGAAGAGAGCCTTGTTTATAAGCTAATTGAGCTATTCCTCCTATCACCAACTGGTTTTAGAATGGAACCTTAGTTGGTGGGCTTGGGCTCTCCCTTATATTGGGTATGCTTCATGATATGGGCCGTAAAAAGTCCCCCTGAATTTAACAGAAGTAAAACACTAGCCAGCAAGCCCCCTCCCCCACTTCACGAACTTAGCAATTCTCGTAGGTGTTGTCAATGTTGTTGGTTTGGACATTGTGATTCTTGGTCTTTGTCCTTTTTGCTTCTTTCATCCATTGTTTCAATTACAAACAATAGTAGTAGGAATCTTCACTTTCAATTGAACTGGACATTCAAATCAATAGCTTCTTCAAGTTATTGAGATGAGAACTAGTAGCATGCCCATACTATTTACTTAAGGTATCTAGGAAACACTGGTGAAATGACATGTCTAACCTCGTGACACGTCAACTTCCCATGCCGACTTACCTGCCCTTGTTGGTCATTTTAGTATTCTTGTTTCTCATGTTAAAATTTTCTTTGCAATTTTCATTATTGACCTTTTTTTTAAATGTAGCCTTGTTCAATGGGGTTTGCTACTGGTGGAAAAACATTCTTTTTGTGGGGAGGATGCATGATGGTAAGCATTATATGCTTGTTAGAAATCAAATTCTTGTTAGGTTTTCTAGATGCTTATTATGATCAATTAAATTGCAGATGCATGCAGATGATTTTAGAACAGATCGTCACGGTGTAGTGTCAGAACTTCGAGATGGTGGCTATTCAGATGACATGACTCTTGCAGCTATAGCGGGTAACACGTCTCCTGTCTCTCTATCTTAAATTAGTTACATTTAGGTCATTGGTAGACTGACATCAATTGTACTGAATATCCAAAAATATTGAGCTACGTAGCATATTTCTGTCTTTTCCTGCATTCCAGCATGAGTGGACGTGCAGTTAATAGGTCATTTTTAGCATTATTTTGATAATTTGTGTTGAATGGAATGCATTATTGACTGATACGTTTGTTCTGCACAGGGGCTCATAAGAGACTCATATGGTCACCACCAGTTGCTGTTTTTCCCCATCCACTTGCAAGTGATCTTAACTTTGGCAGGTTTCCACAATGTTGCTGGAACTTTATCTTGACTAAAAATTGGTCATTTATCTCCAAAAGATTAAAAAAGGAATAATGAAAAGAGAGATTCCAGCTTGAGTCAGTTTTCCTGCTTCTGGTAGGTCTCCAAACCTTTTATTTGTATGTGTGTAGGTATTGGAATTACTTGAGGAAGCAAACATTTGTTTTAGAGTCGTACACGACAAAAGTCAACTGGATTATGAACCGGGCACTATTCTCTACCCACTGCTATTTATCGTGGGGATTTGTAACTCCGTATGTAATGTCTGGGTTACATTTAGCAGCAGCACTGAGACTTTACTCCAAAGGGTACTCATTTGGTGAAGAATCTTTGCCATATACTGGTGAGTATCATTTCTCTGTAAATCATGTGGTGTAAGGTGTTTATGAATATCTTGTTGCGGGAACATTAGTAGTTTGTCTCGTTGAACTTAAAAATAAGGCACCTTATTAATTTTTGTGCCTGTTTCGTTGTATGCAGTGGTCATTCCTAAATTAATTCCTAAATTAATTGAGGCTCTTTCCCTTGAGATTTTCTTTTCAAACTTCGAATTTCCACATTCTTTGATTTCTTACATGTGGATTAATCATTCACTTGCATGATTAATTAAGCTAGTTCCTTTTGCATGATCGGAATTATACACCCCTATTGTTTACATGTGCCTACGAAATAGTTCTCCAATTGTTGTGGATAACCTCACCTATCTGGATGCCTTGAGGATATGTTTTGAAAGGCTGACTATTTTTTATCACACTTCCTTAAATCAGGCTATAAAACTAAGAGAAAGAAGGAACAGCATTATTAGTATCTGTGTATGTAATGCTATACCTAAGTTATTTCTCCAAGGCAGACGCCAAAATAATGCCACGGAGAGTAACATGGAATTAGGTGCTTGATATTATATATACATAGCGAATGATTTCAATTGACATGGAGATTCAATTTTCAGTTGGACTTCAATAGTGTCTTCACTTTTGGTCTTTTAGTTGTTTGTTAATCATGAATTTTTTTCCTGCCTTTTCAGGGTTGTTGTTGGCTGGTTGTCTTGCGACATGTACAGTTATCGAACTTCTATCCATGTGGAACTTGACAAGAATAGAAGTCCAGCTATGCAATGTGTTGTCTCCAGAGGCTCCTCCACTATCACTTGCATCTTATAACTGGTGTCTCGTAAGTCCGTTTCTTGTTTTCTAATTTCCAACTTATGTGCTAAGAGAAAACTATTGAAGATCCAAGATTGTAGAGAAGACTTTGCAAAGGTACTTTTCATGGGGCGGGAAAAACGGGATTTTGACTGTTTGCAAAATGTGCCTAAGTTACCGTGACCTCAACATGTGCTTATTCAGTACCTTCAAGGAATCAATGTAAAACTATGGTTTGTTGTGGTAGTAGCCTAGGAAATGATTGACCTGCTTTATCTATTTTGCTCATGCTTTGGGATGAGGAGATCGTAGCTTACTGCAACTGAACTCGATTTTCAATTGAGCAGGTATTTATTGCAATGCTGGTTGACAATTTTCTGTACCCTGTATCCGCAATGCGGTCACATTTTTCTCAATCTATCAATTGGTCAGGCATCCGATATCATTTAAAGGATGGGAAAATATACAAGGTACTGCTATTCTGAGACCACTTTTCAGTACAAAAAATCGTATCTGTCAATATCTGCAAAATATAATATACTAATTATCTATTGGAATGATGATTTTCCTTGTCGAGCCTATACTTGGAACGATATGATGCTGAAGATATATATATAAATAATGTACAGTAATCGATGTAGTTGTTGCTATTAATAAATATATGATGATAACCACAGAAACAAAGCTTTGAAACTGATGGTCATTTGACTCATTTCATCATAGGATATCTTTTAGCTTTTAAAGAGGTCAAAATTTTGCAACATCGTAAACTTGCGTTGTGTTACGCAGATCGAAAGAAGCAAGGATAAAGGACCTAAGTTCACGGATCTAGGAGGAAAGCATTTGTACGGGAAGAAAGGAGCTCCAAACAATTATTCTTTCCTTCTATCTTTGTCCAGAAGTTTTGCTCAATGGAGACAACCCAAGAAATATGATGTATAGATGTGTGCTTTTAGTTCATACAGATTGTGATTCTTTTGTCTTTCTGGTTTCGAAAAATGTGTAGGATTCCAGAGGCAGAATTTTGGGAATTATCAAATTCCCTGGATTAGTTGAAGGGAAGGACCATCTCGGAAATATTTCAAGTGTAGGCTTTTGATTATTTTTTATTTTTTATAGATTAGATTAATCAATTGATTCTTCAGTTGGAGGGCTTTCTATTTGAGCTGATTCTTGTAACTGTATTCATGTTGTGTGATCTTACGAGATTTTTATTCATTCAAATACTTCAAGTTTAAGACAAAATCAATGACGATTTGCACTCTTTCTCGGCCATGGTATTGTGTTGCATTACTCCTCTCTCTAGGATTTTTGGACTTGAACAAAGCAGCTCTTAGGCGTCCGATAATTGAACTGCAACCAAAGTGTAGCATCCCGTAATTTTTCTATTTGTTGAGTTAATTATAGACTTTAGGATTTTTAATATTGACCGATATAAGAAAATTTTCAGGTTCATTTATTTATTCAGTTGTCTCAATGACTTATTTTTAACGGTCTATTTTATTAAGCCCATATGAGTATTTCTAGATTTTAAAATTCTACAGTATTTCTATCGTCTTATTTCATTGAGATACATCTATATCAGATAAAACAAAATATTTTTTTCATGCTTATCTATTAGAGTTTTCGTTGTATTTAACTGAATACATGACATAATACTCAATCTATGGATAAATATCGAATCTCAGATATCTTGATGCCCTATTAATCCCACGGCCCCTCTCTGATATCTCACGTTCTCACGCAAAAAAAAAAAAAATCTCATCACTTTCACAATTTTTATATCATGATAAGAACTTCAACAGATTATTACATTTTTCCTTTGAATTTCCAATCTCAAATTCAGCCCATATACAAGTTTTTTTTTTTTTTGAGGAACCCCATATACAAGTTATGTTTAGGCTTTAACCATTTTACTAGATGTCAGTGCAAACACCCACCTTTTACAAGAAGTTCGGTTCGACAGCAAAAGAAAAAAAGAAAAGAAAAAAAGAAATAAAAGAGGAGGAAAGGGGCAGCAACCACCTGCACCGCCGCCGCTGGACCCCGAACTCACCACCATGGCACAAACCCCCAAGTTCACCACCGGAAATAACTTATAGAAGCCCGACCATGGCTGTAATATCCGATTTTTTTTAGTATATTTAATTTTATTTATACTATTATCATTTTTTTATTAATATAATTATCTTATTAATATTATCTGTTTAATTAGTTTAATAATTAATTTTCACTTTAATTGTGATAACTATCAAATATCAATAGTTATCACTTTACAGTTCAATACTTTCAGAACCCAACTCAACGTGAACTCTACCCATGAGAAAACAACATATTTTATCTTATCATCAATCTTTCACTCTTATCATCATTATCAGAAGTTTACCTTATAAATAGAGAATCGTACCCTACATATTTTTCTTTCTTCATCCACGTGAGATTCTTAGCCAGGTAAATTCTCAGATCAATTTTATTCTTCTGTTCTCCCATTCAACAGAAACACAACAAACCCAACTTAAAAAAAAAAAAATATGGCTTTCTTTATTCCTTTCCCCTTCTACCGACGCCAACCCTTCGCCGGAAAGAAAGTCCGACCTATGTCTAGCACCACATCCAAATAATTCAAACCAATTCTCAATTCATTGAGTCAACAGAAACCAAATCAAAAAAAAAAAAAAAAAAAAATAGAACAGAGGAGAAGGAGAAGGGCAGCCGCCGAACCACGCACGCTTCTCACCGTTGGGGCTCGTTGCGCCTCACAAAAACCCTGAGCCCAGAAAACCCCACTACGCTGCGAACCAAGCCCGAAACTTTCCCATCTTTGCCGCGAACATTGGCGTCGAGTTGCTGGTGTGAAAAAGATTTTGGAGGGAGGAGGAAAAAAAATAAAAATAAAAATATTGGGGGAGAGGCGATCTGTCGAGTAGAAGAACTTGAGGGTGATAGAGAGTTTGATTTGGTGTTTAAGGGATTTAGGATTTGAGAAAAAAAAAAAGAATTGGTGGAGGGGTAAAGAGACAGACGAGAGGGGAGTTGTTGTAGAGAGTTGGGGCTATCAACAGGTTTAGAGTTTGGCATTGTGGTGTTGAGTTGGTGCTAGACTTTTAATAAATTAAACCCACTTTACACTTTAAGCCATTCTTGTTTTTCAAAGTTAATGTCTTGTTTGACCCATGATCCCTATTTCCATTTAATACCATACATCCAGTTCAATCCTTTCGATCTTCCAATCCTTTCTTTTTCTTTTTCTATCTTAATTTATTATCTTACTATATTATTAATTGTACTTTATAATTCATTGTAGAAAACGAAGAAAACGAGGAGTAGGATTTACTGCATTATTTCATTCTTCGCATAGATATCTGCATTTATTCGAGGTAGGGATATTTCTATTAACTTATTATTTGTCATTTTCAAATACTTCGTATATGTGTATTCATTTATGTGAAATGTGGAATAAAAGAAATCATGTTAGCCAGGGGCCGTAAGAAGGTTCGGGATCAAAAGTATCCTAGGGGTGAACATGATCTATAATTAGTCCGGGACTGTAAAAAGGTCCGGAATCAAAAGTATCCTCGGGGTGAACCTGCAGTACTTAGTCAGGAGCTGTAAGAAGGTCCAGGATCAAAGTATCCTCGGGGTGAACCCGCAGTAGTATAAAGTAACTGGCTAGTCTAAATAAAAGTTAAAGTACATGTTGAATATTTATGATTATGCCTATTGTTGTATTTAATTATGACAAATGTGTCCCCATTGAACGAGTTGAAAGCTCACCCCATATTTATTAATATTTTTCAGGTTGAGGAGTCCGAGCGAGGATCGGAGGCGGTGGATACGAAAAATCAAAAATTTATTTTATTTTACAACTTTAGGAATATTTATTTTGTTAACAGGTTTTGAGTTACAATTTTATTGTTGGATAACTGATGTTTGGGTTCGAATTAAAAGTACGTTTGTTGATTTGGATGCAAGTTTTTAATCATATGCTATCCTTTTAAAATTGTGTTCAGCTTCTAATTAAGTTATGGGCACTGCTTGATAAAATATTTGTACTGTTAGAAAGTTTGGGTCGTTACAAGTGGTATCAGAGCAGGTCTACGGTTCTGTAGACTTATTAAAAAAAATGTCTTCTAAATATTTTTTTAAAAAAATAGTATAGTAACATCCACCTCCGCCATGTCTTGCCGAATTCCTTAAGGTATGCAAATTTGTTATGTCATTACTCAATTTGTTCATGATATGCCATGTCACAACATTATGCAACACATATTATATCTGTCATTATGTTTTATTGTTTCTATTTCATACTCTTTATTGCATGTGTACTTGCTATATTAGAAGAACGAACTCTAAGACCCTCGCGTTAAAGAAAAAAAAACAAAAAAAGCGACTCATAATGAATTATATTGACTTAATAGTACTAATATATATATATAATGACTTTTTTTAATTTTTATTTCGACTACTATGCGATAATAACTTAAGATGGGTACTAAGAACGTATTACATATGATTATAGGAATATAGCTCCACGGAATCCTCCACGAGTGCCTCGACGCCCCCGAACCTTTAACTAGAACAATGTTGGGAACCAAGACAATGAAGGAAACCCACCTAACACTAGAAACCAACCTACGACTGGAGTATTATTTGCGGAGATTCTCAATGACGTACAGAACAACAATGGGAACAATAACAACAACAGTACTAGAGTGGTGGAACAATTTCACCATTACCGTCCACCCACATTTAATGGACGTGATGGCCCAGCAGCAGTTGAAGAATGGTTAAGAGCGCTGGAAAGGATTTTCAGACTTATAGCTTGCACGGATGAACATCGAGTGCTTGTGTCGCCTTCCAACTAACTGATGATGCAGATCATTTGTGGGAAGGTTACTGGAGAAATCGGACTGAAGAAGAACGAAATGCATTATCCTGGGATGAATTTAAGGAAGTGGTGATGGAGAAGTATTTCCCTAGATCCTACCGTGACAAGAAGGAAACATAATTTCTGAACTTCAAGCAAAGGGGATTGACCGTAACTGAATACGAAAGGGAGTTTAACCAATTATGTCGGTTTGCACCACATCTGGTTGATACCGACCTAAAGAAAGCCTTGAGATTCAGAAGGGGATTGAGGTTGCAACTGTCTGGAATTCTATCTGCACAGGGGGACTTAGAATATTTTGTGATGGTTAAACGGGCTCATGAAGTTGAAGCAGGACTAGCTGGGAATGATGATGACCGAAAGCTAGTCGTTGTGTCAGAAAAGAGGAAGTTTGATGGAACAAAACCGAGTAAAATGGGGAATTAGAATAAACAGATAAAAATCGATGGAAATTCTCGCCCGATTGCACCAAACAATAAGCCGACCTGCCCAAAATGCAACATGAGTCACTACGAGGAATGTTTAGCTGGACAAGGAAAGTATTTTATGTGTAAGAAACCGGGCCACGATGCTTCTAATTGCCCACTGCTGAAAGACAAAAGAGAAATAAGGGGACAAGGAGGCACCGCTCGAATACCCTATGACGCAAGAAGAGGAAGATCAGAACCCTGGTACGATGTCAGATATGTTAACAATATCTGGAATACCTGCACTTGTACTTTTTGACATTGGTGCCATACACTCATTTATATCTGCTAAGTTTCATGATATGATTGGACATAAGGATGCTAGAATAGATGCACCCCTAGAGATTAGTTTGCCATCTGGACAGACAATAACTACTGACATAATGGACAATGATATAGATGTGAACATTGGGGGGAAACATCTAGAAGCTGACGTATACATAATTGAGATGAAGGACTTTGACGTAATTTTAGGCATGAATTGGCTTAGTAAGTATCAGGCGGGCATTAAGTGCCAAGAGAAGGAGATAATGTAAGTCCAAGCGGCTACGATAATCTAGAGGAGGGGGGGTGAATAGATTATCTCCATCTTTTCGATTTTACCCTCTTTTTCGAACCGAATGCTCAAAGACAATAATAAATGTGCGGAATGTAAACAACACACGTCGATTTATAGAGGTTCAACCCACCTAGGGCCTAATCCTCTACCACCCCAGTATATCCGGGATGGATTTCAAAAAGAAAAAAGATTTTATTGATTTACCAAAAATTAATACAACACCAACTTACAACAACACCTTGAAGAGCACCACACTCTTCTTAAACACCACCTTTGAGATTACCACAATCTCACTTGAAGATTACCACAATCTCCAACGGCACCTTGTGAAGATTACCACAATCTTCAACCTTGAAGAATACCAAATTCTTCAACACCTCAACAAGAAGATTACCACAATCTTCTCACACCTAACACCTAGATCACCCAAGTGTGTTCTTACCACAAGAACACTCACAAGGATATCTTGTGTTGAATGATAACCCAAAAATTCAAGATTACAACTCGATAATTGATAATACAATAGAGTGCAAGTGTAATCAAGAAAATCCTAGACCTCAAATATGTGAAAGTGATAAGCTAGGCAAATTTACAACAAGAATAATAACAATGAAGAACAAATATTTGCTTGAAGTGTATCTTGTTGTGTTGTGTCTCAATTGTTGTGATGGTTGCTCCAAAACTTCCTCTATTTATAGGAGATGATTGATCAAGCATAGGCTCCTCTTGGGGATTGAAAATCTATAGAAAAATACAATTAAAATCAAGAATATAGCTGTTAGAAATCAATCCCACATTTTAAGGAAATATGCCTGCTGTCAAACGGTCATATTTTTGCTGTCAAAGCACAGGGCGACCGGTCGTATAGAAATAGAAGTTGAAACGAAACACAACAATTTTTACATAGGGCGACCGGTCGACGTGTACCTCGACCGGTCGTCCCTATTATCAACCGGTCCCCCTTTATGGTTTTAGAGAAAATCAAGTTCTGTTTCAAAGACCAAACTTGCAGTGCCGGTCGACCCCTGGGCGACCGGCCGACCGGACCGGTCGACGCCCAGGGTGACCGGTCGACCTGCTTGATTTTTCTTCCGTCTCATTTTCTATTTCAAAAATCATCTTCAGGTACGGGTTGCCCTATAGGGCGACCGGTCGACCAAGAGACATAAATGTTGTCCAATTTTTGTCGAAAATAAAACCCAAGAAATACTCCGAAAATTTAGTAAAAACATTTTAAACCAATCGGGAGTATCTAGACAACATTTAGGAACCTTAGTTTGGATGTAAAAACCCATTGATACAAAATCATTAAATGTGTTGTCCAAAATAAAACTTGAAAAAATACCCCGGAAAATATTAAAACCATTTTAAATCATTTAGGAGTATTTGGACAACCTTTAAAACCATTGTTTTGGTATAAAAACAAAATAAACAAAATCATGATAAAACCATTTATCAAACAATCTCCCCCTTTTTGATGATTACAAACCAAAACAATTTTAACAAGGTCGATTTTGAAAACAAAACAATTTTACTGGTTAAAAGGAACTATTCGTTGTGAGTGACAACATTCCACGCAATATAATCACAAGGATGGGAGTAAAGATATTCGAACACATATAGCAAAAGCTCCCCCTATCAACATGCACAACAAAAGTAATATAGAAGCAACTTCATCATAAGCTAAAATCTTAGCTTTTCGATATTTAGCTTAAGTATCAAAGACTTAAAAGCTCCCCCTGTCAAAGAGACATCATTAGAAACATATATAAGTCCATACTACAATCAATGGACCAAGAATCATACATAACCATAATACATCAAGTGGACATAATATGATCCACAACTTATGGCTTTACATAGCCACAACTTATAGCTTCTTTTCGTTGAGCTTATCTTAGCTTCTTTGAGCTAAAGAGCTTTTAACTGTTCCATACTACAACCAATGGACCAAGAATCATACATAACCATAATACATCAAGTGGACATAATATGATCCACAACTTATGGCTTTACATAGCCACAACTTATAGCTTCTTTTCGTTGAGCTTATCTTAGCTTCTTTGAGCTAAAGAGCTTATAACTATTTCTCCCCCTTTGGAATCATCAAAAAGAATGTTAGCACGATAAATACATCATATATTCATATCAAAGTGCGCAACTAAACCGATGTATCGAGCTATTTGAACATTGAAGCTTAAAAACCAAATAGGAGGAAAAAGTCGAATCATACGACTTGTAGAAGCTTATGAAAACTCATTTGAGAAACAAAACATGATCTCTATAAATATATAAGTCTTTTGAAATCGAGAGAATCATGTAGGTGATGAATTTTTCATTGAAACGTTTTATCAAACACTTGGCGGGCGTCAAAGATTGAAAAAGATATATATAGCCCTTGTAAATGAAATCAAGCCAAGTTTTTCATCACCAATTACAATTTAACAAATATCATCCATCAACAATCAATAAGCTCATCACAAATATATATGAATTGCATCAGGAAGAGTACATATAAGCCACAAACTCAAGGGTTCAACCCAATTGAGCTAAAGATAGTGAAATTCTTACCATTCGATTTGTAAAGATGAGCAATAATGATGATAACCGAGCTAGATAATCCCCAAAATATATAATTCATGCATCAAAATACATTTGAAGTGAATTGTGCATAAAAATGACAAAGGGGACGAAATAGAGAAGAAAAACGCCAAAATGGCTAAGTCTGGAAAACAGAACTGATTTTAACCAAAAAATCTCCAAGGGCGACCGGTCCAGGGGCAGGGTGACCGGTCGACGGCATGGGCGAACGGTCGACCTTGCCCCAGTCAGCCCACTGTTTGAGTTCTGTCTAAAAATCCGAAGTTTGATCCAAAAATCCGATTTTTCGCCCCTAAGTTTTAAAAACGTGCAAAATGCAAACGTAGACCTCATTCAATATACATTATGTCATAATCAAGCTCGAGATGAGGTAAAATACTCGGCGGTAAATGAACAAATGTCCGCGAGTTAACTTTGAGACGGGATTTAAACATATCTCAAGTTTTTGTTAAAAACGCAACCCCTTAGAAAGTTTTTCGAATCTCAATATGTTTACACCGGACTTGTTATCCCGAAAAATAATAACGTTTTAAGAATTTGGATGAACAAGTCATAAGAGGAAGTGCCTTACAAATATTTGAAAATTTCTTTTAACGGCACTTTAAAGAGATTCGTTGAGATTGTTTTAAGTCGAGCATATAGACATAAGGCATATAGAATGTCGAGTCTAAGGAGTAATGAACGATTGAACATACCTCGAATTCGTTTGTCGATGCCTATTTCAACCTTTTGTCAATTTTCGCATTTGTAGCCATATAGGTTGAAATGGTTCTTTCTTCTTCAATGCCTCACTTCTTCTTTTGAGTGTGGAATATAATCACCTTCTTGGCATTGTTGGACTTGAATTCCAATGATCAATTTTGAGCTTCCCTCATCATGATCATCTTAGGTTCGCCTTGCATTGACTTGGAAAAATATCTTGCACAAATATTCATTAGTAGCACCAAAAATATTATCAACATAAATTTGCACAAGTAAACAACCTTGCCCTTTTTCAAAACAAGAAGTGTAGTATCAACTTTACCTTTTGTAAAATTATTTTGCAAAAATAGCTAAGTCTATCAAACCATATACGGGGTACTTGTATCAACCGTACAAGGCCTTTTTATAAAAATCATGTGGCCTAAAAATTTTAAACTCCGATAGACTTCTATTTGAATAAAACCATTTAGAAAATTGGATTAAACATCCATTTGGTAAAGCTTGAAATTTTCTCAAACTAAGAATGGGCAAGTAAAGTGCAAATAACTTCTAAATGTGCTATGAGCGTAAATATTACATTAAAATCATTACCTTCTTCTTGATAGTATCATTGAGCTACTAACCTTGTCTTGTTCATCAAACTTGTTGCGAAATATCACAAATTTCTACAAAATCTTAACAAGATATTTTGCACACGAGCATAGTAATATCGAATAATAGATACACTATTTTAAGCACCACATACTATGCATCATCAAGAGTCTAATAAATCATTCAAGTTCAAATAAGCTTAAGAAAGCTACATGAGGTCTCTTTTGAAATGACAATAAGAGAGCACATAGTTGAGACCTCATTTACAAGAATCATATGAACAAGAGGTTTGACATAAGTATCCAAGAATAATGACATTTATATGTGCAATAAAATGCATAACTTAGAAGATCAATTGTTTTATCAAAACAAAAAATAATCCTTTACAAATCTAGGATAAAACAAGCTATGTCAAATAATGCCTTTTCAAAAAAATCAAAACATCCTCTTAATGACACTTGTATAAAATAAGCACATAGTCATATGGCACAAATGTATCGAGTCTATAAGGTGAATACCAATGATGAGCGTACCTCGATAGTTCATGTTACTCTTGACATATTATGACGTAGATGGCCATTTGTGATGATATATGAATCCTATACAATTCTTAAACAAGACTTGCGCAAAACACAAATGATACAAGTGTAGGCTGAAAACAATAAGTTATATCACAAGTATGCTTATGCCATAAAAATCCATAGGAGATTATAAAACACAATAGTTAAAACAAATGCACAAGAGTTTTAAAAACATCATGCAAGGTCTTCTTTTCAAAAGTATTTAAAACCATAAATATATATATTGAAGACCTTAATTTTAAAATTATGAAAACTCATATTGCTATAAAGACACAAAAAAAAATATGCAAAGAAAATAAAATGCATATTTAAATAGGGAGATACGGTTTACCAATTTCGCCATTTCCATGGGTTGTGCCGTTCCCATTGTTGATGATATCTTCCCCTTTGAAAATCATCTTGTTGATGATGGCTTCTCCAATTTCTCCATTTCCAAGCATTGTAGCCTTCCCATTTTCGAAAGTGTTTTTCTCTTGGAAAATCATCTTGTTGATGATGTCTTTGCCATTTCCAAGGATTGTGTTCTTCCCATTTTTGATTATATCCTCTTCTTGGAAATTGACTTTGTTGAAAATGTTTTCTCCTTCTTTGATCAAATGAGATGTTCATTTGATGTTTCCTTGGCGGCATGAATTTTCTTCGATTATTAATCCGTCGGGTACCTAAAATGATATTGTTTTGTGGTACCCTCAAGTGCTTGGGTCCTTGGGGATTAGTCTTGAGACTTTTAGGTCTCCAACAATAATTAGAGCTATTTCTAGCCCGACAAGTATTTACCGTATGACCCTTCTTACCGCAATAAAAGCAAGTAACATCAATAATATGCATAGGAACTCGATTCCTTTTCATAAGATTTATACCATTAGGCTCATGATCAAGTTTACTCTTCAAATTATCATAATCATAGACATTCACAACATTGGGCAATTTATTGGTACTCAAGTTGGATTTTGATAAATCATTTTTCATGCAATTAATATCATCAACAAGAGTACTATTTTGTTTTTCAAGGTTTCTAACCTTGTCAAGTGTGGTGGTGTGAGCACATGATAGTGATTCATAGGAAGTAAATAAACTATCCTTTTCATTTTTCAAAACATTGAATTCCTTTTTCAAATTTTTGTACTTAATTAGTAAATTTTGGAATTCATTTTGAAGATCATCAAAATCATTTTGCAAATCACTATAATCATTTTGAATGACAATATCATAGGAAGTAGAGGGTTTAAGACATACCTCGTTTTCTTCTTCGATGCCCATAAAACATTGTTCGACTACTTCATAGTTGGAAGTTGTAAAAGGCTTGTTCCTTAGATTTGAACTTGAATCCCTTTGAGAAGTAGATGCTTTTGTTTGACTCCTTTCATTTGCAAATACTCCATAGATGGCTTCTAATTTTTGCCATACTTCATGTGCCGATCGAATTCCTACAATATGTTCATATTCCAAATTAGTAAATGAACAATACAAAATATTGAGAGCTTTACCGTTTAAGGAGATGATTTTCTTCTCTTCATCATTGAGCTCTTTGAATCCTTTGGAGGTGTGTGGTGTGTCTATCATCGGAATGGATTCTCCATTTATGATGATGTTCCATAAATCGAACCCGCAACCTTGTAGATAACATTCATTTCTTTCTTTCCAAAATATATAATTTTTGGAATCAAATAGAGGTGGCTTGGTGGTGGAGGTGCCGGATAGATGAGCTTCGTTCGTAGCCGACGATCGTTTCTCTTTTCTCGCGATGTGAAACGAGCTTGCCAAAGAGTTTGGCTCTGATACCACTTGTAAGTCCAAGCGGCTACGATAATCTAGACTTATAGCTTGCACGGATGAACATCGAGTGCTTGTGCCGCCTTCCAACTAACTGATGATGCAGATCATTTGTGGGAAGGTTACTGGAGAAATCGGACTGAAGAAGAACGAAATGCATTATCCTGGGATGAATTTAAGGAAGTGGTGATGGAGAAGTATTTCCCTAGATCCTACCGTGACAAGAAGGAAACATAATTTCTGAACTTCAAGCAAAGGGGATTGACCGTAACTGAATACGAAAGGGAGTTTAACCAATTATGTCGGTTTGCACCACATCTGGTTGATACCGACCTAAAGAAAGCCTTGAGATTCAGAAGGGGATTGAGGTTGCAACTGTCTGGAATTCTATCTGCACAGGGGGACTTAGAATATTCTGTGATGGTTAAACGGGCTCATGAAGTTGAAGCAGGACTAGCTGGGAATGATGATGACCGAAAGCTAGTCGTTGTGTCAGAAAAGAGGAAGTTTGATGGAACAAAACCGAGTAAAATGGGGAATTAGAATAAACAGATAAAAATCGATGGAAATTCTCGCCCGAGTGCACCAAACAATAAGCCGACCTGCCCAAAATGCAACATGAGTCACTACGAGGAATGTTTAGCTGGACAAGGAAAGTATTTTATGTGTAAGAAACCGGGCCACGATGCTTCTAATTGCCCACTGCTGAAAGACAAAAGAGAAATAAGGGGACAAGGAGGCACCGCTCGAATACCCTATGACGCAGGAAGAGGAAGATCAGAACCCTGGTACGATGTCAGATATGTTAACAATATCTGGAATACCTGCACTTGTACTTTTTGACATTGGTGCCATACACTCATTTATATCTGCTAAGTTTCATGATATGATTGGACATAAGGATGCTAGAATAGATGCACCCCTAGAGATTAGTTTGCCATCTGGACAGACAATAACTACTGACATAATGGACAATGATATAGATGTGAACATTGGGGGGAAACATCTAGAAGCTGACGTATACATAATTGAGATGAAGGACTTTGACGTAATTTTAGGCATGAATTGGCTTAGTAAGTATCAGGCGGGCATTAAGTGCCAAGAGAAGGAGATAATGTAAGTCCAAGCGGCTACGATAATCTAGAGGAGGGGGGGTGAATAGATTATCTCCATCTTTTCGATTTTACCCTCTTTTTCGAACCGAATGCTCAAAGACAATAATAAATGTGCGGAATGTAAACAACACACGTCGATTTATAGAGGTTCAACCCACCTAGGGCCTAATCCTCTACCACCCCAGTATATCCGGGATGGATTTCAAAAAGAAAAAAGATTTTATTAATTTACCAAAAATTAATACAACACCAACTTACAACAACACCTTGAAGAGCACCACACTCTTCTTAAACACCACCTTTGAGATTACCACAATCTCACTTGAAGATTACCACAATCTCCAACGGCACCTTGTGAAGATTACCACAATCTTCAACCTTGAAGAATACCAAATTCTTCAACACCTCAACAAGAAGATTACCACAATCTTCTCACACCTAACACCTAGATCACCCAAGTGTGTTCTTACCACAAGAACACTCACAAGGATATCTTGTGTTGAATGATAACCCAAATATTCAAGATTACAACTCGATAATTGATAATACAATAGAGTGCAAGTGTAATCAAGAAAAGCCTAGACCTCAAAGATGTGAAAGTGATAAGCTAGGCAAACTTACAACAAGAATAATAACAATGAAGAACAAATATTTGCTTGAAGTGTATCTTGTTGTGTTGTGTCTCAGTTGTTGTGATGGTTGCTCCAAAACTTCCTCTATTTATAGGAGATGATTGATCAAGCATAGGCTCCTCTTGGGGATTGAAAATCTATAGAAAAATACAATTAAAATCAAGAATATAGCTGTTAGAAATAAATCCCACATTTTAAGGATATATGTCTGCTGTCAAACGGTCATATTTTTGCTGTCAAAGCACAGGGCGACCGGTCGTATAGAAATAGAAGTTGAAACGAAACACAACAATTTTTACATAGGGCGACCGGTCGACGTGTACCTCGACCGGTCGTCCCTATTATCAACCGGTCCCTCTTTATGGTTTTAGAGAAAATCAAGTTCTGTTTCAAAGACCAAACTTGCAAGTACCGGTCGACCCCACAGGCGGCCGGCCGACCGACCGGTCGACGCCTTGAGCGACAGTCGACCTGCTTGATTTTTCTTCCGTCTCATTTTCTATTCCAAAAATCATCTTGTCACGGGTTCCCTATAGAGCGGCCAGGTCGACCAAGAGACATAAATGTTGTCCAATTTTTGTCGAAAATAAAACCCAAGAAATACTCCGAATATTTAGTAAAAACATTTTAAACCAATCGGGAGTATCTAGACAACATTTAGGAACCTTTGTTTGGATGTAAAAACCCATTGATACAAAATCATTAAATGTGTTGTCCAAAATAAAACTTGAAGAAATACTCCGGAAAATATTAAAACCATTTTAAATCATTTAGGAGTATTTGGACAACCTTTAAAACCATTGTTTTGGTATAAAAACAAAATCATCAAAATCATGATAAAACCATTTATCAAACAGATAACACTCAAACTATCTAGAGATGAGGAAATTACGTTCTATGGAGTTAACTCTAAGTCTGTACCGCGAGTTATATCGGCGATGAAGGCGCGAAAGATGTTGGCAAAAGAGAATTGTCAGGGGTATTTAGTGAGTTTAGTCGAAGCTCCAACAGCGGACCTAACACCTACTGATGTACCAATTGTTCGAGAATTCTTGGACGTATTTCCAGAGGACTTGCCTAGAGTTCCGCCGGACCGACAAGTCGAATTTTTTTATAGATTTGGTACCTAGGGCAAAGACAGATATCTAAGGCACCCTGAGAATGTCACCAAAAGAGTTACAAGAGCGAAAGCGCTTGAGATACAAGAATTGATGGACTTGGGATTTATCGTGCCTAGTGTATCACTTTGGGGAGCACGATCTATTTGTTAGGAAGAAAGATGGGTTACTAAGGATATGTATCGATTATAGAGAACTTAATCGACTTACAGTGAAGAACAAGTATCCATTGCCAAGAATTGAAGACTTGTTTGATCAATTGAGGGGTGCCAATACATTTTCTAAGATTGATTTGAGATCCGGGTATCACCAATTAAAGATTAAGGAAAGTGATATCTCGAATACAACATTCAGGGCCCGATATGGACATTACGAGTTTGTAGTGATGCTGTTTGGGTTAAGTAACGCGCCAACAATATTCATGGACTTGATGAATAGAGTGTTCCATCCCTTCTTGGACCAATTCGTCATAGTCTTTATAGACGACATACTCGTGTATTCAAAGGACAAGGAGCAACACGAGGAACACTTGAGAATAGTGCTCGAGACACTGCACAAGGAGAAGTTGTATGCGAAGTTCAAGAAGTGTGAGTTCTGGCTAGATCGAGTTGGATTTCTTGGATATGTAATCACTGCGAATGGAATTGAAGTGGATCCAGTAAAGGTTGAAGCGGTTAATGAATGGAGGGCACCTACGAATGCGAGTGAGGTTCGCAGTTTTTTGGGATTGGCAGGACATTATCGCAGATTTATTGAGGGATTTTTGAAAATAGCTGCGCCCATGACTCGACTCACCAGAAAGGGGGAGAAATTTTTGTGGACCGAGAAATTTGAGGAGAGCTTCCAAGAGTTGAAATGAAAACTAACTTCCGCACCGGTATTGACGATTCCTGACCCAACCACAGACTTCGTGATTTATAGTGACATATCTAAACAAGGCTAAAATAGTGAGATAATGAAACAAGAATGCCCTCTTTATTGTGTTTGTTGATGCATAATTATCCTATCCTTTCCCATAAAATATAAAGGTAGTTTAATTACATGCCTCAAAACAATTATAAAGGGATGTGTGTTGATGTATCATGTAAAGGTACCCTAACTCAATGATTTGGAATTGAACTACCCAACTCATGATTTGGAGTTAGTTGCAGTGGTCCATGCACTGAAGATTTGGAGACATTATCTATATGGTGGGAAGTGTGAGATATTCACCGATCATAAAAGTTTGAAATATCTATTTACTCAGAAGGAGTTAAATATGAGACATAAGAGATGGTTAAAACTGGTTAAGGACTATGATTGGACCATCAACTATCATCCGGGCAAAGCTAATGTGGTAGCTGATGCATTGAGCCGTAAGACCAAGGGTGAGTTGTCTAGTTTGCTCACGCAACAAGAGCAATTAATACAAGAGTTTGTGAGTCTGAAGATTGAAGTCGTAACCCCACCGAGAAGTACAAAGGCAGTATTGGCATCTTTGGTAGTTCAACCCACTTTGAGAGAAAGGATCAGAAGCACAAAGTCGAGATCAGTTTTTGAACAAGATGAAGGGACGAGTTCGAGAAGAAAATATAAAAGGGTTTGTCATAGCGGATGATGGTGTTCTGACGTATGAAGGGAGATTGTGTATTCCTAAAGAAGAACTTAGGAAAGATATACTTGACGAAGCTCATTGTACGCCTTACACAACCCACTCAGGAGGTACAAAGATGTACCGAGATTTAAGAGAAGCCTTTTGGTGCAAAGTATGAAGAGAGACATTGGATCTTTTGTAGAGAAATGTTTGATATGCCAGCAAGTCAAAGCCGAGCATCAACGACCGTCTGGCTTTCTCAAGCCTCTTGAAATCCCAGAATGGAAATGGGAACACATAACGATAGATTTTGTGGTAGGACTACCACAATCAGCTAAAGGAAATAAAACGGTATAGGTGGTTGTAGATCGATTGACGAAGTCAACTCACTTTCTGCCGGTTCAAATGACGTTCAGTATGGAGCAGTATGCGCAACTATACACACTACTACAAAACAGGCCTTTTACATCGGTTATTTTACACATTTTACATCGATTTTTCAACCGATGTAGAAACCAGCGTAGTGTGAAAAGGCACCTTTTTTACATCGGTTAGAGAACCGATGTAGGAAATTATTTTTACATCGGTTAAAAAAGAAACCGATGTAAACTAAGTGGGTAATTTACATCGGTTACTTTCCACAACCGATGTAAATCTAAACAAAAAGGAACCCTTTACATCGTTTCTTTGTAGAAATCGATGTAGACATTTCCACTTGTTACATCGGCTATATATAAACCGATGTAAATATTGTCTATTTTACATCGGTTGCGAAATTAACCGATGTAAATATTTAGGTCTATTACATCGGTTCGTATTACAAACCGATGTAATATTTTCATTTTTTTTAAACCTGTTTTATAAAACGGAAACCAATGCAATTTCATACATCAAAATAAAACACGAAATTCCATAAAGCAAAAGAACAACTTTGACACAAATCCAACCAATCAAATACACACAACAAAAGATGTTCCCACCACATTCAACAACCTACATAAGTTTAATTTCTCCATTAATGAAAATTACATACAAATATGACACAAAAAGGATTCTAGTAATTGCATATCCCAGAAAAGTTACAATCATACCAAAGCATATCATTCCAATACATGAAAAATGTCCCAAAAACAATATTATGCGCCGACGATCCAATTCATCATCTTATCAGAAAATGTTGAAACAATCTCCAGATTAAAGGTTGAGAATGCAGCTTATCAATACTATTATGGTTCTGTCTTGATACCTCTTCTTTGGTTGTATAGTGGAGGCCCTCCCATTCTTTGTACAAAGAACTCGTATTGGTTTTGAATGGCATCTTGCTTTTTGGAATTTGCAAAAATTGATCGAACCATTCTTCCTCGTCTTAAACTCTGTTATCAAAGGTTCCAAATTAAACAACAAAAAGATGCTTAACTATTAAACAATTGAGTGTGAGAATGAAATAGGAATTTATGAATAAATTGACAATGACCACTTATCATTTATAATGCATAACAGAGCTCGGGGATCAAATTACAATCGTAATGCAATAAAATTTTTGGAGATTCCTCAAACATTGACAGCAATCTATGAAGATTTGTATAATTTCATTAAATAAGAAATTTGATCCAAGATGATGATTATAAAAACTGCTTTTTTTAATATATATATTATATATATCTTGTCAAAAATATCATGATATGCTCGAGAAAGAACCAATTCCCGGTAGAAAACAACAACAAATCAACAAATAATAACCCTTGAACAAGAGTGCGAGAGAACAAATGGGAAACTCTCCACATTTTATCAAATAATAGGAAACCCTCAATTGATCCACCCAGCCAATGCATTTATCCCAACAAGCATATATTTCTCAGATAATTAGCTAAACATAAAACATAATTCACGGACAGCAAGAAACGAGTCAAACAGTTAAAATGGGTCAAGGAATATAACTCACGGATTGTCGTCGAGGTAAGTGTCGTAGTAGTCACAAAGTAATACCTTAATAAGAAATGAAAAAACGAATTTTAGATGCAAAAACCAAAATCGATTCAAGAAAAACCAAAAAACCGAATGAAGTTCCGAGAAAATCCTAGAAGCAGGATCGAGAATCATTATATTTGTCGATTACTTTGTACAAATAGTGTGATTGGTGACAAAATGTTGGAGACCTTGGGGACGGTGGTTATGGTGCGAGGAGGAGAAACATCGAGAAATCCTCCATGTCCTATGTGAAACAGAAAAACATTCTTTTAACTAGAACCATAACGAGAAATTTCCCATCATTGAACCATAACCAACAAAAGCCATTTCAATACAATAATTACATGCCATATAATATGATCCAAGTGTACAACACCAATCCATATAATCCAAATCGATCGACAATAGTTACATGCCAATATATAATATGAATAAGGTGCGAACACCAAATCCATAAAATCCAAAGACACGTAGAGATTTGACACTTAAAAGGGAAAGGGTGAAAAAGGAGAAAAGGAGAAACAACAAAGTATTTCGAGACTACCTTCCACAATCAGAGCTACCCTAAGTATCCAATGATCGATTTCTGACTTCCAAAAAGTATTTTGCCCAACTAGCCCAAATCGCCGCTTTGCTTTCGGACATTGCTTGGGATCACTAAATATCTTCATCAAATAGTACATAATTAACACAATAAATAATAAACACTATGAGTAATCTAACTTGTTAAAATAAAAAACTATATTACCTCATTCCAATTATACGTAATACCCGGGACTATGGTCCACATCCAATGCATTATGTAATATCCACATTCATAGTCTCCATGTTGTTTATTACACTTCAAAATCAATAATGAAATTTAATTACATATATGACATAATTATTGTAGAAACTAATAAAATATGGTTTTGGATATTCAAAGTTGTAAATTACTTACTTTGGGAAAAATCCATTGAAGGCTCTTCGATTTACTTGTGGACTTTCCATCCAACTTATTAGATGGGGTCACAAAGACTATTTAAAGGAAACATTAATTATATTAATTAATTTGTAAGATCAAAACATACAAGAGAAAGCCCAAAGTAAACTTACCTTTGTATTATGAATTTGATGTCGAATCGGGCTTTTTGTGTAGCTTAACACAACCACACCACAACATTGTCCTTAGGACAAATTAGAAAGAGTTGCCAGTGTTGTTGATGCATTAGAATAAATTTATTGATTAAATTTAGTGTTTTTTATTTTTAAGGCAAAAATATGAGTTGTACTTACTAATTGATGTAAGCTCTAAGTAAATATGCTTTCTTGAATTCTCGGATATGTCTTAGAATGTATCGTATGGATTCTTCTTTCTTATTTCCCGACTTTTGTATGGATTGAGGCTCAAGAAATCCATACACGCCATCATTCCTTGACTCGATACTTAATTTATTCATGAACCTAACATGTTCAAAAATGTAAAATATTAACTATAAATCAATGAATGTAATAACAAAAGTAATTGTATTATGGAGCTACACCTAAAATTGAAAATATACTTACATGATCCATAATTGTATAATCGAGATGCTCGGATACACGTTCCCTGAATAATTTCAGAATTTCTTGATGGTTAATGTATAGTGGGATATCATTATCCACGCCAAATACGACGCATCCCAAGTGACTTTCAACGGATTATCATAAAGTAAGTGGGCAATGCTAAGTAATGCAAAAATGGGATCTACGGGTTTTGACGTATCGGCAGGTGGAACCCGTTTCTTAGGTCGCTCGATATCCTAAAAAATGTAATATTAGTGTACAAGTACTACATTTTAGTATATTCAATTGTTATGTAGATAAAAGACAAACATAAAAGAATACCTTTGTTGAAACAGTTCTCACAAGATGTCTTGGCCATGCAATAAAACCACCTAAGGCCTCTCTCACTAAGGCCGACCTCGGCGGTGGGCACGGGGCCGGTGCATCGACATCTCGAACATCCTCAACCACCACCCTCACCAAATAGTCAGTCAAAGCCACACCGTGTATGGTTGAACCCCCTTCATGCACTTTCCCAAAGGCCACTAGGCGGGGAGGAT
The DNA here is from genome assembly GCA_016081115.2 of Rehmannia glutinosa. NCBI lineage: Eukaryota > Viridiplantae > Streptophyta > Magnoliopsida > Lamiales > Orobanchaceae > Rehmannia > Rehmannia glutinosa. Next base: position 61,871,504 of record CM071927.1, on the reverse strand, counting down.
TCTCGTCGACATATAACCCACACCGATCAGACATATCAGTATGAGCCTCCTCCTCAGATGGATCAGTAACAGCTATACAACTACCCTTTGTCTCGACTCGTCCAACAACAGTGCATCCGCACAATCGGGGCCTCGGGGAGAAGTAACACCTAAAGATTCTAGTGCGGGGCGAATTGCTTCATGAACATCTCTCGTGACATCAATTGTAATCGCTTTCTTAGATGCTCCAAATCTGCTGGGTTGGGTTGGTGATGATAATGTGGTGGACTAACGTATAGGTGCTCCAAAGTAATCTCGAATCCCCACTCCAAAAGAAGACGAACACGACACTGGGTGCTCCGGCCGCCCAATGGCGAGGTCGTATATCCCGGCGTCCATGGGGAACGAAAGAACCCCGTGTGGATTGCTCCTCCAATCGATCCTACAACCAACAAAAGAGAAACTTATAAAATGATTTGTAATTATTGTTACAATTAATTATAACTTCAATGAAATTTAAAAACTTACAATCCTCCGAGCAACTGTAAGATGCTTCGATGTCATTTCACCGATTTTTTGTGCGCCCAACTTCCACAAATAATGGCGTTCGGAGAAGACGGAGGATCAACATCTATATCAACACCAGATTGTGATGCTTCTTCCATGCGTTTCTTGACTTATCCGCCATGAGCGTTCTCCTTTAGCAATGCATAACCACCACGAGACATAGCGTGTGGGGTGGTGTTCATTACTCGAATCTTTGTGCTTTTTTTTTTTTTCTGTGATAGATAACAAATAATTAATTTTAAAACTTCAACCACGATGAGATATAATGATAATTTAAAAATAATAACCCAAACTTACTTTCCAAGTTGGGTCCACCCGGCTCTGTTTGAATTCATTCCATGTATCTGGCGGGATATTATAAGTCTCACAAGGAGATAGGTGTTTATATTTCCCGTATACGTACATCCTTGTCAAATATGACTTATGTTGCCTAAATTTTAGCCCCACAGATGAAAGTGTCCCCTTCTTCAACACATTCGTATTCGCAATATCAAAATTGGTCTACATTATAAATTTAAATTGAAGAGTTAGTGAAAAGTAAGAATATATTTAAATACCTGAAAAAACTATAACATGCAGGGCTTAATGGAAATACCAAAACATCTTGCCAAATCATATTCTTATCAACCTCCGGTACATGCCGCCATGTAGAATACAAAATAGAAACCTTGTCTCGAGCAAGGGTCCCCAGATAAGTGCTTAACTTCACTTGATGTAACCTTTCAGTTTTTCCAGTGATACTATCAAAATCGTGGGGTAGCTTACTCCCACCCATGCGGCGACTGGTCATATCTCGACACCGTGTAGTTCGTCTAGTCCTCTTCGATGTAGTACGTGAAGGAGGGGAGCGGGAGGAGACCTAGTGGAATGGGAGCTGGATGGAGTGGCCATGTGCCTATTTAAAAGGGATTCATCATTGATTCGAATAAAATATGTCTAATAGTTGTAAAACATGTGAATTCGAATAAAAAATAGCAGATTGATTGATTCTTATACCGAAAGTGATGTTGAATCTTGCTTCTCTATCTTATTTAATGTCACACGCTTTTGTTGATTCCTTGAGTTTGTGCTGTTTAGACAAACAAATAACAAAGGTCAATTATAACATATACATTAAATCAATTGTAAACACGAAAATAACTCTATCATATATGTAGTTAAATACAAAAAGACTTGTTTCATCATACTAACATTCTAATGCATCGACTTTGGTATGCCTAGGAAACAAATTTGATATTTTTCGATGAGTTAATATGTTCTTATTATAAGTTTCTACAATAGATACTTAAGATGTATTAATTTACAAATAGTATTATTTTGAAACATTAAGCTGCTTTACCTTATAATTTATATTTGAATGTGGTTAGATATGAACGTTCTCCCATATGCCTTCATTGTGATCATTACGAGTGGCATGTACGTCGTCCACATCATTTTCTTCAATGATAGAAGGCATGCATGTTGAGAAAGAAAAAGTCTCACAATTATCAAGTGTTGATTCATCAATTTGATGAGCGCCATCCATGCTTCTACCCTGAAGAACCACTGACCACCTTTCATTACATGGATCATTGACGTAAAAAACTTGTTTTGCTTGGTATGCCATAATGAAAGGCTCGTCCTTATAAGCTACCTTGTGAAGGTCCACCAACGTAAATCCTAATTCATCGATTTGCACACCAGTGTTATTATCAATCCACTTACACTTAAAAACAGGCACTCTAAATTTTACATAATCAATCTCCCAAATGTCTTCAATGACTCCAAAGTAACTTATGGATGCCACAACTGGGTTTTTATCTTTTGAACTAGAAAAATGCATGGACTCAGCCTGAAGTGTAACCCCTTTTGTTTTGAAGCAAAGACTCTTGTCATCTTGTGACTTTGTGTAGAATGAATACTTATTGATATCGTATCACTCCAAGTTATGACATCAAACTTAGGCCCATTTGCTAGCCATTTTAATGTATCAGAAGCACTATCATCATGATCAATGTTTTCTTTAAACCACTTCAAGAAAGTCTTGTTATGCTCGTTCAACAACCATTTTTCGTTCATTCGAGGGTTATTTGTCTTCACAAGTGTTTTGTGAGTAGACAAGTAAGGAGAACCTCATCGATGTTGTTCAATATATACAAATGTGCTTGAAGCAATTCTTCTCGACCCTTGGTTTGAACTTTCACGCCCGTGTACCCTTTACCTCCACATCTTTCCTCGTGGCGAGTCTTGGGAAGCCCTACAGCTTGTCCTTGTGACATGTAGTCTGTACAAAACTCAATAGCTTCTTCTGCAATGTACCTTTCAACAATAGATGCTTCTGGACGATATGGATTCTTGGTATACCCTTTCAATATCTTCATGTATCGCTCAACCGGGTACATCCACCTCAAAAAAACAGGGCCACACAATCTAATCTCCCTCACCAAATGAACAATTAAGTGCACCATTATGTCAAAAATGAAGGAGGAAAATACATCTCCAATTGGCACAATATAATAGCAACTTCATTTTCAGTTCATCTAACTTGAGAGGGTCAATGACTTTGCTACATATAACATTGAAGAATGAGCATAAACGAGTTACGGCATATCTCACATTCTTAGGCAAGATGTCACGTATAGCCCTTTGGTAGAAGTTGTTGCATTAAGTGTGTGACAATCATGAGACTTTAAGCCAACTAATTTCAAATCTTGCATTGACACAAGGCGCTTAACATTTGACGAGTATCCTTGTGGCACTTTCATGCCCCGTAGACATTGGCAAAAACTTGTTCTCTCTTTTTTGACAAAGTATGACATCTTTGGGGAAAATATGTCCGTTTACCTACTAATTGTGGATGTAATCTGGACGTATATCCATATCAAGCAGATCTTGACGAGCTTTCACACCATCCTTTGTCTTGCCTTTAATGTTGAGAAGTGTTCGATTACACTATCACACACATTTTTCTCCACATGCATAACATCTATACAATGTCTAACATCTAGATCGCACCAAAGATATGGAAGATCAAAGAATATCGACCTCTTCTTCCAAATGTTCTTCTCCGTTGCCTTCTTTTGGGTCTTTCCAAAGATAGTATTGATGTCCTTCACTCGATCATAAACCTCCTCACCGATTAAGGGTGTTGGCGCAATTCCATCCTCCGAAATCCATTAAAAGCTTTTTTCAATCTACGATATGGGTGATTAGCTCGAGAAATATCCGATGTCTATTGTAAACAGATCTTTTTCCATGTTTCAATTGTATGTGGCATGTGTTTTCTTCACATATAGGGCATGCGTGATGCCCTTTAACACTATACCGCTCAAGTTTCCATATCTTTGGAAAGTCATTAATGGTACAAAATAACAATGCACGCATCTTGAAACTGTCTTGTGATACTCATCAAACACATCAACCCCTTCCTCCCACAACATCCTCAAGTCTTCAATCAAAGGACTTAAATAAACATCTATGTCATTTCCTGGCTGTTTTGGGCCAGAAATCATCATAGACAACATCATATATTTTCGTTTCATACACAAATAATGAGGTAGGTTGTAAATTATGAGCAGAACAGGCCATGAACTGTGGTTACTGTTTAAGCTACCAAATGGATTCATTCCATCTGTAGCAAGTCCAAGCCTAAGGTTTCTTGCCTCACTCCCAAAATCTGGAAATGAATTGTCAATTTTCTTCCTCTGTGGAGAATCAGCCGGATGACGAAGTTGTCCATCACATTTTCTCGCATTTGCATGCCATGTAAGGTTCATTGCATCATTTGCATTAGCAAACAATCGCTTAAACCTTGGAATTATTGGAAGATACCATAACACCTTCCGGGAACCTTGTTTTGTGCTCTCATCAATAGTACAATCACCATACTTGATTTTGTACCATGATACCCCACACAGGGCACTTACGCAATGCTTCATACTCTTTTTCGTACAATATGCAATCATTAGGCACGCGTGTATTTTCTTATACTCCATACCCATTGGACACAATATCTTCTTCGCCTCATAGTTACGGTTCGGCAATGTGTTATTTTCTGGAAACATTTCCTTTAACAACTCAAGCAATTCAGTGAAGCTTTTATCGCTCCACCCATTTCTTGCCTTCAAATTAACCAAATTCAACACTGCTGACAACCGGGTGAAATTTTTACACCCCGGATACAAAGGTGTCTTCGAGTCACTTTTCAAAGTATCACACACATGTGCATCTTTGAAAAGACTCTTGTCCTACGTACGAATCATGTCCTCTAACCGATCGTCCATATCTTCATCAGTTTGCTCAGTTGGAACGTCTAACAGTTCACCATGCCATGTCCATGTTGTGTAGTTCTTATTTATTCCATCACAAAGAAGATGTTCTCGTATCTTGTCAACTTCATGGCGTCTCCCATTCACACAGTTGACACAAGGACAATAATACTTTCTATCGAGTTCAGTTCGATTTTGTTGAGCGAATTTCAAAAATTGTTCAACTCCATTCTCATACTCATCCGTTATGCGACTTGCATTCATCCAACTTCGATCCATTTTTGTCCTATTATCAATCACGTTAATAAGTTGCGAGAATATCTATTAATAAACAGATTCTTTAATTAATTAGATCAAAGCTTTAAATATATATATTAATTAATAAGTATATTTTAATAATCAGCCCGCATTTACGTGCGTAGTGATTAAAAACAGAATGTTCGAAAATATATTGGTTTTAGTCAATAACGGAGCCAGGAGATAGCTTGTAGCTATGGATTTCAAGAATATTAATTTTCACATGTCAAACCAATATTTTCTCATAATTGCAGAACAACTCATTTCTCTTTATCTCTTAGTTTGTATTTTGCTCAACAAAGATTTGAGAACTACCCTATGATTTGGTGGTTTAATTCAAAAAGTGAATAATATGAAATTACTATTTTTCTGTCTAAAGTCTAAATGCGCAGGTATAGACAACAAGCGCAAACAATTGAAGGCAAATAATAAATTAACACAGACGAGAAAATTCGAGAATCCATAAAGGCAATTGATTTGCTTGATAGAAGAATTATCTTGCTAGGTCATGTAATTCAAGATGATTAAGAATAACACCTCAATTTAACATTAAAACGAGTAAACTCAGTCCATAACTAGTTTTTTAAAAGAAAGAAAATTAAAGATCCAAAAACATGCGTTACCCTCAAATAGGTATTGTCCAATTATGGAGTGTGAAATTTTCAAAGTCCCATTTAGTACTCTGTCACAATTTGAACATCAAAAGAAGTAGAAACTCAAAGTAATACCCATTTCGGAGAAATAACTTTTAATTTAAGATAAAAAAGGTTTGTTGCATTTTTCTATTCTTGTATAGACATGATAAATAGTATAATAGAGTTTAAGCACAATTTTTTCCCGCCCCCACTTTCTTTGTGATGAGGGTTAGTGATAAAGATGAATATTGAGGAAGGTTAATTTATAGGGACCACAAAAGAGAGTTGGAACTGTACCTTAAATCAAACCCAAGAGTACGCAAAAACTTGATAATGCTAAGTAGCCAAGAAAGTGAAACGAAAGCGAGAGAAAAGAAAATGCAAGTATAATGAAAATGCCAAGAAAGTGATATTATAACAATAAATGTAATTTTATCTCATCAATACATTGACTCACTTCAAGAGCGAGTTGAATCTTGGTGAGATACCAAGTGTTCCTTCAAACTTCTTTGACCTTTTCGCAAAAGTATAAGAATATTATGGTAGATGGCACGTTGAGACATTACTCTGTTAAAAGCCCGCAGAATCTGACGGATGGAATTCATTAAATAAGCTGTTAGTCTCTATTTTTTATAACCTATACTACGATAAATGAAAAGGGATGTGTTTCTCTATGCACAAATATTTTATGCTATTGAAGCCGGTCAAATTTGTTGGCATTAGACAATCAAGAATGAGAAATTGCAAACACACTTGTTTAAAGCAATAAGCAAGTTGAACTCAGCCAAATGTAAAAAGAATGGTGAAAATAGCGAGAGATAAAGAAGAGAACCTGGTCATAAACATGACTATAAATGTTCAAAACTCGACCTTGATATGTAATCGTGAAGGCATCATACGATTTTAAACAACCAGCGAGTGCATCTTTATGGGTTTCTAGAACAAGTTAATATCTATCTTAAAGATCTCACCATTTCGAAATAGAGAAATAGCATGACTCTAGATCGGCCCAAAAAGGAATCGCAACAATCTTGCTAGTGGTAGTTTCTAGACATCAATGATTTCATAAAATCAGATTGTTCAAAAATTAATGACCACAAAAATCAATATTACCAACATCGTCCTAAGAGAAACAAATTTCCAGAAATCTTTTAACAAAATGACCTTTAATAATGGGAAAATCTTGACAAGTTGAACAATGTAGATTGCTCAAGACCAATAAAAGCTAAATCATAACAGAACATATTAACCCCAAAAATAGATAGAAAGGACGGATAAGCAAGAATTTGCAAACAAGAAATGCAAACGAATGCAATGTTGAATGTCCGATTAAAAAAGAGGCGCGGGAGAACCGAATCTGAGATAAGTACAAAAACTGTAGTTACCAAAAATCAATGTTCAGTAACAACTCGTTTGGTCATTCAACAAACAATAGGAGTTCAGCATATACTCGTAATTCAATATTACTAAATAAAAGGAAAAACACAGTCCAAAATCCAAAAATCTCGGATACTGCAGAAACAAGAAATATGAACATAAAAATATGAAGCCAGTCAAATTTGTTGGAAGTATTGACCAGCAAATATCAGGCTAATATTTTAAGCTTCAAGCACGAAACAACAGGGCTATTTACATGCACCAACACACATGCTTCTTCCTTGGTGTATCATGTATCTTAGGGTTCAGTTGCTAGAACATGAGCTTTTGCCTAAAGGATGACACTCGCTATATCAAGATCAGAAAATGTATGTAAATGCGGACTTAATCACTCATTTCTCAACTTTGACCATCATAAAACATGGTCCAGCTGCTAAAACATGTTTTATCTTGTACAAGAATGTGTTGTTCGATACTGGACCAAAAGGGGCTTATTTGGCTTAGAGCTTAAGAAGCTGAAAAACACTATTTTGATATTTGTTTTGAAGTCATTGGTCTCCTAATCAATTAAAATTGTAATTCAGCATAATAATTGCAAAAAATAAGTCCTCATAGAATCAATTTTCAAGAAATAAAATCATCTATAATCAGATCTCCGCAAGCTTCACCAGGCACACGAACATAAAACATTATCCCAGTACCACATCTTTTGCACCGTACACCTTTCTTGCCACACTAATATGATATTTTACTAATTAAAACGAAAAAATGCAGTACAAAATTCAAAAAATTCAGATACTGCAGACATAAAAAATGAGAGTAAAAATTGATGCTATACAGGGGAAAGGGGGAACCTTGAACGGCGCCCATCTCCTGTTCCACTTTCGACTGCATTTCGCGGAGAGCGGCAGTTTCGTCCTCCATCTCCTTCAGCCTCTTCTTCGTGTCATCCAGCCCCTGTACATACACGCATATAAGTATACGTAATAGGAAAAGTTAGGGTTTTTTACGATTGAGAAAAACTAAATAGAATGTGAATCAAATCACTCAAATAAAAAATGGGGAGAGATAGAAGGTGATGAAAACATGAACCAAGTGATTGTTTGTTGTGGTGCCGATAGAGCTGAAAAGTCCGAAATGATGACTTGGGTTGAATGCAGGGGTGGGGCTAGGTTTCGCACAACGCCAGATGGGGGTTTAGGCTAGGGTTTGCTGGGATTTAGATTTTTGCTTAGGCTATCAATGGCTATGGCTTGGGCGATTCCAACGGCATGAGACTGAGAGAGAAGATAGAGAGAGAAGGAGATGAAAAAGAGAGACGAAAAGGAAAGATAAAAGAAACTCTACATATTTCTCAAAAAAAAAAGAAAAAAGAAACTCTACATCATTTGTATCCCGACCGATGTAACATTTTTATTTTATTTACAATTATGCCACCGTGTTTACAGTTTTACATCGGTTCCTTAATATAACCGATGTAAAGTTTTTATTTTATTATCAATTATGCCACCGGGTTTTTTGTTACATCGGTTCGTTGAGGAACCGATGTAAACCTGCGTAGTTAATTCCCTTTTGTGTAGTAGTGACATCCACGAGATAGTAAAATTACATGGCGTTCCAGTATCCATTGTGTCGGACATAGATCCAAGATTTACTTCTAAGTTTTGGGGAAGCTTACAGACTGCTTTAGGACAAAACTAAAGTTTAGTATGGCTTACCACCTACAGACAGACGAACAGTCTGAGAGGACGATACATATATTGGAAGACATGTTGAGAGCATGTGTGCTAGATATAGGACGGAATTGGGAATCATTACTGCCGCTGGTGGAGTTCACTTATAACAACAGTTACCAAACAACTATTGGGATGGCTCCTTACGAGGCATTGTACGGGAGGAAGTGTATATCTCCATTGTACTGGAGCGAGGTTGGAGAAAAGAAGATGTTGGGACCGAAGTTGGTTGGCACAAGATAGACAGAAATCGTATGCTGATCGCCGAAGGAAAGACTTACAGTTCGAGGTGGGAGACAATGTGTTTCTCAAAGTGGCACCGGTAAGGGGGGTGATAAGATTTGGTGATAAAGGAAAGCTAAAGCCAAGATACATAGGACCGTTTGAAATTTTGAAAAGATTAAGAGATCTAGCTTATTAGCTCGCATTGCCACCGCGCCTGTCAGGCGTACATGATGTATTTTATATATCGATGTTGAGAAAGTATGTTCATGATCCTAGTCATATTATCAACTATGAAGATCTGCATTTTAATGACGATTTATCCTATGAAGAAATACCTGAAACTATGTTAGAACAAAAGGTTCATAATCTAAAGAATGAAGACATAAGCTTGATTAAAGTGCAATGGAGACGTCATGGGAAAAATGAAGCCACATGGGAGCGTGAAGAGGAGATACGTGCCAAGTACCCCGACTTCTTAATCTTTGGTAAGTTATCGAATTTCGAGGACGAAATTTTGTTAAAGGGGGTAGGTTCCGATTTTTTTAGTATATTTAATTTTATTTATGCTATTATCATTTTTTTATTAATATAATTATCTTATTAATATTAACTGTTTAATTAGTTCCATAATTAATTTTCACTTTAATTGTGATAACTATCAAATATCAATAGTTATCACTTTACAGTTCAATACTTTCAGAACCCAACTCAACGTGAACTCTACCCATGAGAAAACAACAGATTTTATCATATCATCAATCTTTCACTCTTATCATCATTATCAAAAGTTTACCTTATAAATAGAGAATCGTACCCTACATATTTTTCTTCCTCCACCCACGTGAGATTCTAAGCCAGGTAAATTCTCAGATCAATTTTATTCTTTTGTTCTCCCATTCAACAGAAACACAACAAACCCAACTTAAAAAAATGGCTTTCTTTATTCTTTTCCCCTTCTACCGACGCCAACCCTTCATCGAAAATAAAGTCTGACCTATGTCTAGCACCACACCCAAATAATTCAAACCAATTCTCAATTCATTGAGTCAACAAAAACAAAATCAAAAAAAAGAATAGAGGAGAAGGAGAAGGGCAGCCGCCGAACCACGCACGTCCCTCACTGTTGGCACTCGTTGCGCCTCACAAAAACCCTGAGCCCAGAAAACCCCACTACACTGCGAACCAAGCCCGAAACTTTCCCATCTTTGCCGCGAGCTTTGGCGTCGAGTCGCTGGTGTGAAAAAGGTTTTGGAGGGAGGAGGAAAAAAAAAAAATAAAAATATTGGGGGAGGGGCGATCTGTTGAGCATAAGAACTTGAGGGTGAGAGAGAGTTTTATTTGGTGTTTAAGGGAGTTAGGATTTGAAAAAAAAAGGAATTGGTGGAGGGGTAAAGAGACAGACGAGAGGGGAGTTGTTGCAGAGAGTTGGAGCTATCAACAGGTTTAGAGTTTGACATTGTGGTGTTGAGTTGGTGCTAGACTTTTGATAAATTAAATCCACTTTACACTTTAAGCCATTCTTCTTTTTCAAAGTTAATGTCTTGTTTGACCCATGATCCCTATTTCCTTTTAATACCATACATCCAGTTCAATCCTTTCAATCTTCCAATCATTTCTTTTTCTTTTTCTATCTTAATTTATTATCTTATTATATTATTAATTGTACTTTATAATTTATCGTAGAAAACGAAGAAAACGAGGAGTAAGATTTACTGCATTATTTCATTCTTTGCACAGATATCTGCGTTTATTCGAGGTGAGAATATTTCTATTCACTTATTATTTGTCATTTTTAAATACTTCGTACATGTGTATTCATTTATGTGAAATGTGGAATAAAAGAAATCATGTTGGGTCGTAAGAAGGTCCGGGATCAAAAGTATCTCGGGTGAACCATGAGTGTTATAATTAGGATCGAGTCAGTAAGAAGGTTCGAGATCAAAAGCATCCTCGGGGTGAACCCATAGTACTTAGTCAGGTGCTGTAAGAAGGTCCGGGATCAAAAGTATCCTTGGGGTGAACCCGCAGTACTATAAAGTAATGGGCCAGTCTAAATAAAAGTTAAAGTACATGTTGAATATTTATGATTATGCCTATTGTTGTATTTAATTATGACAAATGTGTCCCCATTGAGCTAGTTGAAAGCTCACCCCATATTTATTAACATTTTTCAAGTTGAGAAGTCCGAGCGAGGATCGGAGGCGGTGGATGCGAAAAATCAAAAATTATATTTTATTTTAAAACTTAAAAATATTTATTTTGTTAACGGGTTTTTAGTTACAATTTTATTGTTGGATAACTGATGTTTGGGTTCGAATTAAAAGTACTTTTGTTTATTTGGATGCGAGTTTTTAATCATATGCTATCCTTTTAAAATTGTATTATTCTAATTAAGTTATGGGCACTGCTTGATAAAATATTTGTACTGTTAGAAAATTTGGGTCGTTACAATGGCTATCTCGCCGGAAGCACCTAACACAGAAACCCGAATCTCCACCACCATTTTCCCTGGTGTATGTGTGCGTGACTGGAACGGGGAGGAAGAGAGAGAAAGATGGAGTAGTCGATTTTGAGAAGGAGAAAAAGAAACAGAAAAAAAAAGATGAGAGGTGGTTGCGACGGGAAAGAAGTTTGCTGCAATTTTTACATTGGGGCCTTTTAATTCAATTTGAGGGAAGGATTCTCAGATTTAGGGATGTAACCCCTAATTCTCCAGAAATAACTATTTTACCCCATTCCAGTTTCCAAATCATTCAAATCAGCCCATTGACTCAAGATGTTAGTGAGTTTGACCCTAAATTCAACTATCCTCATTTTTCCTTTTCTTATATATTTTAGTCTTGTTTTTTTCCTTTAAGTTAAATTATTTTCATACGTAGGAAACAAATATTTTAAAGGCTGGATCTCAAGCACAAGCAATCACATTTTTTTTTCAAGTTCACGGATTTCATATTAAGGTGGGGATATTTCTATTCACTTGTTTTTTGTCATTATTAAATGTTTCGTTTACGTATTCATTTCTGTGCAAATTGCAATGTGAAAAGTAAAAAAGAAATCATGTTAGCGAGGGGCCGTAAGAAGGTCCGGGATCAAAAGTATCTATGGGTGAACCCGTAGTGCTATAATTAGTCTGGGGCTGTAAGAAGGTCTGGGATCAAAAGCATCCTCGGGGTGAACCCGCAGTACTTAGTCAGGGGATGTAAGAAGGTTCGGGATCAAAAGTATCCTCGGGGTGAACACGCAGTACTATAAAATAAATGGCCAGTCAAAGGAAAAGGATAGACTAAAATTACATGCTGAATGTTTATGATTATGCCTATATGTTGTATTTAATCTTGACAAATGTGTCCCCACTAGGGGAGTTGAAAGCTCACCCCATATTTATTAACACTATTCAGGTTGAGGAGCCCGACCGAGGATTGGAGGCGGTAGATTTGAAGTTAATAAATTTTAATTAATTTGGTTTTTAGGAATTTTTTTTATTATCATTGGTTTTAAATCCTCTGTTGAATGCTAGTATTTTATTTTTATATAACAAAAAGTTGTGTTTAGGATTAAAGTACTTTGTTTATTTGAATGCAAATTTTAATTTAAGGCTATGTTTCATAAAATACTTTCTTTTATTGAATTACATGAGATTTTAGAAATTTTGGATCGTTACGAGTGGCGCAACGATTTTTTGTAATTAGACTATGTTTTATAAAAATAGAGTGGCGCAGTGGAAGTCTGATAGATTTTTTGGGTTAATAATAAAATGGTTCCGTTTACTTTTGAGATATGTTTTATTCATCCGCTTTTAGATACGCTTTCTCATTAAATTAAGTTGCTTGTACATTTTGAAAACTGGGGCGCTATAAGTGGTATCAGAGCAGGTCGGCAGTTCTGTATACTTGAAAAAAAATGTATCTTTTCAATTTTTAAAAGAAAATTGTCTAGTTACATCCACCTCCACCATATCTCATCGGCTTCCTCAAGGTATACAACTTATTATGTCATTCTATTCCATTTATTCATGAATTTTCATATTATATTATCATTTCTAGAAGTACATTTTATGAATTCATGTCATCGTTATTTTTAAAATAAAAGCATTATTTTATTAAAGAAAATTCATGAAACATGCCCCCTGTTTACCATGTTTTATGTTTAAAAAAATATATATGATAAAACCATATGGGCTTAATTACATGAACTTAGATGGCTAATACTTATTTGACTTGGATTACTAGGAAAATGATTGGTTTGAAACCTTATGTTAATGAGAATGTGCTATTGAGGTTTATACAAATTTTGATGTGATAGTGTTGGTGCTCATGTCACTATTTGATTATATTTAGGGGGAAAAAAGGGTCCAGGAAGAGAAACTTGAGGAAGATTCGAAGTATTAGAAGACTTAGTGTCTTGTAAACTTTATGGAATGATTAATAGACCCAATATTATTGATAGAAATGAGGAATGATTTAGACTATCCATAGTAGAAGATGATCGGCTAATCACCATTAATCTTAAGTTAGTTCTCTAATTATTATTATTTTTAGTTAGGTTTTGGTCATTGACTTTTATATTTAAGCATGAATCTCAATTATCCGCGAATTGTTATTATTAATAAGATTTTGATTTTATTTATGATTACATGTTTTAATTTTGGTCATGACAAACGTTTGAGAACTGTTGAGTTGTTAGATGCAAAATAATAATCCCTTGATTTAAGTTCCACAGTGAATCTGATTAAGTCTTTACTAACTCTACGATACAAGATTCTAGTATAGGTTTGATTTTATAGAGTCCTAGAAAGGACTTTACCACAATCTAAGTTAAACAGACAAGTGATATAACTAGATTCATATATAAAATTTAGGATAAGTTATTGTTATTGATTTTCATGTTTAATTACAAGGCTTGTCTCCTGAGGATTGTAATGATTTATGTGTTGGTGATAAATTAGACGTGTTACATCTGAGTTGGTCGATTATTGTGTTATAGGCTTATTCCCAAAAGAAGGTGATAAGGTTTTCCTATTTAAAGTTGAACCATTGATTGTAGTGTTTCTCCTGGTTAATGCTTGGACGTAATTAAAGTTTGAGCATAGAGTTTTACCAAATAAGGTTTGAGTTCTTAGTGTTACCTTTTTCGTACGAGGTTCGATATATTGAACGTAAATTTTTTCCTTAAAATTTGAGCCATTGGACGTACGATTTCTCCTAAAGGAATTGAGTTATTAAATAGGATTCTCATGCATATTTGATTGAAGGATCTTTTCCTAATTATAGGTTGAGTGTTTAGGCATATTGAAATATAAAGATTTTCTCAATAACGATTGATGATTGTTGTTAGGAAATTTATTGTTTAGATTTTGATGAATGCCATGTAAAACTTAGAATAGGAAGTTGGCACCCCAATTCTTGTTGTAAAATGCATTGTAATAAATAGAGCGCCAAAGCCGAGTTAAGTCACCTACGCCCTAACATGCAAGAAGACAATCAAGACTAGAAGGAAGACTCATTGCGAGGCATTTGAGTACGGCAAAAGAAGAGTAGACGGGAACTCTTGAAGAAGCGGTGAGATGCGGTGAGTGGAGTATCGATCAAGTCAACTCGAGAAAAGCCAAGTCTCAAGTTGAAGTGTGAAGAGTCATCAAATGATTGGAAGTCGACTCTAAGTCACCTGGGAAAGCAAAGAAATGCGGTCAAGTCGAGATAATCGTAAAAGATCCGTTGCACGAAATCAAGAGAATTACTTAAACAAGTAATATCTCCATACCACCTTTCTCGGAGTGCTCGGTCCCGAAGCGTGCAATAGGAATGAACCAATGGGAAGCACTACACCGTGTCGAGTCCGAAAAGGTGAAAGAACAATTCATACGAGGAAATGGCAATTCCAAGGATCGCAACAAGACAAGCCAACGACGCAAGTGACTTTCAAAAAATAAGCCTATCTCTTCAACGGGCAAATTTTTGAAAGATCACTATAAAAGGCCGAGGAACTTATTTGAGAAGTGCGACACAAGCGAGACACAAATTCTGAGACTGAACCAAAAACGTTCAAGCAATTATTAGAAAATCAAACATTCTCAATCCTCAAGCCTACACTACGAAGAACATCAATCCAACACTCACTGTGAAGGAAAGATAAATTCAATCGAGTTGAAGAGGAAAATCTTTGAAAAATCAAGGGGTCTACATTCCACGAAGGATTGTAGGAAGGTTCAAGGTCGAACAAAGTCTTAAGCTTTTGGAGGGCTTCGTGATCAAATCCAAAGAGCTTGAGCAAGTGAGTGTAGTAGCAAAGGCGGTGCCTGTGAAGAAGGTCGAGTCGTCAAGAAGCCGGTGAGTGATCAAGGCGTCTCGGATCGAGTCCCAAAGGATCAAGTCACTGTGTGATCAAGACTTGTATCCGGACTGTTACCACTTTGTATCTTGATCAATACCTAGTGGATTCCTCCGGGAGTTGGAGAAGAGAGGAGTAGAAGAATTACCCCATCTTGAACCTCTATAAAAATTTCATTGTGTCATTTACATTTCAAAGAATTTAATTCCGCATCTTAAGCGCTTAAATCTGTGATAAATTTGCTATCCACTTGATAATTTATAAGTACTAAACCAAGCACTAAATCCTTGCTTAATCAAACTTAAGGGTGTTAAGTCTCCTGAAAACAAAACCACGGTTGAGTTAATTTAGACCCAACAGTGAGTTATTCCATCAACGGCTCGGTTGAGTCCGTTGAGAGACTAACTCTCTTGATCAACTAAATTGGTTGTCCATCAAGGACACAAGTGTGTAGTATGAACTCGAATATTTAAAAGGACTAAATCGAAAATTTGGTAAGGTTTATTCAACCCCCTTCTAAACCTTACACTTACACCCCTTGGGACCTACAAGTGGTATCGGAGCGGTTGGTTCATTGAACCCTCCGCACCGGTTCTTGAACTAGATTTCCAAACTTTTCAAAGTCCGCTTTAGTACTTAAACTCTCAAAACTCTTTTTATCATTAAAAGTTATTATCATGGAAGCAAATTTGACACGCATCCCTATGTTCACAATTGAAGAATTTGATGATTGGAAAATTCGTATGCAGGCTCATCTATAAGCATTACATGATGAGATGTGGATAGTGATGAAGGATGGGCCATGTAAATCCTTAAGGTGAACACAAATTTATAAGAAGAGTCGAATTTGAAGGAGAAGAGGATGTTGCCCGGACGTCATGGTTGAAAAACCAAGAACCGAATGGACAAATGATGACAGAAAAAGATACAACCTGGACAATGTAGCCAAGGACATCCTTTACAAAACCTTGGACAAAGCTATGTTCAATAAAGTCAAATCATGCAAAACGGCTAAAGAAATCTGGGACAAGCTAACATTGATTTGTGAAGGCTCGAGCAAATCAAAGAAAACAAATTATCGGTGGTGTCTGAGAAATTTGAGAACTTCAAAATGATCTCAGGAGAAAACCTGGATCAACTGGATGCTCGGTTCACGAGAAATCACCAATGAGCTATCTCGCACTTGGAAAGGAATATACAGAAGAAATGTGTATGAAGATCCTAAAAAGTCTTCGGTGAATGGGAAATGAAGGTCATGGCACCGAGACATTCCATGGACCTATCAAAGACATCAGCAACCGTGAATTATTCTCGGACCTCAAAGCCTAAGAGTTTGAGCCGAGAAGAAAAGACCAGGAAGAGACAATTTGTACCCAAAACAAATTTGCTCTAATTGTTAAAGATGGGAAGAGAGCGAGGTCAAAGAAGTCATTGATCCGAAGAAATAGCCCGATGGTCAAAAGATTCAACAAGTTCTTCAATAAGAACTACAAGAGAGGAAAGGGCGAATCTTCGGAAGACACACTCGGCTCCCTCCAAATCAAGGGAAGATAGGCCAACCAAGAGAACAGATCATCAAAAAGTGAATATCAAAGGGTGACAATCCAAGAATGGAAAGAGCGATCAAAAGGTGAATATCTATCTTTGGAATGTAGACAACCAGGTCACTATGCCATTGATTTGCTCATATCCTGTAGTTAACAAATACGAAGGAATGAAGAAGAAAGAAAGGTCTTGAGAGAAAGAAGACAAGAAAAGAAAAAGGCAATGATGGTCATAGCAGAGATCTTTGAAAATTGACCAAGTCAAGAGAGACAGTGATTCAAGAGAGCGATGGCGACTACTCAAGTGACTCGAAGAAGAAGAAGCCATGATCCGCTTGATGGCCAAGGAACAAGATCAACTCGACCAAGAAGATGAGGTATACTCTAACTCAACAAACTCGGACTCTAGTGATGGTGACTGTGACACACACACTTCATCACCCACTGATCTTTATGATTCATTAGGAAAAATGATGAAAGATTTTGAACACATTAAATCCTCACACACACTATTAAATGAGGAAAACAGCCTACTCAAGAGTCAAAACTCAAAGCTGACTAAGGAGCCGAGTACTCTAAGTCAAATAGTGATGAGAATGAAAGTTTAAAAATTTGAAAATGCTAAATTAATAGCAGAAATTGCTGCTATAGAGAAGAGGGAGAATGACCTCAAAAATGTTATTACCTCATTCACTAAGGCATCTAAATCATTGGATGATCTTATTATGAGTCAAAGAGAATGTGGAGACAAGACAGGCTTAGGATTTAATTCCTCTGTGCTATGTCAAACCTCAAAAATAGTTTTGGAAAAAGGATCTTCAAGCCATGAAGAGTCTGAAAAATCCAAAACTCTAAATGTTACACACACATTCACTCCAAAACATAGTAACAAGCAAACTGGCCTTGGTTATAAAGGAAAAGGAAAATAGCCATTTGAGTGCGCTGAAAGGACAACTGAGAAGAGATTTAGCCGAATTCCTCAGCAAACTCCAAACAGAAAATACTCTGTAAAGAAGAAGCAGAGCTACCAAAAACCCCAGAAAATCTATAAGAGAAATACATATGATGGGAATGGTAGAAAATATCCAAGCCAAGCTGATTGGAATAATGTAAACTATCAGCATAGACTTATGGAATATAAGCCCAAATGGCAAAGGCCTAGAACTCAGCAAAGGCCATTCCAAAAGTATAAGAGCTTTCATCAGCACACATATGCACCTAGGCACTACACTCAGAGACACCACAATTACCCAAAGAAGGCGATTGCTAAAACTTATACACAGGCATATAGACAAAAAGAGAGAAATTTGTATGAACCTAGAATCCCCAAGCAATTTGCCAGGATTAATTATGATTATGGCATCGATAGATGGCAACCCCTTAGAGTCAAATCATTTGGCTATAAGTTGGTTGGATCATCTTACAATTCTAACCCCTCGGGACCCGCAGACAAGTATGGGTACCTAAAACTTAATTTCCTTGATCGCAGTTCAAGGAACAGTGAAGTGCCAAGGAACCTGGTACATGGATAGTGGCGGTTCCGGACATATGACAGAAACAAGAAAAATCTGTCAAAATTCAAGGAAGTTAAAGGAGCAAAAGTCATATTTGGAGGAAATGAAGCTCCTGGTGAAATAAGAGGCATTGGATCCATCAAGAGGAATGGATTAGAAATCACAGATGTTGCATATGTTGAAGGACTCAACTTCAACTTATCGAGCATCGATCAACTCGTGACAAGTGCTACAATGTTGGATTCAACATGGGTGTATGCCAAATCAAGGATATTGAATCAAATGAAGTTGTCTTTGCAAGGATGTAGACGAGAAGAATATGTATGTCGTGGATTGGTCAATATGCAACACCCAAAGACTGTCTATTAGCAAAGAGCACATTTGAATCAAGTTTCAAAACTGAATTTCAAAACGATCAACAAGCTTGCACGAAGTAATCTTGTGGAAGGACTTCGGACTCGATACAAGAAGGAGAGTATATGTGATGCATGTCGAAGGGAAAACAAATCAAATCTTCATTCAAAGAAAAGACATGTCCATCTTCAACAAGAATATTGCATCCGCTACATATGGATCTATTTGGCCCAGTGGAACCGGCTAGCATAAGTGGGAAGAAATATAGCTTGGTGGTAGTAGATGACTACTCAAGATATACATGGACAATATTTATGTGTAAGAAGAAAGAAACTCTCTAAAACTACCACAACGGTGATGAAGAGGATTCAAAACGAGAAGAGTCAAACCATTATCAAAATAAGATCGCAGACAGGGAACCGAGTTTGTCAATGGAATAATAACTCAATCTTGTATTGAGAATGGTATTGGTCATGAACTATCAAAGCAACAAGGACTCCACGTGAGAATGGAGTTGCGAAAAGAAGAACGAGAACTCTCAAAGAAGCAAAGAAGGACCATGTTAGTAAGCGGGGGTTACCAAAAAGATTTTGGGTCAAGCAATCAACACAACTTGCTACACTCAAAACAGATGTATGATAAACGGACAACTAACAAAGACTCCTATGAGATTTGGTGGAAGAAAACCAAATGTTGCATATTTCGGAAATACTTGGATGTAAATGCTTCATCCACAACAATGGCAAAGACAATCTAAAGGCTTTTGATGCTAAAGCGATGAAGGTATCTTCTTAGGATACTCATTTGAAAGCAAAGCCTCTGAGTACTCAACAAAAGGACTATGGTTGCGGAAGAATCCATTCATGTGGTATTCGATGAGCCAAATGTAAATGGAGAAGACATTGAAGAGTCGGTGATAATTTGAATCATCCAATCATCTGTAAGAGTCCCTATCTTTCAAGTTGAAAGTGGAATTATCAATTCAAAAGAAGATGAGATAGTGAATCTCAAAAACAAGTGGAAAATTTGCGGCTAAGCAATTACGAGAGAGTCGACCCGGCAAAGAACACACCGCAAGACGATGAATCCAACTAACTTACTCCAACTTGATGTAAGATGGTGAGAGACCATCCACGAGAACTTGTCATTGGAGATATAAGAGAAGGTGTCAAAACAAGATCGAGAACTCAACAAGAAGCTATGTTCACATGCTTCATCTCGCAAATAGAGCCCAAAGATGTGTTACAAGCATTGGACGACACACATTGGATTCAAGCTATGCAAGAAGAGTGAATCGGTTTCAAAGAAATAAAGTATGGGAATTAGTGCAAAGACCCATACATCAAAATGTTATTGGCACCAAATGGGTGTTGAAATAAGATGAACGAGGAAGGTTACGTGGTAAGAAACAAAGCAAGATTAGTAGCCAAAGGATATTGCCAAGAAGAAGGGATAGATTTTGATGAAACATTTGCCCCTATAGCAAGATTGGAAGCTATAAGGATGTTTCTTGCCTATGCGACTCACAAGAATTTCATTGTATATCGATGGATGTAAAAAGTGCATTCCTAAATGGTTTATTGGAAGAAGAAGTGTATGTTGAACAACCTCCAGGATTTGAGCAGAAGACTCTTGGAGATAAAGTATACAAACTCAAGAAAGCTCTATATGGATTGAAACAGGCACCCAGAGCATGGTATGATACCTTGTCACAATTCCTAACTGAAAATGGATTCACAAAAGGAAAAGTAGATAGAACACTTTTCAGAATTCAAGACAAAAAGAGTATACTGCTTGTTCAAATATATGTGGATGACATCATTTTTGGATCTACAAACAAAGAGCTGTGTGAAAAATTTTCAAACCTCATGCAAAGTAAATTTGAAATGAGCATGATGGGAGAGCGACATTTTCCTTGGACTCCAAGTTAAACAAGTGAAGGATGGAACCTTCATAAGTCAAACAAAATACACCAGAGATTTAATGAAGAAATTTGGTATGGAGGAGAAGTCTTACGTAAAAATACCAATGAATACATCATCAAAATGAACATGGATGCGGATGGCAAGCCTATAGATCAAACAAGATACTGAGCACTTATTGGATCATTGCTCTATCTCACACAAGCGAGCAGACATCACCTTTTTTGTAGGTGTATGTGCAAGATTTCAATCTGCTCCAAAAGAGAGCCATATGACAAAGAACTAAGAGAATATTGAGATACTTGAAAGGAAGCCAAGAGGTTGGCTTATGGTATCCAAAGGAAGGTGGATTCAAGCTAATTGGCTATTCAGACTCGACTATCTTTGGCGAGAGTTCGAGAAAAGCACCTCGAGGCACATGTCAAATGCTTGGAAACAGTGATTTCTGGTTTAGCAAGAAGCAAAATTCAATAGCCACCTCTGGTGAAGCGAGAATATATAGGCTGGGCATTTGTTTGTGCCCAAGTCCTATGGATGAGACAAAGGTGAGAGACTATGAAGTTGAGGAAAAAGAAATTCCAATCATGTGTGATAACACAAGTGCAATTGCCATTACTCAAAATCTGTGTTACACTCAAGAACAAAGCATATCGATGTCGGATATCACTTCATAAGAGATCATGTTGAAAAGAAGGACATCATCTTGGAATATATCTCAACCGATAAACAATTGGTGACATCTTCACAAAACCATTATGTGAGTCAAGATTTGAAGAACTCAAACATGAGTTGGGGTTAATTGGTGAGCTAACACTATGAAGAATCAAAGAAAAGAAATGAAACACAAAAAAAGGTGAAAAAGAGTGAACACACAAATCACTCAAGAAATCAACTATATCGGAAAGACTGACACCCAAGTCACCGATAGTGAGTCACTAAGAGAACTGTGAGAAGTAGAGTTAAATCGGCTAAGGGATAAGCCGAGTCACTTATGAGCAAAGTGACAAAAACACGATCGTTTTTTGGAGCGGGAATGTTTTTAAGGAATACGTCAAAGATAATGATGATGTGTACGGACATAAAGCTGCACACCAAGCTTATGATTGGATATAAATGTTGCCGCATTAAATACGAGACATTAAATGCTAAATAGGCGTGCAAAATCTAAGCCGTTGATTTCGATCACATTTCAAAAACCACCCGCTCGTCCTTTCATAAACCATACTTAAACCTTTTTCGTCCGTTTCTCTCTCACATTACCAAAACTGTTCATTTCTCTCTCTCAAAAGCAAAGGCAAAAATTCTCTCGAAGCCCTATCTATCTTCAAATCAATCTCCAAGTTTTTCTTTGATAAAATCCTGAAAAATGGCACCAACCTATGATTTTACCAAGTTAGGAAAGCAAATCCACACGGGTCACTTGGATTTCGACGGCATGGTGAAACAGGGTCCGACGACACCCTAGTGAAGAAAATCGCTGAAAAATTGGAAACGCCCCGGTGAAACCGTTTCGGCGTTAGAATATCGATGACCTATGTAGAGGAGGTCGCACAATTCTACGTGAATGCTTTGAGATTCACGATGAAGGAATAAAGTCATCCGTTCACGGAAAGAAGATCACCATCTCGCAAGGATTTGGTGAACACGCTCTCTACCAATCGAAGGAGCATCGAAATTAACGGCTGATGTAAACCTGGCCGATGCTTGGAAAGAAATAGCCAAGCCCGACTATCTTTGATAAAATAGTGTACACAAAGAAACAAGAGATCTGCTGAAGGAGGATTATCACAAGTTGTTGGACATAGTTGCCAAATGTATTGACATCAAATTTGGACTTTGACCAACTATCAAAAGCAAAGCGATTGTAATGGCTGCAATCATCGCAGAAAAAGAAAATAAACTGGATGAGTTTGTCTCTACAGCAGACTCGCGAGTAACGTAGGGAACAAATCCTTCAAGGAAGATGGCACATTTGGAGGATCCCTAGGATATGGCCTAGTGATTGGCCGATGATGGAGGTGAAATGAGTCCCTCTTAGACATGGAAAGGCATTCCATGTTAACAAGAGGATGTTGAGAGCAAACCTCTCGGCGCACTGAAGAGAGCCTACGCCAAGAGAGCGTCACGAGTGAGGGGAATCGGTGACCCAAGATCTGCTGTTTCCTCTCCACCCAAGAAGATGCTGCCCCCCTGCAAAGAAAGAAAGTCAAAGCGCTCCCGCCCTGCAGCAGAGTCACTGCCCCTGCAGCCGTGTCTCACGCCCTGCAGCAGCGGTCGAGAAGGACTCACAAATACCTTTTCCGATCGTCAAAAAGAGGAGAACCGACAAGCCAAGACGGCCGGCTCCTCGAGAAAAAGACACAAAGACGGCCCCCGCCCCGCCCAAGACTCGATTTAAATCGTCTCGAACCGAGTAAATCCCTCTCGGTACAAACTAGAAGACGAAGAAGAATCATCAAGCGCTCCGAGCTTGAAAAACCGGCCGAGTCGGCCACTCATTGGAACAAATACAGCTAAATTGCCAAGTAATCGAGTCCCCAGATGTAATTGATGAAACAACTAAGTCTGTGAAGGCGATCAATAGAGGCAACTGAAGACACACGGTTGTAGTCCACAAGTGAAACACAAGAAGAAGGCGATAGAGCCGATAGTGATGTGATGATCCTATCTCCACCTTACCCGGACATCCAAAATCGTCTGCGTGAGTGGAGGAAATGGAAGTTGAGTAAATCAAGGAACAGTTCCAACAACCCGAGTTTATAGAAGAAGAAGAGGAAGCGTTAAACTTCCTTGGACTAACCATGCTCTCCCAAAGATGGATGAAGACAATCGCACGGACATCCTGCAGATCTTCAAGGACAAGGAGAAGGAAAGGCAAGCAGAGGAAGGCGAGGCACGTGAGAAGGCCAAAGATCTCCGCCCTATCTCCGGCACCCCACGTAACACACACACACCCTCTCCTTGATGTCTTCTCACGGCGGTGATGAGGATCCGGAGAATCTCACGCCACGGAAGAGTTGCAAATGCAGCAAGCATTGCGCGAATCGAGAATCCTTCCCGGCGCAGAGATTGATGGAGGGACCAGGAGAGTCCTCGAACACGGTGAAATTGATCCAATGGGAGTGGTTCATCAAATCGCCACGTTGTTGTTGCTGCCACCACTTCTCCGGCTCACTCGGAAGAAGGCAATAAGGGACTGGCGATGAAACCGGGATAGTGGGGACCCCGGTCGAGCCAACCCCTATTGAAGGTGTTTTACCACGCCCCAACGGCTGAACATTCAATCGAAAACAGCCGGGAGTTTGGAGACGAGTGACCCCATTCCAAGTCACTCGGTGGTGCGCCCGGTGAGGGGGAAACTCCCTCCACTGCGGCAAGGTCGGATAATCTGCAGATGACTCAACAACGAATCCGGGAGGCAAAGTAGAGAAAATACAAACACAAGAAGAAGAACAACAAGTTGCCATCAACGAAGCTCGAGGCAGTTGAGATGTCTCGGTGAGGTGCCAACCGCTCGAAGGCTAATAATGACGCTGGCGATGCGGTCGAGGCACGAGGAAGGAACAACCCCGGGAGTTAACACTGGCAATGAAAGTGCAATCCATGGGGTTGAGACTCCAATGGATGCCACCACGAGAAGACCCTAAGACAGTGACACTGTCGAAAGGGAGGACAAGGCGCCTCAGCTTGGTTGAGGCTGCGGGAGGTAATGAAGGCCCACGGGAGGTTGAGACTTCCGGGGTAAAGAAGTCAAGTAGAGAACATCCCTCCCGCCATCATTGATCCATCCGAGAAGGAGATAAGCGCACTTCATGATTCCCATGATAATCCCGACGTAACCTTTCCGGGATCGGGCGCGAAGAAGAAGCCGAGTCATCCCCCCGACAGATCCAAAAGACTCAGTGCGGATGTTCCAAGCACGAGCAAGTCTGATCCCAAGACTACTCGTCAAACCTTTAATTTTGATGATGAGCCACCAATGGAAATCTCATCATCGTCCGATGACGCTCCGATAAGGCCGAGGACCAGTCTACTCAATTGGAGAAATCGGTGAGACCAACGAAGGTTGAGACTGTTGAGGCTCGGCAAGTCGGGTCCACTTCACAAAAGACCCCCAGTGAGACAGAGTCCATGCGCGCAGCTCCCAAGTGCAGCAGAGTTCGACTCAAGAGGAACTTCACGCGCACCTCTCATCATTGAGCAAATACCGGTTGGCGTGATGATTCCTTTATAGAATCTTTTCCTTTTCTCTCTGGAGGTACCTAGGACCTCCCGAAGAATCGAGAACGAGCTAGCACGCTTACGAGACCAGCTCCGTTTTTCCATCAAGCACCATTGTCCCGGTGATTATGATTTTTGACGCTGCATGGCCATCACCGTGCAACGGAGGACTCATCAAGTCCGCGAAGTGTTCAAGGCATTATTCGGCCGAGATTGAACGGATGGAGAGGCATCGAGGCCTCTATGGACATGCGATTGGACAACAGAGATGCCAATCTTACTGGCGATTTAAGAGGCATAATGATCGATCGGATCGGGGAATGGTGGCAACAAAGAAGCAAACAATGCGTGTGGAACAAGTTAGATACTTGAACATTGTTCAACAAGCTCTTTGGTATGGAGAGCTGAAAATCGATGCAAAAACGAAGTTTGAGAGAACATATTGAGCACATGCATGAAGCTCACTTTGCCAAGATAAAGTGCTGCGTGAGCAAAATAAGAGTGATCTACAGCGTTTGGGAGAAACCATGAATACAAAATTCAGCCTTCTCATGGCTGAGATGAAGCTGATTTGTGAGAGTCCAACGCTACTCGATCCGAATTTCGTGTTGCATACTCTGCGGCGGACTCAAGACAGAACTCTACCATCGAGGCTCGACTTCCCGCTTGCCGTATGTTTCAGTGTCCTCTCTCTTTTGATGATGCCAAAAAGGGGGAAGAGGAATACCTTAAAGCGGTAGAAAAAAGAGGGTGCAACTGTGAAGGGAAAGACAAGTGAGAAGTTGAAACAAAATAAAGGAAAATCTCTTTGAGGGGGAAGGATCGAAAGATGTGACCTTAATGATTGCACAAACCCCCAACAGGGTCTGTCACGGTGACATTATCGGCAACAAACTCCCTGTGGTTCGCCACTCCAACACTCTGCTATATCCATGGTGAAAAGAGAAAAACAATTGAAGCGGGGATGAAGGAAGTGGAAGGAAGAATGGATGCCCGAGTTATGAACATCTTGGAACAACATGGAGGCATTCCAAAGAGAGAGAGACACTTATGCCATCTCGGATGTCGGGACGAGCCACGATCAGTTGATGAATCTAAAACGCCGCATCTCGAAGGATACTTTGCAAAAATGTCTATGGCCCAAGCTTGGGACTTGTCTTTCGAAAAGGGTCTCACGTTGTGTGAAGAAGGCGACAGAGCGACGAGACTACGGCGATCACTCTGCTTGGTCACTCCGTGGTCACTCAGTGGGAAGAAGAAGACCCCAAGACAATACACGCCCCAGGAGGTAGAGAAAGAAGTAGTGGTGGAGGAACATGTTTGGACAGGCCTCGCCCAAAACATTGAGTACATAGATCCAGGCAAGAAAGGAGGGATCTCTTGGGCGGGCTTGACCAAGTAGCAAATTTGCAAGTGGCTAAAAGTAATGCCGAGTATGCGAAAAGAATAGAAGAAGAAAACAAGAGACAGACTCGGCTATGGGAGGAAAGACGGGGAAAGATTAAGAAGAGATGAAGCGCCAGGAAGGCATATGAAAAGAAAAAGAAGGCGGTGACGATGAGAAAAAGAGAAGAAGAGAAGAAGATCTTGAACAAGATGAAAGAAGGAGACAAATGAAGGAGATGAAGTGTTCTTTGTCCACCCCCCGTGTATTTTATTATGTAAATACATACAATGTAAGTCTTACGAAATAAAGCTATAAATTCTTTATTTTCAGTATAGACAAATATGTGCTCGATACACCTTGTAAACTTGATTGTGTAAAAGAACAAGAATGTTATGATCAATAAAAGGATTGATTCTGCGCATACATTCTATGTCAATACACTATCTCAGTATGTATCTTTGCTATTTGCATTTTTGAATGGTTTAAGTTTTGGCATCATCAAAAAGGGGGAAATTGTTAGGAAATTTATTGTTTAGATTTTGATGAATGCCATGTAAAACTTAGAATAGGAAGTTGGCACCCCAATTCTTGTTGTAAAATGCATTGTAATAAATAGAGTGGCAAGTGAGTTAAGTCAACTACGCCTAACATGCAAGAAGACAATCAAGACTAGAAGGAAGACTCACTGCGAGACAGTGAGTACGGCAAAGAAGAGTAGACGGGAACTCTATGAAGAAGCGGTGAGATGCGGTGAGTGGAGTATATCGGTCAAGTCAACTCGAGAAAAGCCAAGTCTCAAGTTGAAGTGTGAAGAGTCATCAAATGATTGGAAGCTGACTCTAAGTCACCTGGGGAAAGCAATGAAATGCAGTCAAGTCGAGATAACTGTAAAAGATCCGTTGCACAAAAATCAAGAGAATTACTTAAACAAGTAATATCTCCATACCACCTTTCTCGGAGTGCTCAGTCCCAGAAGCGTGCAATAGGAATGAACTAATGGGAAGCACTACACCGTGTCGAAGTCCGAAAAGGTGAAAGAACAATTCATACGAGGAAATGGCAATTCCAAGGATCGCAACAAGACAAGCCAACGGCGCAAGTGACTTTCAAAAATAAGCCTATCTCTTCAACGGGCAAATTTTTGAAAGATCACTATAAAAGGCTGAGGAACTTATTTGAGAAGTGCGACACAAGCGAGACACAAGTTACAGACCTGAACCAAAAACGTTCAAGCAATTATTAGAAAATCTGAAACATTCTCAATCCTCAAGCCTACACTACGAAGAACATCAATCCAACACTCACCTGTGAAGGAAAGATAAATTCAATCAGTTGAAGAGGAAAATCTTTTGAAAAATCAAGGGGTCTACATTCCACGAAGGATTGTAGGAAGGTTCAAGGTCGAACCAAGTCTTAAGCTTTTGGAGGGCTTCGTGATCAAATCCAAAGAGCTTGAGCAAGTGAGTCAGTGTAGTAGCAAAGCAAAGTGCCTTGTGAAGAAGCCGAGTCGTTCGAGAAGCCGGTGAGTGATCAAGGCGTCTCAGATCGAGTCCCAAAGGATCAAGTCACTTTGTGTGATCAAGACTTGTATCCGGACTGTTACCACTTTGTATCTTGATAAATACCTAGTGGATTCCTCCAGGAGTTGGAGAAGAGAGGAGTAGAAGAATTACCCAATCATCGAACCTCTATAAAAATTTCATTGTGTCATTTACATTTCAACAATTTAATTCCCGCATCTTAATCGCTTAAATCTGGTTTGATAAATTTGCTATCCACTTGATAATTTATAAGTACTAAACCAAGCACTAAATCCTTGCTTAATCAAACTTAAGGGTGTTAAGTCTTCCGCTAAAAACAAAACCACGATTGAGTTAATTTAGACCAACAAACGGTGAGTTATTCCATCGGCTCGATTGAGTGCATTGAGAGACTAACTCTCTTCGATCAACTAAATTGGTTGTCCATCAAGGACACAACTGTGTAGTATTAACTCTGAATATTTAAAAGGACTAAATCGAAAATTTGGTAAGGTTTATTCAACCCCCCCTTCTAAACCTTACACTTACACCCCTTGGGACCTACAATTGTAATTGTGGATTGCCAACCGATAAGGTTAATTATTTGATGAAGGTTTCCCCTAATAAGAATTAAGTTATTGAATTGAAAAAAAAATTATTAAGATTTGAAAATATATGGTTTTTCGGTTTTAATTATACATGAATGTGGACTTTGTTGGACCTCTAGCGCTACTCGGATTGATAACTGTCCCCATAAACCAACACGAGTATTTTCTAGCACGCTTTGTCCTCACTCACGAGCACCCTGAAAAACTACTCCAGGCCAAGCACGCTTCACCTCAGAGTTTCTATGTAATGGGCACCAGAAAAGAAGATGCATCTGTTGGTATAGGTAGTCCATATCAAATCCTTTAAGCTCTCCATTAACTGTGCAGTCCAGCGCTCACGAGTTCGAATCGTGGGCCGCGCCTCGCGCCTCTTTTAAAGCCCATTGCAGGCAGGATGCTGGACCAAAGCCCAATAATCCCCCCCACCCAAAGACCCGCCAAAGATCTCGGCTCGTGCTTGGCAACCTCACGCCCACCAAACTTCCTCGTTCTAATGCCAACTTCTTGAGTTCAGCGCGCGCGTCATGCCGCCTCTCGATTCCGGCCACCCAAAGAACCTACACCTTCGGTTCAAATCTGTTTACCTCAATCTCGGCCATCGACAACCTACTCTTGATTCGGTCCACCCAAAGAACTTACACCTTGATTCGATCTGTTTTTACCTAAGTTCCGGCCACCTAGAAACCTACCATTCAGTTTCGGTCCACCCAGCAACCTACACCTTCAGTTCCAGTCCATTTTTACCTTAGTTCCGGCCACCTGACAACCTACCCTTTAGTTCTGGTCCGTTTACCTCCGCTGCGCCAGCATCTCAGTTCTACCGCTCCTGGCAACCTCCATTGCAGCGTGCTTCCAAGGGAATTCGAACTCGTGATCTGCTCTGATAGCAGTTGTTGGACCTCTAGCGCTACTCGGATTGACGACTGTCCCCACAAACCAACACGAGTCTTTTCTAGCACGCTTTGTCCTCACTCACGCGCACCCTGGAAAACTTCCCAGGGGATCACCCATCCCATGTCTACTCCAGGCCAAACACGCTTAACCTCAGAGTTTTTATGTAATGGGCACCAGAAAAGAAGATACATCTGTTGTTATAGGTAGTCAATATCAAATCCTTTAAGCTCTCCATTAACTGTGCAGTCCAGCGCTCACGAGTTCGAATCGCGGGCCGCGCCTCGCGCCTCTTTTAAAGCCCAGTGCAGGCAGGATGCTGGACCAAACCCCAACAGACTTTTTCCAATAAGATTTGAAGGTAGAGGCTCTCTCAATTAGGCGTGTAAACCAAACCAAATAGCTCGGTATTCGGCTTGAACTCGGCTCGCCATCTGCTCGTTCAAGCTCGTACATTTCCTTTTCAAACCGAGCTTGAACAGATTTTGAGATTCGTCAATGGTCTCGAGCCGAGTACGAACACTCCCTTGTTCGACTCGCCGGACTCGTGAACATCAAAGACAAATTTTTTGGTACTTTCTATTTCTACCACCATAAATTTACTCTGCTTTAATACCTTCAACTTTCACGATTTGGAAGTTAAATCAATTATTGAAATAACTCAATCTTCACCCGCGATTCGCGAATAACCCAATCTTCACCCGCTGAGCCAAAGATCTTTCTTATTTTCTGAAGATCAAAATTTTAGACTATAAATGAAATTAGGGTTAAACACTTAAACACATCAACATCAAGTCTCCTTCAAGGCTTCAACGTGAGTATTTCAATTGATTTCAATAAGCAGACAGATTTGTGAATTTGGTTGCCCTCAATTATCAAAAGGTAATTGAAACTTTTTTTCAGTTTATTTATTGTTTGTTAACAATTGCAAACTTTTATACTTTTTCAAACTAGGTGCAAAATGTTTCCCTTCTTTGATTAATTACATCTGTTTCAGTTCAATTTTGAATCTTGTGAAATTAAGCGAATTAGCAATCAGTAAAAATACACTTTGTAAGATTGTTTTTATATAGAAAATATTGATATAGAATATAATGGGGTGAATTAACTAGTTTCATTCAAATTTGCTTAATCAGCCAAATGCTCACGATGTGTTTGATTCTTTTTCAATAAGAACTTATATGTCGATATGTGTTGATTTGCATGCTCGATTTGATAACTCCAAGCCAGCTTGTTTTAGAAATAGTAATAATCAACTTAAATTTCATGGCCTACTTGTAAGACATCTGAATCAAGTATTTATGACACTTTTATATTTATTCTCTCTGTGGTTTGCTTGACAGATATGTCGAAGAAGGTAGATTCCTCTCCCCAAAAAATAGTTATTGAGGATGAAGTAAATGGAGACACCCAAAATGCTGAGATTCGAGGTGGTGAACAAGATGCTTTGAAAAGAAAAGATAGGAAAAGAAAATCAAAAGTTTGGTCAGAATTTACAGTGATTAAAGTTGACAATGGTAGAGAGAAAGCAAAGTGTAACTATTGTAGTACACTCATTGCTATCAATTCTCAAGGTTCAACCACCCAATTCCATCGACACTTAGAAAGTTGTCCAGTTCGTCTTGCCGCTAATAAGAGTCAAAGACTTTTGTGTACTCAACCTTTAGGTCCGACTGATTTTGGAGGTGGCTCAGGTGGTACAATTACTACATATAAATATGACAAAGAGAAGGTAAGGGAATGCTTAGCTAAGATGGTTATTGTACATGAGTACCCATTTAGAATGTTGGAACATGAATTTTTTGTTACGTTCTGTAAAACACTGAATCCTCGATTTGATAAGATGTCGCGAGTGACATTAAGAAGTGATTGCATGAAGCTATATGATGTAGAAAGGAATAAGCTAAGAGTCATTTTTGA
Organism: Rehmannia glutinosa; assembly: GCA_016081115.2. NCBI lineage: Eukaryota > Viridiplantae > Streptophyta > Magnoliopsida > Lamiales > Orobanchaceae > Rehmannia > Rehmannia glutinosa. Next base: position 61,840,236 of record CM071927.1, on the reverse strand, counting down.
AGGTGTTGAAAGATTTAGCTTGACTGCTGATTTATGGACCTCTAATCAGAATATTGGATACCTATGTCTTACATGTCATTATCTTGATTCACATTGGAAGTTGCAAAAGCGTATTCTGAACTTTTGTGCATTGGCACCTCCACACACTGGAGTTGCTATTGCTGATTGCATTTTCAATGCCTTATAGATTGGGGAATTGAGAATAAGATCTCAACAATCACGCTTGACAATGCTTCGTCCAATGATGCAGCTGTAAGAAACCTAAAAGATAACTTTTCAATAAACGGAAAGCTATATTTTGGTGGGAGGATCTTTCACGTGCGGTGTTGTGCACATGTATTGAATCTTATGGTGCAAGATGGCCTACACCAGATACGAAGTGTCATTGAAAATATTCGTGAAAGTGTCAAGTATCTTAAAATGTCACCATCTCGACTTCATAGGTTTTCTGAGATAGTAAAACAGTTACAACTTCCAACCTCAAAAGGTTTAATCCTTGATGTACCTACCAGATGGAATTCAACTTATGCAATGCTAGAATCTGCATTAGTGTTTAGAGATGTGTTTCCAAGATACAAAGAAAGAGATCCATATTATCAGTGGTTGCCGTCTTTAGAGGATTGGGATATGGCGCTTGAGGTATGTAAGTTTTTAGAAGCTTTTAGTGATGCCACACATATATTTTCTGGAGTAAATTATCCTACATCAAACTTGTTTCTTCCCGAAGTTTGGAAAATAAGACAGATACTAAATGAAAAGTCTGGTAATGATAATAAAGTTTATGTTCAAAAATTGGCTTTGCGAATGAGAGAAAAGTTTGACAAATACTGGGGGGATTGCAACTTATTGATGGCTATGGGTGCAGTTTTTGATCCTCGGTATAAGATGAAATTGGTTGAGTTCTGCTACTCAAAAATATATCCGGTTTCTAAAGCTCGTGAGGAGATTGAGTTGGTGCTTTCTTCCTTGCACAAGCTATATGTTGAATATGTTGCTAATTGTGCTTCTAACAGTGTAAAGTTAAATGATGTCAACTCATTCGTTACAAATGTTGATGGTGGCAGAACAAAAGGTAAAAGTAAAGGTAGAACAGAGTTTGAGTTGTGGGCACAAAAATTAGATACTATCGTTCCTAATAAATCAGAATTGGACATATATCTTGAAGAAGGTCTTTATGTATGTAAGGACGGTGTGGATACTGATTTTAATGCATTAGATTGGTGGAAAGCAAATACTTTGAAGTTTCGCACTTTAAACAACATGGCACGGGATATACTATCTATTCCCATCACCACAGTGGCCTCAGAATCAGCTTTTAGTGCGGGAGGAAGAGTTCTTGATCAGTATAGAAGTTCTTTGAAGCCTGATACAGTTCAAGCTTTAGTTTGTACTGGGGATTGGTTGCGTTCTGAGTGGAAAATTGCAAAATCAATAGAGGTACCTTACTTTTAAGTGTAGGTTTTTTTTTTTTCTAATGATGTTGAGAATCTGAGTCAACACTAACCAATTTTTATATTCAGCTTGACGATGAGGACGTGCAAAAATTCAGTTTCGAGTGATGCTTGCATAAACGTTTTTGAAAATGTGCTTATCTTACGAGTATGACACACTCTCATATATCATTATCTTTGTATATTTATAACAAAGGTGTGGTTCAAACTTCAAACTCATTTTTTCCTATTTTGTTTCTTTCAGGTATGATAGCAAAAGAAGAGTTGGGCAAAGCTTCTATAATGGATAATTAGCTTACTATTATTGAGCACTTTTTTGGATAACTGCAGATAACACATATTAGTTTTCATGTTGAATTTGAGGGTATTTTCAGGTTTATTGAACTGATTGTTGCAGTATAAGTTTTTAGAAGAACATATACTTTATTATTTTTTTCATGTTAAATAAGCTTTTGAATTGCATATTGATTTTTCTCCAAGTAGTCTTTGTCAAATGCTTTAAGATGGAGGTTAGTTGATTACAGTGATTATCAAATTTTTGGGTCATTCTAATTTCTATGCATAGCCAGTAGAGGAGATCATTTAGTTTCTCTAATATTACAAGGAACAAATTTAGTTACCAGATGATGAATTTACTATTCTAATATGACTTGGTGATATTTTGTGTCAGCAAGCTATTGCTTGTTCTATTTTAACTATGTTCTAAATAATTGGACTATGAATGAAACGAGAGTTTGTGGCACTAATGATATTTTGGTGTTTTGTGTTCATGGCTAAATTTGTTTTTAGGACTAATGGCAGAGAGCCAAATTTGACTTTTTCCTAAAAAATGCAAAGCTTTTGTTTGCTTTTTTAAGATACATAAAAGTAGAAAGCTTTATAGCGTGTTTTTCTAACCTTTTTGCAGTATTCATGGAAAAGGAATCTGAGAGGAGTACTTTTTTCGAGAAAAAACAAATAGGAGTACTTTTGATTCCTAAAAGCTGCAAATTTTTTGAGCTTGAGCCAACATCAAGCCAACGAGCCAAAGCAAATAGCTCGTGAACTAATTCCTATTATACGAGCCGAGTTCAAACAACAAAAAACTTGGCTGGCTCGAGCTCGAGCCAAGCCCAAACCTGCAAAACAAAAATTCGAGTCGAGCCTGCACATGCTGCTGTCCGAATTGTTTGGGCTCGATTTTAGGCCTACTCTCAATTAAGCTTTGAGCATGTAACCATAGAGTTTTCCCAATTGAGGCTTTATCATATTTGAATGTTGGTTTTTTCCTATTTTAGGGTTTAATCATATTTGAATATAAGATTTATCCTAAGTAAGGTTTAAGTTGTAGACCAAGGGTGAATGACTTGTTTTCTCACGGAGTAAGAGCAGTTGATAAGAAAGTTTATCAAATTAGAAATTGAAGTCGTTAGGCCACCAGACTATACAGAGGCAATTTTAGCATAATTGGTAATTCGACCCACTTTGATACAGAAGATTAAGGAAACTCAACAACGCCATAAAGTCTTAAGCAAGATGAATGAATGAACATAATTTGGAATATCAAAGAATTTAAGGCAACCGGTGACAATGTTTTGATATATGAAGGACCATTTTACCCCATTCCAGGTTCCAAATCATTCAAATCAGCCATTGACTCAAGATGTTAGTGAGTTTGACCCTAAATTCAACTATTCTCATTTTTCCTTTTCTTACATATTTAGTCTTATTTTTCCCTTTAAGTTAAATTATTTTCATACGTAGGAAACAATAATTTTAAAGGCTTGGATTTCAAGCTCAAGTAATCACATATTTTTTTCAAGTTCACGGACTTCATATTAAGGTGGGGATATTTCTATTCACTTGTTGTTTGTCATTATTAAATGTTTCATTTACGTGTATTCATTTATGTGCAATAGGAAGAGTAAAAAGAATTCATGTTAAGGTCCACGATCAAAAGTATCATTACCCCCGCATTGCTATAAATAGTCTGGGGTTGTAAGAAGGTCCGGGATCAAAAGCATTATCGTGGTGAACCCGCAGTGCTATAATTAGTCTTGGACTGTAAGAAGGTCTGGGATCAAAAGCATCCTCGGGGTGAACCCATAGTACTTAGTCAGGTGCTGTAACAAGGTCCAGGATCAAAAGTATCCTTGGGATGAACCCACAGTACTATAAAGTAACTGACCGGCCATCAAAGAAAAAGGACAGAGTAAAATTACATGTTGAATGTTTATGATTATGCGCATGTGTTGTATTTAATCTTGCAAATGTGTCCCCACTGGGCGAGTTGAAATCTCACCCCATATTTATTAACACTTTTCAGGTTGAGGAGCCCGAACGGGGATTTGAGGCGGTGGATGTGAAGTTAATAAATTTTAGTTAATTTAGTTTTAGGAAAAAAATTATTATTATCAATGGTTTTAAATCCCCCGTTGAATGCTAGTATTTTATTTTTAGATAACAAAAAGTTGTGTTTAGGATCAAAGTACTTTGTTTATTTGAATGCAAATTTTAATTTGTGGCTATGTTTCATAAAATACTTTCTTTTATTGAATTACATGGGATGTTAGAAATTTTAGGTCGTTACAAGTGGAGCAACGAATTTTTGTAATTAGGCTATGTTTTAAAAAATCAGAATGGCACAGCAGAAGTCTGATAGATTATTTGGGTTATTAATCAAATGGTCCCATACTTTTGAGATATGTCTTATTCATGCACTTTTAGATACGCTTTCTTATTAAATTAAGTTACTTATACATTTTGAAAACTGGGGCATTACACAAAGAACACTAGAACATATAGTAAAAACTACTTTATTAGTTTAAGGGATAATTAGAAAAACACCCCTGAGGTTTGGGCTGATTACAAAAAAAATCCAGAGATGTTTCAAAATTACAAATAACCCCATAATGTATGATTATGTGTTAAATATAAGGGGGTAACTGTAGTATTTTCATAAATATCATGAGGTTTTTTTTGATATGTTTTTTTGCTTATGAAGGGGGAAAATGTAAGACGAAAACAAACCTCAAGTTTTTTTTTTATAAATTTCTAAAAATCTCTGGGTTTTTTTTTGTCATTAGGCCAAGCCTTAGAGGTATTTTTGAAATTATCCTTTAGTTTAATCAAGAATCAGTTGTATAAATTAAAACGGGTGTCACCCAGTGAAAACTGATAAAAACAAGCCAACTCGATGACCCTTGTAATTAATCCTTTTCTTTTAAACTCACCAAAAAGGAAAGAAAAACTATAGAGTTACAACATAAGCCATATTCCTACAATGGTTATTTTCCTTTGAGATTCCACTTTCGGTCTCTGCATCAAATTTGTTTTATGGGATAAGAATTACCCCACTATTTTGGACAAGAGACATGCTTTTATGCTTTCCGGTAATTTTTGGATAAAATTCCGCTCCGCCCCTTTTTTTGGACAAAAATACGCTCCTCCAAAATTCCCGGATTTTTTTACGTTGTTGTTTCAAACATGTTTCTTCTAATCAAATTTTAGTGAAAAAATAAATTTTGCACCCATTAACTAATCTATTTTATACTCGAAATTTATAAAAAAAAATATACACATAAAACAACACATATTAAAACCAAACAAATTGAAAATAATATAAAACGAATATGAGTAAAAAAACACAGCCGTGTTCAGGGGGCTCCCAAAGGCCGTGTCAAACATGGCCGTGCTGCAGAACAATTTATGTCCGATTTTTCAAGGGTATTTTGGGAAAGCACTTCAACCAAGCCTTTCGACAATTCTTATATACTTTTGACACCTAATTTTGCTGAACAAAGTCTTCTTTTCACCAATAATTTGCATAAAACAATCACCCAACAACACAACTAAGAAGTGGAGCATTAAAATACCAAAAGATGACATTATTAAGGATTACGTTTCACCAAAATAATGTCAATGAAATCCCAGTGATGGGGTTGAGGTTGGATATCCATTGAAGCATTCATTCATTCAAATTTCATTCCATTCATCCTTATGTAGATTCATAGAGAGCAAATTATATTGGTAGAATAGAAGGAAAGTAGAGTTGGAGATTAAAGAGTTTGGAGAAGAAAGCTTGGAGTAACACATTGGAGTCAATCAAGGAAGAAGTCCATTTGAGATTTTGAGAAAAGATAAGTATACCATGTCTACATCATCTAAATCTTCTTGTATAGTCTACTATTTTGTTAAAGTCATGTGTAGCTAAATTCTTAGTGTTTGAATGTAATAAACTCTAGGATGGATTTGTGATTTAGGCTTGTAAGTTTTTAATAGAATCTTCATGTTTTATGCGATTCACTTATATTATGCTTTATTCATTCAAGTTAATATTTCCGGTATATTGATTTGAATATTATTCCTCATCGGGTAATCGAGAGATTTATGGTGGGAAAGAACCAATATAAGTGAAAGGAGTTGCATGCAATCCTAGATATAGGACGACATAAATCTTCTGGATTAGGGTCAAACCTAATATGGGAATTCATAAATCGTTATAATGCAATCTTGGGGGTTTTAACTAGAAAGAGATTTCGGTTAATCAACTTGAGGTTAGGAGTTTTTCACCTTGAAAGAGGGCTTAACTTAAATCGGGAATTTCTACGGACAATGAAACATGAGATTATGTTAAAAGATGATGGTAATTGCTTAAGGGTTTAAGGTTGTATTTTATCTTATTAAAATCACAAAAACATTCTAGAGGGATTTACATTCGAATACATTTCTATCTCTTGATCTCTTATTTTACAATCTTCATTTATTTTACCAATTGTAATTTGTCGATTATTTAGATTCTTTATTTTCTTATTCATATAAATAAACTTCTGAAAATTGTTATTAGATAACAAAAAGACGGTAATTACTAGTACTCATAATCCTCGTGGGAATGACACTCGGTACTCGGTAATCTATATTATAAAATGATAGGTGCACTTGCTTGAGGTTTATAGAGTACCTTTCGAGCCATCAAGTTTTTGACGCCGTTACCGATGATTGTGATATTAGGAATACTTTATTTTTTTTAATCTAGTCATTTGTGTTTTATTTTTTCATTATTGCTTTTCTTCTTATCTATCTTTTGTGAGCTTTGTTTAACACTTCCCCATCTTTATTTACCGTAGTGTGTGCCTACTCGTCGTCGCGGTAGGAAAGGCGAAGCTGCCGGTAGTGATGCAAATACGGAGGGAAGTCTTAATACAGAGTATGAAGAGGACATAGACGAAAGCAATAACAAGGATTTTATTATTATGGAGGAAGAACCACAAAGAACAATGTACGACTACTCCAAGCCATCAATGGATGGCACAACATTAAGCATCATGAGGCCCGCTGTTGTCGCCAACAATTTTGAAATCAAACACAACGTCATTCAAATGGTGCAACAACTTGTCTAGTTTGATGGCCTACCAGATGAAGATCCCAATAATCACATCGCAAATTTCCTTGTGATTTGTGATACTTTCAAGATCAACGGGGTCTCTGGTGATGGTATTCGCCTACACTTGTTCCTATTTTCTCTTTGGGGATGGGCAAAACAATGGTTAAATACTTTACCCAAGGGGACGATCACAACATGGAATGCTATGGCAGAAAAAATCCTCTTAAAGTATTTTCCACCGGCAAAAACTGCCAGATTGAGGAATGAAATCTCTTCCTTTGCTTAAGGGGATGATGAAACTTTGTACGACACTTGGGAGAGATTTAACGAATTGTTGCGAAAGTGCCCACATCATGTACTACCTATTTGGATGCAAGTTCAGACATTCTATAATGGACTACTCTCCTCAACAAGGCAAATGATCGATACGGCAACCGGAGGAACATTGAATAATAAGACACCAGAAGCTGCTCAAGAGTTATCAAAAGGATGGCCATGAATGGTTACCAATGGCATTCTATACATGGTAAAACAAACATGTCAGTGGGTGTTTTTAATGCAGATGCAGTGGTTACACTAGCCGCACAGGTCGAAGTTTTGGCCCAAAAGATCTACGATTTGGCGGCTCCTAAACCACCACCGCAAGTTTTATCTTGTGAAACTTGCAGAGGATCCCATAATCATCAAAAGTGTCCACACACAATACCACAAGTTGAACATGCCAATTATGTTGGGAACCAAGCCTGGAATCCTCCGATTAAGCCTTTCAGCAACACATACAATCCTGGGTGGCGATAACATCCTAATTTCAGTTGGGGTAATCAAGGCCAACCATGGCCTAATCCTAATATTTATCCACACACGTCCCCCGGATTCCAACCGACCCAAGGAAACCATAACTTGGAAGAACTCATGGCAAAGTTGTGCAATCAACAAATGTCTGATTCCAGGCAGTCAAAACATCCTTAAGAAATCAAGAGACATCTATCCATAACTTGGAAAAACAAATAAGTCAGATTGCAAAAATGATTTCTAAAAGGCCGCATGAAAGTTTGCCAAGTAACACCGAGCCAAACCCACAAGAGGACGTAAAGGCAATTACCTTTAGTTTTCCACTGAGCATAATAATGCCAACACCCCATGCAGAAATACCTGGAGGACGACAAACCCAAAGAAAAACCCAAGAGAAAGGTGGTTGCGGAATACAAGCCCAAGATCCCTTACCGGAGTTTAACTGATGAAGATAGAAGGGATGACAAATTTGGTAAGTACCTCGGGTTATTCAAACAATTACATACCAATATTCCATTTGTTCAACCTATTTCAAAGCATGCAAGGGATCTAAATGACATCCTTTCTAATAAAAATAAGTTAACGAATTATCAAATGTGCAGTTGAATGATGAATGTTCTTTCAATAAAATACCACAAAAATTTAATGATCTAGGAAGTTTTATTATTCCTTGTACAGTTGATGGTTTACCTGTTGATAGGGCACTAGCTGACTTACGATCTAGTATCAATTTGATGTCTTATGAAACATTCAAGCATATGGGATTAGGTGAACTTAAACCTACTAGGATGGACATTCAATTAGCCGATAAATCGATTAAACATCCTAGAGGTATTATTAATGATGTGTTAGTCAAGATTGATAAATTCATGTTCCCAGTTGATTTTGTTATTCTTGACATGCATGATGATATTGAGGTTCATTTAATTCTTGGACGTCCTTTCTTGGCTACGACAAAATCAATCATTGATGTGCATGATGGAAAATTAACTTTGAGAGTGGGGGATGAACAAGTAATCTTTAAAATTCATGTTGGTATTGATAAGGATATTACTTGTTCTTTTGTTGACTCAATTCCTTTGCATGATGTGAAATCTAAAAATCTATTGGAGAAAAGTGTTGTTCAAGGTACAAGTACAAAGCTTATGCCTAAAAAGGGGACTCGAAAGGTCAAAGAGCACAATTTGAAGCTTGAAGTTGGAGGTAGTTCTACTAAATGCCAAAGGGATTTTCATAAATTCGAGGCGCCGCCCGACTAATCTCCACATCTAGGTGAAAAAGGTCTAGCTATACGACTTTAACGAAGCGCTATCTGGGAGGCAACCCGATGCTTTGTGTGCATTTTTTTATTTTATTTTCTTTCAAAATATTCACAAGTCCTTAGATTCATTTTCAAATCACATTTGGTTATTTTTGGGTCATTTAAAAAAAACTCCGAATGTCTTTCTTTGTTTATTTGTCTTAATTGGGAAGATTTGAGATTTCACGGTATTCGAGTTGTGTGTTGCTTATCCTTGATTAGGTATGAAGATGCCAATGAAGGTCCCATACTAAACAACCCAACGGTCGCTCAACACCAATTTCACTCTTGTAGTAAGCTCGTATTTTTCCTTCTCCACCTCTTTTATTTCCTTCTAGTTTCTTTGCTTTTTCTGTGTTTTGTGTGTGTATGTTCATCTCTTTCTTTCACATTGAGGACAATGTAAACCTTTAAGTTGGAGGTGGATGAAATTACATGCTCAGAATGCTTGTGTGCTTATTTTTATTTTGAGTATTTGCTAGTCAATAACCTGGCCCAATTACACATAAATGAACTTTTTAATTTGTATTTTCAACGGAAATCAATTGATTGTCTTGGATAGATTGTCGTGGATGTGGACTAAATTTGGACGAGACTTCTAACACTACGATACTTGATTTGTTAAGACATATATAACGATTCTTAGGGCCATGAAAGTCTGAGAATTCTTGATTTAGTGGTGGTTAGCTAGTTGTTAAACCAAGCCGAAAAACCGAAAAGGAAAAAAAAAAAAAAAAAGAGAATGAAAAAAAAAACAAAGGACAAATCGAGGTTATACTCCTCTATTTGTTGTTGCTTAGTAATTAGGAGCATTCATGAGCCCCATGTTTGTCTTTTACGTAAAACGGCAGCACAAATATGAGTATAGGAAACCACCCTAGGAGTTTTTGAACTGAAATTCAAAATTTAAACCTAGTGGAAACATTCCTCGAACGTCCTAGAAAAATGGAATAATATTTATTAACTTGCATTTCTCATTCCAATAAAGTTCGAAAAGCTCGGTTATACGACTAGTAGACTAACTGCAAAAAAATCGATCGAGTTCTTATATTTCATGGCATTATTAGATTAAAGTTATGCATAACTATTAATATTTTTGGAGTGATGAATTCAAGTCTGAATCGGACCTGCTGATATAAATGTCATTACTTATCTATTGATCGATTTGCAAAACTTTGTTTTCACTAAATGGTGAATTCGGGTTGAGAGGGCTAAAAATTTGACTCTTATGTTCAATTTGTTGAGAAAACGATCTTCCTTGTGTGTTTTGATGTATTGAATCCCTCATTCTGGTTTTATGTTTTGCTTGAGGACAAGCAAAGTTCTAAGTTGGAGGTAGTTTGATAAGTGTCTTTTTATGCATGTTTTACATATTTGTTTAAGTAGGATTTGAGTTGTTTTATTGTTAGTTTCATTAGTTTTTGATTGTACATGGTTCATTTACTGTGATGTGTTTTTATTGGTGTAAATTGATAATTTGGAGCTATTTTGGTGAATTTCGGACCATGGATTCATGTCAAAATATATCACGGGATTTATGGATGCAAAAACACTCTAAATCCCAAGCTAAACGCGTCATTACGGGGCCTTTTGAGACGAACACGACCCGATGTGCTTTTTTACACGACAAAGCAGTATTCCTATCTCCATCCTTCAGCCAAGAAACTCTACATTTCTGCCGAAGAAAGTCGCCTGCGTAGCGAGCGTTTGGAGGAGGGATTTTGGGCGTCCAACTCTTCCTGATGATGAGCTGCCGAATACCCCAAATTCTCAATATACGACTGAATAATTTGAACCTTCTGAAGCTTAAGTTCAACTGACCGATTCACATTGCCAAATATATCCCTAGTCCAAGTTCTGAGGGCAGCACAAAGACGCTTCAGTTTAAACATAACCCTTGGAATGGGATTAGAAGACGTGCCAGGAGCCTCCCAGGAAGACCGAATCAACTCAAAGAAGCCCATATGCCTCATCCACATGATTTGAAAGCAAAACGGAGAAGGGCCTTTGCTCAGCTGGCTAAAACAAGAAACCAAAATTGGGTGATGATCTGAGAGATACGAGGGAGTACCAGAGCTTCCATATGAAGCCAAAGAGAAGAAAAACCAAGAGTCGCCACAGCCCTGTCCAGATGAGCCTGAATGAGGCGCATGGGGGAACGGGTCGAACACCAAGTAAAAAATTTGCCCATAGTATGAATACAAATAAGTCCCCCATTATCCATAAAATTGCGAAAATCTGGACAAGCAGCCTGAGAAACAATGCTACTGCCCAGACGTTCGTGGCTTCCCAAGATGGCATTAAAATCATCTAACACCATAAAATTAGCCAGGCCACGACCAACCAAATCCTGCCACAACTGACGCCTAGCCAACTAATCACAATGCCCATGAATAAATCCAATATGAAAAGAAATATTAGACACTTCCACCTGAAGAACAATACCCTGATCCGATAAATACACATGCTGCCAAATATTAACATCAGAGCGACGAAAAACCCAGATATCCGCTTTACCAGAGGCCTGAAAATTCTGAGTAACAAACTGTAAACCCAGGGACGCCAAAAAATAATCCGAAATAACACACATATCAACTTTAGGTTCCGCAATAGCAACGAGGGAAAAGGTTGTAACGTCGACGAAAATCGCTAAGGACATTGCGGGAAGCAATATTCCCGATCCCTCGGATGTTCTAGAAAAGGTAATTCATTGAGACGCGGCTGGGGGAATAATCCGTAGTGAAGAGGCGGATGCATTATCCTCAGAGATGTCCATAATATCATTCCCGTGTAACTCAGAGGCACCGGAGTCTTCATCCACGTAGTCCCCCCATTTCTTGTGACTGCCATAGTGAAAGATTGGTGACAATCAGAATCAGTCAAACCCTTAAACTTATGAAGAGGAGGTAAAGAACCCTGCTCAACGTCAGACACTAATTTATGTTTGGCGAGTCAAGAGATTTGTTACGCATGGCACGACATAGATGACAAATCGGTTTTTCAAGGTGATATTAAATAGTGAGAGGCTGTTTCCGAATATCTGAAAAGGAAGAAATATCAACGACACTCAAGGTGACTGCAGTGGAAACCGCAGTATGATCAGGCACAGTGTCAGAATCATAGGCATCATCAAGATCAGCAAACGATTTACCCAGAGAAACACCAGACGAGTGAGGGACAATCATACATGAGGCAACAATCTACTGATCAGAATTCAAAACTAATACTTCTTTGCCCTTATCAATGGCATTATTAATAGGGCGATACTCTTTCCAAACCCTAGAACGACCTCTAGGAGCAGAGGTGGTTCGTTTGGGGTCAATGGGAGCCTGAGGGGGCACAATATTCATATTTCTACGACAAGAAACCATCGAATGTCCAATTATACTACAATGTGAACAATATTCCGGGAGCTTTTCATAACTCAATGCAACAAACAAACAGTGTTCAACTCGTTCAACCATGACATGATCTTGCAGAGGTTTAGATAGGTCGACCTCCACAAGGACCCTGACAAAGTGTCCCAGAGATCCATTAAGGGACTTAGAATCAATTTGCAACGGATTACCAATAGATGAATTAACTTTATAAGGATTAAACTTCGGGACCCAAGGAGTAAGCCGAATAGACCCATGATTTAAAATCCAAGAAGAACATGCGGCGGCCCGATTTTGATCATTTTCCGCCAATAATTTAATACAAAAATATCCTTTTCCTAGAGGAACTAATTTCCAGTCTCCTTGAATTTTCCATAATTTTGTCAGATGATTGTGAAAAGGCATCAATGCCCAGGGTTTACTCCCCCTTTCCCATAATAATCTGACCAATTAAAGCATACAAAAATTCACCCTAACAGAAGTAGTTGATACCAATTTTCATCAATCGTAACAGAAAAATATTCACCCTAACAGGTTCTGAGGCAGAATTATAAAAACTATTAACCACATTAGCATAAGATTGAGGATTACCAGTGTTGAATGTACCTGGGATATCAAGACTTGAAACAATTTGAGAATAGGTACCTGTAGTATTGGTTTTATTATTATGATAAGCCTCTGCGAATTTTTTGCCGTCATACAGAGTTGCCAAAATTGGGATTGGGACCACCTCCTGAACACCATGGGATTGACTGGAATGAGGAACCCAGAGGCCACCATCCCCCTAGGATAATGGTTGCTGTCCACTATCCAGGCCCCCAAGGGATGGAGGATGGGGGCATGAACCCCTCAGCATAGTATTGCGTCCTTGGGGCAAAGAGAGAGGTGGCAAGGATACAAACCCCCAATGGGGACACCATATCGCTGCATGTGAGTCCCCACCATGTCATGGCCATGCGACAAGGTAGTAGGAGGAAGATAGAACTCGTCTAGAACCAAACCAAGATCTCTTCCTAACATGGATGCCTTTGATCGTGTGCATGAACGATCATCAGATGATGTTGTACGCTGGTAGGGACGAAAATTCGCAGGCAGGTTGATGGAGGGAGGAGTCCATCGAACCGGGGTCTTTTCCGATGTGGCATGATTTTCCCATGTGCAAGGGTAGGGTTTGTAGCAAAAACCCGAGGTGCTGGTACGAACTGAAAGGAAGAAGATGGAGGCAGACCCATCGGACATTCCACCATTGAAGGATGCGCTGAAGTTGTACAATCCATCGGAGAAGATGACTTGTGGCCGTATAATTACTGCATGCCCGGTGGAGACGTGTTCGACATATGTGGAGGAGAAGGGATATGAGGTCGAGAAGCAGACCGTGAAGCAGGTAAGGGTTCGAAATTGGATGTAAGACCATGAAAGGCCATCTCCGCCATAAAGGAGACGGAGAAGACAACCGAAAAATGCAAATAAATTAGCCGGCAGTGGTCGTTAGGGTAGAGAGCAACAACAACCCATATGCAATTTAAGCATCGAAACTGTAGGTCCCAAGGGGTGTGAGTAAGGTTTAGAAGGGGGTTGAATAAACCTTACCAAATTCTCGATTTAGTCATTTTAAAGAAATTACAGAGTTCACACAACCAGCTAAGTCCTTGAGGGACAACTAAGTTGGTTATTCAGTAGAGTTAGCCACTCAACAGACTCGATAGAGCTATTGATAGAATAATTTAACTGTTTAACCTGAAACTTAACTTGGCTGTGTTGAGTTTTTCAACGGAAGACTTAACACCCTTTGATTTGTTTTAAACTTGTTTTAACACTTGATTTTAGCATTTAGTTATTAATCAGTTTGATAGCAAATTATCAGCAAATATAAGTAAGTATGCAGAAATAAAAGTGCTGAAATGTAAATGACACAAATGATTTTTATAGAGGTTCGAAGATGGGATAATTCTTCTAATTCTCTCTTCTCCAACTCCTGGAGGAATCCACTAAGTAATGATCAGTTCACAAAGTGGTTATCAGTCTAGAGACAAGTCTTGATCACACAGTTGACTTGCTCCTTGGACTCAGTCTAGAGATGCCTTGGTCACACCGCTGGCTTTTCTTTCGACTCAGCTTCTTCACAGGGCAGCTGCCTTGCTACTTCAGCTCACTTTTTCAAGCTTCTTGGATTTGATCACGAAGCCCTCCAATAACTTGAGACTGGTTCGACCTTGATCCTTCCTACAATTCTCCTTGGAAAGTAGACCCCTTTTGATTCTTCAAAAGCTTCCTCTTCAACAGTTTGAAGTTGTCTTTCCTTCACAACTTTGTGTTGGATTGATTTCCTTCGAGTTTTAGGCTTGAGGATTTTGCTTGAATATATTGAGAATATTTTGCAGGTTACAGTTTGAATATAACTTGCTTGTTCGTGGTTCAGGTAACCTTTTCTCAATTAGTTTTCTCAGCCTTTTATAGTAAACTTTCAAAAATCTGCTCGTTGAAGAGATAGGCTGATTTTCAAAAATCACTTGTGTTCGTTGGCTTGTCTAGTTGCAGTCCTTGATGTTGACATTTCCTCATATTTAATGTCTTGCAGCATTGCAGCGTTTCTGACACTTGGTGCAGTGCTTCCCATTGGTTTGTTCCTTTTGCACACAAATGTAACTAACACTTTATCTCTGACAACTTTAACATGTTACCATTCTGAGTAACATTCTTGACTTTCATCAACGGATCTCGTTCAGTTGTCTTGACTTGACTACAGTCTTTTATTCCCCAGGTAACTTGAGTTAGCTTCCAATCTTTGGATGACTCATCTGTCACTTCAACTTGAGACTTGGCTTCTTGAGTTGACTTGACTGACTCTTCATATAGCTGTTTCATAGCTGATACACCTTCAGTCGAGTTCTTGACTTTCTTCTTTGCCATACTCAGTTGTCTTGCAGCGGAGTCTTCACTTCAGTCTTCAGTTGACTTCTTGTATTTCTAGGCATAGCTGACTTGACTCAGCTTTTTCAGCCCTATCTATTACAATACAAATTACAAAGAAAATGGGGTGCATACTTTCTAGTTTAAGTTTTACATGGCATTCATCAAAATCTACAAAATAAATTTCCCAACAATTTACCCTTTTTTGATGATGCCAAAACTTAAAAACATTAAACAACATGTAAACAGCAAAGATACATACAGACAATGCAGTAACAAAGAATGTATGCATAGAATCAATCGTTTTATTGATCATAGCATTCTTGTCCTTTACACAGCTGTTTACAAAGTGTATCAGAGCATCTTTAAATCTATGAAAATTACAAGCATCTATGCTAAGATACAAATATAAAGTGAGAGATTACAAAACACTTTATTGAATATACATATGACTTACACAACTCTGTCTGAGTCATTAGGTTCCTTTCTTTTTCTTTCATCTTCAGCTGATTTCTTCTTTTCATAAGCTCTCTTCGCAGCAGCATCTTTTCTCTTCCTTTCTTCCCATAGCTGGTCTTGTCTTCTGTTTTCCTCTTCTATTCTTCTCACATAATCAGCATTCTTCCTAGCCACTTCCAAATTAGCTACTTCGTCATATCCAACCCAGTAGATCCTTCCCTTCTTACCTGGATCTACATATTCGATATTCTTGGGTAGAGGTCTAGGTCGAAAACCTCTTCCTCCACCACTTCTTCCTCCTCCTCTGGTTGTATACTATACAGGAGTCTTCTGCTTACCAGCTGAATGGCTGCTGGTAGTCTGCTGCCTATCAACTTCTTCGCACAACTTAAGACCCTTCTCCCAGTACAGATCCCAGGCTTGGGCTACAGATATGTTCTTGAAATAACCTTCGGATTCGAGCATCTTAAATTCTTCAACTAACTTGGCTCATCTCCGTCATCTGGAATGGCATCTAGATCCTTCCTTGCCGGAATGCCGCCGTAAATTCTCAACACTTCTAAAACGCGGGCATCCGTCTTTTTTTCAATCTATTTCATCCTTGCTTCCACAATTTTCCTTTTATCTGACATGGGCACAACAAAGTGTTCGATCGACAGAGTCACTGTAAGTTTGCTCATGATGGATGCTATGACATGACCTTGCTGAGGGGTTTCAGCTATGATTAGTGTCAAATCATTTGACCTTTCCCCCTCAACTACTTTTCCCTTTTTCTTCTCAGCTGCTACTTCTTCTTTCAAATTCCTTAGGTACTCATCTTCCCCCTTTTTGGCATCATCAAAGGAGAGAGGGACCCCTGGGAACATTCCTACGAGCATGAAGTCCAGTCTGCTGAGAACTGAGTTCTGCTTGGAGTCTACTGCGGCATGTGCTGTTCTAAATTCTGAACGAGTAGCATTTGATTTGGCTGCCACCAGTTTCATTTCAACCATGAGAAGGCTGAAATTCGTATTCATGTTCTCCTCAAGACGCATAATTTCTTTTCGATGGAATGCACGCAGTAACTCCATTTCAGTTGTGTGGGAGGCATGAAATCTTTCCGTATACGCCTGCATCCTCTGCTTCATATCAGCATTGTCAGCATTCCAAACAAGCATCTTATTGTACAATGCTTTGAAATAGCGAACTTGCTCATATCGCATTGCACTCTACTGCTGACACCACTCCCTGATCCTTACCACTATCCCTCTCAAATCGGCTATGAGGGTGGCATCTCTATTGTCCAGACGTAGATCTAATGAAGCCTGGTGCCGTTTGATCTTCTCAATCTCTGCACAGATTGTCTTGAAGACTTCACGGATCTCAGCTGTCACACCTGATTCAGCTGCCGGTCATTCTGCATCAAAATTAATGTTTGTTGGCACAATGGAGTATGTAGGGATTACAGGATCTTCTCAGATGGTGAAATGTCGCTGATCTTTAGCTATCTCTTCCTCTAGCTCTGGCATCTCAATCGAAAAGGGAAATAATTGCTCAAAAGTATCATTTCGCACATAAGTGATTGAAATTTCGGTCTGTGCCTGTGATGATCCTGGTGTGTTGGGAAATTTATTGTTTAGGTTTTGATGAATGCCATGTAAAACTTAGACTAGAAAGTTGGCACCCCATTTTCCTTGTAATTTATATTGTAATAGATAGGGCTGTATGAGCTGAGTCAAGTAGCTATGCCTGGATATACAAGAAGTCAACTGAAGACTAGGATAAAGACTCCAGTGTGAAGCAGCTGAGTGTGGCAAGGAAGAGATGTCAAGGACTCGACTGAAGGAGTATCAGCTGGGACACAACTGTATGAAGAGTCAATCAAGTCAACTCAAGAAGCCAAGCCTCAAAGTTGAAGTGACAGATGAGTCATCCATTGATTGGAAGCTAACTCGAAGTCACCTGGGGAATAAAGGATTGCTGTCAAGTCAAGACAACTGAAAAGAATTCGTTGCACATAAGTCAAGGAATTTACTTAAATAAGTAATACTTCCATGTTGGCATGTCTTAAAGTGCTCAGTCCCAGAAGCGTGCAAAAGGAATAAACCAATAGGAAGCACTGCACCTCGTGTTAGATTCTGAAAAGCTGAACGTTCATTTAATATGAGGAAATGTCAACATCAAGGACTGCAACAAGACAAGGCAACGAATACAAGTGATTTTGTTTTTTAAAATCAGCCTATCTCTTCAACGGGCAGATTTTTGAAAGTTCACTATAAAAGGCTGAGGAATCACTTTGAGAAGAGGTGACCTTGATTACCTTGCATACTTGTGATAACGAGTATTATTCATTCTATAACCTGAAAAACATTCTCAAGTGATTCAAGCAAATCCTTAAGCCTAAATCTCGAAGGAAATCGATCCAACACTAAGCTGTGAAGGAAAGACAACTTCAACTGTTGAAGAGGAAACTTTTGAAGAAGCAAAAGGGGCTTACTCTCCAAGGAGGATTGTAGAAAGGTTCAAGGTCGAATTAGTCTCAAGTTATTGGAGGGCTTCGTGATCAAATCCAAGAAATTTGAGCAAGTAAGCTGAAGTAACAAGGCATCCGCCCTGTGAAGAAGCTGAGTCGGACGAGAAGCCAACTGAGTAATCAAGGCATCTCCAGACTGAGTCCCAAAGGAGAAAGTCAGTTGTGTGTTCATGACTTGTGTCTAGACTGTTAACCACTTTGTACTCTGATCAATACTTAGTGGATTCATCTAGGAGTTGGAGAAGAGAAGAGTAGAAGAATTACCCCATCTTCGAACCTCTATAAAAATTATTGTGTCATTTACATTTCAGCATTTTATTTCTGCACATCACTTTATATCTGCTGATAATTTGCCATCCAACTGATAATTAACAAGGTGCTAAAATCAAGTGTTAAAACAAACTTAAATCAAATTAAGGATGTTAAGTCTTCCGCTGAAAATCTCATCACAGCCAAGTTAAGGTTTAGTCTAAACAGCTGAGTTATTCTATCAACAGCTCTTTCGAGTCTGTTGAGTGGCTAACTCTGCTGATTAACTAACTTAGTTGTCCCCCAAGGACTTAGCTGTGTATTTAACTCTGTAATATTTTAAAAGGACTAAAATCGAAAAGTTGGTAAGGTTTATTCAACCCCCCCTTCTAAACCTTACTCACACCCCTTTGGACCTACAAGTGGTATCAGAGCAGTTGGTTCATTGAGCCTTCCTTCCGTGAGTTCTTGAACTAGATCTCCAATCTTTCAAAGAAATCCTTTTAACACTTGTTCTTTCAAAAGCTATTTTTATTCAGCAAAATTACTATCATGGAAGCAAATTTGATACGCATTCCCATGTTCACTATTGAGGAGTTTGATGACTGGAAAATTCGTATGCAGGCTCATCTATCTGCTTTACATGACGAAATGTGGCTAGTGATAGAGGATGGGCCACTGCAAATATTGAAAGTGAACACAATCGCAAGGAGAGCATTGCTGCACCGAAGAAGGAGAAAGAAAGTTGTAGGAAGCAAGACCAGCCTTAGTTGAAAAACCAAGGACTGAATGGACCAATGATGACAGAAAGAGATACAACTTGGACAACGTGGCCAAGGATATTCTCTAGATGATTCTGGACAAAGCAATGTTCAATAAAGTCAAGTCATGCAAAACAGCAAAAGAAATCTGGGATAAATTAACTTTAATTTGTGAAGGATCAGAGCAAATCAAAGAAAACAAATTATCTGTTGTTGTTCAAAAATTTGAAAACTTTAAAATGTTTGCAGGTGGGACAATGGATCAGCTGGATGCTAGATTCACTGAAATTACAAATGAGCTCTCAGCACTTGGAACGGAATACACACAGAAGGAGATGTATATGAAGATTCTAAGGAGTCTCCCAGCTGAATGTGAAATGAAAACCATGGCTCTAAGGCACTCGATGGACCTACCGAAAACATCCAATCATGAGCTATTCTCAGACCTCAAAGCTTATGAATTTGAGCTAAGAAGAAAGGATCAAGAGGAGACAATGTACCCAAAACAGCGGCACTTATAGTTAAGGATGGGAAGAGAGCTGAAGTCAATGAAGCCTTTGACCAGGAGGAAATTTCCTTGATGGTTAAAAGATTCAACAAGTTCTTCAACAAGAACTATAAAAGAAACAAGGGTGAATCCTCCAGGAGACATTCAGCTCCCTCCAAGTCAAGGGAAGATAGGCCACCCAAGAGAGCTGAGCATCAAAAAGTTGAATAACAGAGAGCTGATAATCCAAGAACGAAAAGAGCTGATCAAATAGTTGAGAACATGTGTTGGAACTGTAGACAACCAGAACACTTTGCTATTGACTGTCCATATCCTGTAGTCAATAAATGCAGGAATGAAGAAGAAAGAAGAGTCTTCAGAGAAAGAAGACAGGAAAAGAAAAAGGCCATGTTGGCTGCAGAGATGCTTTGAGACAACTAAGTCCAAAGAAGCGATGGACTCGAGAGAGTAGTGAAGCGACTACTCAAGTGATTCGAAGAAGAAGCATTGATCTGTTTAATGGCTAAAGAACAAGATCAACCTGACCAAGAAGATGAGGTACACTCTAACTCATCTCATTCAGATTCTAGTGATAGTGATTGTGACACACACACTTCATCACCCAATGATCTTTATGATTCATTAGGAAAAATGATGAAAGATTTTGAGCACATTAAATCCTCACACACACTATTGAATGAGGAAAATAGCCAGCTCAAAAGCCAAAACTCACAGCTGACTAAGGAGCTGAGTACTCTAAGTCACTTTGCTGATGAGAACAAAGAGCTGAAAGCTGAAAATGCAAAACTAATAGCAGAGATAGCTGTTATAGAAAAGAGGGAAAATGATCTCAAAAATGTGATTGCATCTTTCACAAAGGCATCTAAATCATTGGATGATCTTATTTTGAGCCAAAAAGAGTGTGGAGATAAAACTGGCATAGGATTCAACTCCTTTGTACACAGTCAAACTCCCAGAGTGATTTTGGAAAAAGGATCTTCAAGTAATGAAGCATCTCAAAAATCCGAGACACCAAATGTTGCACCCACATTCACTCCAAAGCACAATCACAAACAAACTGGCCTTGGATATAAAGGAAAAGAAAAACGGCCGATTGAGTATCTTTGAGAGGACAAGCGAGAAGAAATCCAGCAGAGTTCCTCAGCAAACTCCAAATAGGAAGTACTCTGTGAAGAATAAACAGAGCTACCAAAAACCCTAGAAGTTTTATCGAAGAAACTCATATGATGGGAATGGTAGAAACTACCCAAGCCAAGCTGATTGGAATAATGTGAAATATCAGCAAAGACCTATGGAATATAAGCCTAAATGGCAAAGGCCTAGAATTCAACAAAGGCCATTCCAAAGACAAAAGAGCTATCATCAGCACACAAATGCACCTAGGCACTACACTTAGAAATATCAATGCTACCCAAAGAAGGCAATTGCTAAGACACGCACATAGGCATACAGACAAAAGAGACAGTTGTATGAACCTAATGCCCCCAAGCAATTTGCCAAAGTGAATTATGATTATGGCACAGATAGATGGCAACCTCTTAGAGTCAGATCATTTGACTATAGGTTGGTTGGATCATCTTACAACACTAACCCCTCAGGACCCAGGCAAGTATGGGTACCTAAAAACTGATTTCCTTGATTGCAGGTTCAAGGAACAGCTGAGTGCCAAGGAACCTGGTACATGGATAGTGGCTATTCCAGACACATGACAGGAAACAAGAGAAATATGTCAAAATTCAAGGATATTAGAGGCGCAAAAGTCATATTTTGGAGGAAATGAAGCTACAGGGGAAATAAGAGGCACTGGATCCATCAAGAAAAATGGATTAGAAATCATAGATGTTGCATATGTTGAAGGTCTCAACTTCAACCTACTAAGCATCAACCAACTCTATGACAAGGGCTATAATGTTGGATTCAATATGAGAGTGTGCCAAATTAAAGACACTGAATCAAATGAAGTAGTGTTGCAAGGATCCATATAAAAGAACATGTATGTGGTAGATTAGTCGACTGCCACACCAAGCACTTGTTTGCTAGCAAAGAGTACAACCAAATCAAGTTAGTTGTGGCACAAGAAGCTGAGTCATCTGAATTTCAAGACAATTAACAAGCTTGCAAGGAGTCATCTTGTGGAAGGACTGCCAGACTCAATGTATAAGAAAGAAAGTGTATGTGATGCATGCCAGATGGGAAAGTAGATCAAATCATCATTCAAAGTGAAGTCTAGTCCATCTTCAACAAGAATATTGCATCTGTTACATATGGATTTATTTGGTCCAGTTGAGTCAGCTAGCATAAGTGGAATGAAATACACTTTAGCGGTGGTGGATGATTATTCAAGATATACATGGACAATCTTCATGTGCAAAAGGAGTAAACCCTGCAGAAGTTACCTCAGCTGATGAGAAGAGTCCAAAATAAGAAGAGTCAAACCATTATAAAGATAAGGTCTGATAGAGGAACTGAGTTTGTCAATGGGATAATTACTCAGTATTACGTTGAAAATGGTATTGCTCATGAATTATCTGACAACGAACGACTCCACGTGAGAATGGAGTAGCGAGAAAGAAGAAGCAGAACTCTCAAAGAAGCTGCGAGGACCATGTTAGCTGAAGCTGGATTGCCAAAGAGATTTTGGGATGAAGCCATAAACACTGCATGCTATACTCAAAATAGATGCATGATTAACAGACAACTGACAAAGACTCCCTATGAAATATGGACAGGGAGAAAGCCAAATGTTGCATATTTTAGAATATTTGGATGTAAATGCTTCATCCACAACAATGGCAAAGATAATCTAAAAGCTTTTGATGCTAAAGCTGATGAAGGTATCTTTTTGGGATACTCAGCTGAATGCAAAGCCTACAGAGTGCTGAACAAGAGGACTATGATCACAGAAGAGTCTATCCATGTGGTTTTTGATGAATCCAATGTAAATGGAGAAGACATTGAAGGGTTAGCTGATAAGCCGAATCAACCAACAATGCAGAAAAGTCCCTATGTTGAAGCTGAAGCTGGAGCAATCAATCAAAATGAAGATGAGACTACTGAGTCTCAAAGACAGCTGGAAAATCTGCAACTAAATGATGATGAAAGAGTTGCTCAAGACAACAACAACAAGACAATGAAGACAACCTGAACCGGGATTGATTTACCAACGATGTGACATGGCTGAAAGACCATCCACCAGAGCTAGTCATTGGAGATGTAAGAGATGGTGTAAGAACCAGATCCAGAGCTCAACAAAAAGCAATGTTCACTTGTTTTATTTCCCAAATAGAGTCGAAAGATGTGTCATAAGCATTGGATGACACACATTGGATTCAAGTCATGCAAGAAGAGCTGAATCAATTTGAAAGGAACAAAGTATGGGAATTGGTGCAGAGACCAACCCATCAAAATGTTATTGGTACAAAAATGGGTTTTTAGAAACAAGATGAATGAAGAAGGTTTTGTGGTAACAAACAGAGCAAGATTGGTAGCCAAAGGGTATTGCCAAGAAGAAGGAATAGATTTTGATGAAACATTTGCTCCTGTAGCAAGATTGGAAGCAATAAGGATGTTTCTTGCCTATGTTGCACACAAGAACTTTATTGTATATCAAATGGATGTGAAAAGTGCATTTTTAAATGGACTGTTAGAAGAATTCTATGTTGAGCAACCTCCAGGCTTTGAGCAGAAGACTCTTGGAGACAAGGTGTACAAACTAAAGAAAGCTCGATATGGATTGAAACAAGAACCAAGAGCTTGGTATGATACATTATCTCAATTTCTGACAGATAGTGGATTCACCAAAGGCAAAGTGGATAGAACACTCTTCAGAATTCAAGATGGGGAGAGTATATTGCTTGTTCAAATATATGTGGATGACATCATTTTTGGATCCACAAACAAGGAGTTGTTTGAAATTAGCATGATGGGAGAGCTGACATTTTTCTTAGCACTTCAAGTTAAACAACTTAAGGATGGAACTTTCATAAGTCAAACAAAGTACACAAGAGATTTAATGTAGAAATTTGGAATGGAAGAGAAGTCTTCTGTAAAAATACCAATGAATACATCAGTCAAGATGGACATGGATGCAGATGGAAAGCATGTGGATCAAAAAAGATACAGAGCACTTATTGGATCACTGCTCTATTTAACAGCAAGCAGGCCAGCCATCACCATTGCAGTAGGAGTATGTGCAAGATTCCAATCTGCTCCAAAGGAAAGTTACATGACTGCAACTAAGAGAATCCTAAGATATTTAAATGGATGCCAAGAAGTTGGCTTATGGTATCCAAAGGAAGGTGGATTCAAACTAATTGGTTACTCAGACTCTGACTATGCTGGATGTAGAGTTGTCAGGAAGTGTACTTCAGGTACATGTCAAATGCTTGGAAACAAACTAGTTTCCTGGTTTAGCACGAAGCAAAACTCAATAGCCACATCCACAGCTGAAGCAGAGTACATAGCTGCGGGCAGTTGTTGTGCCCAAGTCTTATGGATGAGACAACAACTGAGAGATTATGAAATTGAAGAAAAAGAAATTCCAATTATGTGTGATAACACAAGTGCTATTGCAATCACTCAGAATCCTGTATTGCATTAAAGAACAAAGCACATTGATGTCAGATATCATTTTATAAGATATCATGTTGAAAAGAAAGACATCACCTTGGAATACATCTCAACTGATAAGCAGTTAGCTGACATATTCACCAAACACTTATGTGAATCAAGATTTGAAGAGCTTAAGCATGAGCTAGGGTTAATTGAGCTGCGTTGATACTCAGAAGACTCAATGAGAAGAGATGGAATGTGAGAAGATGAAAATAGAACAAGTGTCATGAATCAGCCAAGTGAATCAGCCGTATTGGGAAGTCAGTTGTATTGAGTTAGCTGACAAGTCACTATACGAAAAGAGAGAAGAAGAGTTGAGTCATTTAAGGAGTAAGCTGAGTCATTTATGAGCTAAGTGACAAAAACGCAGTCGTTTTTAATAAGCGGGAATGTTTTTAAGGATGACGTCAGCATAATAATGACAGGTATAAAAGCTGCACAACAAGCATATGATTGGATATAAATGCTGCCGCATTAAATGCGAGAAATTAAATGCAATGAGACGTGCTAAATCTGAGCTGTTGATCTCGATCAAAATTCAAAACCAAAAACACGTCTTTTCATAACCCATATATACTCATTCTTTCAGTTTTCTCTCTCACCTTGAAAATTGTTCATCTTCAAAACTAAGAAAGCAAGTCTCTTTTCTCTCTCGAAACCCTACCTGTTCTCAAAGCAAGTTTATCAAGATTTAATCGGTAGAATCTTCTAAAAATGGCACCAACACATGATTTCACTAAGCTCGCAAAACAAATCCACACCAGATCAATTGTGGATTTTGAAGGGATGATAAAACAGGGTTCCGATGAAACCCTTGTGAAGAAGATAGCAGATAATATCGAGAAATCCAGACTGAAACCATTCCTCACCATGGAATACCAAATGTCGTACGTTGAGGAGGTCGCACAATTTTACGTCAACGTTGAGGTGCAGGACCAATGGATTAAATCCTCCGTCCACCACAAGGACATTCTAATCACTGCAAAAGACCTTGGGGAGCACTGTTTATTGTCGTCGGAGGATATGCCGGAAATATATGAAGCCAACGTCAACTTGGCTGCTGCATGGAAGGAAGTAGCCAAAACGAATGTCTTTGCAAAAGTTGTCTACACAAAGTGAGAAGAAGCTGCGAAGGAGGATTATCATAAACTAATGGATATCATTGCGAAGTGTGTAGACATGAAGTTTGGCGACTTCAATCAATTTGTCAAAACCAAGTTGATAGTCATGGCTGGGATCATGGAAGAGAAGCTGATCAATTGGGCTGAATTCATTTACAGCAGACTTTGCCAGAATATTGGCAACAAATCTTTCAAGGAGGATGGATCCTTTGGAGGATCACTTGGCTATGGCCTAGTCATTGGCCATCTGATGGAGGTGAAGGGTGTTCCCCTTCGACATGGAAAGCCATTCCATGTCAACAAGAAGATGTTCCGGGCCAATCCCTCAGGATCCCAGAAGAGAGCCTATGCCAAAAAGGCTGACACCAGTGAGGGGGAATCAGCTGACCCCATCGACATAGCTGCTTCCTCCCTTCCTAAAAAGAGAGCTGCCCATGCAGCTGGAAAGAAGAAAGTTGCTCCTGCAGCAAAGAAGAAAGACGCACCTGCCCCTGCAGCCGAGTCACCTGCCCCTGCAGCCGTGTCTCCTGCCCACACAGCCGCGGTGGAGAAGGAACCCTTGATACCTTCTCCAGGAATTAAGAAGAAGAGGACTGCTAAGGCAAGAAGGGCAGCTACCTCTAAGACAACTCCGAAGGCCTTTACCTTCGAGGAACTGGAGGAAGTAGAACCAGACATTCCTCTGGAAAAAACAAAAAGAAGAAGAAGACTTACCAAGATCTCGGAACTTGAGAAGACAGCTGAGTCTGCCACTCAACTGGAAAAAGTCTCTGAGACTGCTGAAGAAGTGCAGTCTCCCGAAGTTGTTGATGAAACAGCCAAGTCTGCTGAGGCCGATCAGCAGAGGCAAAAAGAAGACCCATTTGTGGATAGAACAGCTGAGAAAGGAGAGACAGCAAAATCTCCTGACAAAAGAGTTGTATCTCCACCTGCCCCCGATTCTACCGAATGTGAAGAGCAGCAGAATTTGCTACCTTCTATTCCTGAGAAGGAAGGCCAACAAGAGGAGAATGATGATGATGACATATTTATGTACTCTCCCTTATACCCAGACATCCAGAGCCATTTGTGAGAGTGGAAAAAATGGAAATTTAGTCACTCTAGGGCGCAGTTTAAACATCCCGAGTTTATTGAAGAAGAAGAGGAAATCTTCAGGTTCCTTGAAGTTGATACCGTGCTGCAAGCCTTGGATGAGGATAACTATATTAATATGCTGCAAATTCCCAAGCAACAAGAAAAGGCTAGAGCAGCTGAGGAAGCAGAGGCTCGTGAGAAATTTGTACTCTCACTGGAACCAACGAACACACTCATCCTCACATTGACATGCTCTCGGATAGTGATGAGGACGTGGAACCTGCTGCTATGACGGAGGAGTTGGAAATGCAGCAAGCCATGCGGGAATCCAGATTAATGCATGAGCAACAGCTGAGGGAAGGACCAGGAGAGTCTTCCAAATCTCAGCTGGAAATCGACCCATTGGGAGTGGTACAACAGATTGCCACAGTTATTGCTGCAACCACTTCCCCTG
Source organism: Rehmannia glutinosa (assembly GCA_016081115.2). NCBI lineage: Eukaryota > Viridiplantae > Streptophyta > Magnoliopsida > Lamiales > Orobanchaceae > Rehmannia > Rehmannia glutinosa. Next base: position 61,813,295 of record CM071927.1, on the reverse strand, counting down.
TCCACTAAGAGAACGGATCTAAGGGAATGGCAATGACACAGGGTATTTGGGCACCCAAGTTGAGCCAACCCCTGTTGAAGGTGTCTTACCACTTGCCCCCACGGCTGAGCACTCAAAGGAAGCAGCCGAGAGTCTGGAGCAGAGTGACCCCACCATCAGTCACTCAGCTGGTGCGCCAGCTAAGGGGGAAACTTACTCCACTGCAGCTAGGTCAGAGGATGCTGCAGATGACTCAACAATGCAGAAAGGAGGCAAAGTGGAGAAGGAAAAATAAATAGAACAACAACAAGTTATCACTGACGAAGCTCAGACAGTTACGTCTATCTCAGCGGAAGTGCCAACAGCTTTGCAGGCTGAGGACGTGCTGATGTAGTCGAGGCACATAATGGATCTGCCCCGGGAGTTAACACTCTGGGTAATGAAAGTGCAATCTAAGGAGTTGAGACTCCTGTGGATTCCACTTCAGAAGACCCTAAGACAGATGTGTCTGTCGAAGGGAATGTACAAGGCCTTGCTGCAATTGAGACTGCAGGAGGTAATGAAGGCCGAAGGGAGTTTGAGACTTCCCTGGGTAAAGAGACGGAAATGCAGAACATCCCACCTGTTCACATTGAAGAAACTGAGAAGGAGATAAGTGCTCTTCATGATTCCCAAGACAACCCTGACATATCTTTTCTGGGATCTGAAGATGAAGCTGAGTCCACCCCTGCTGCACATCAAAAAGACTCAGCTGAGGATGTTATTCCAAGTACGAGTAAGCCAGACTTCAAAGCTACTCGACAAACGTTCAATTTTGATGATGAGCCAAACCCTCAAGTCTCATCATCTTCCGATGACACTACTGATATGGCCGAGGAACAGTCAACTCAAAAGGACAAACCAGCTGAGACCGAAGAAGCTGTTAAGACATTGAGGCTCGGCCACCTGGGTCAATACCATCAAAGGCCCCAACTGAATCACAGTCAACTGCGCAGGCTTCCAGAGCTGCAGCGGAGACCACCTCGTGCACAATATCTCAAGTGCGAGACGATGCTTATGAAGATGTATTTCCTTTTTCTCATGAGCTGCCCATGCTCGAATAAGAGACTGCACGAGAACAGAAGCTCTACATTGTCCAAGAAGATCCCGTAATTCCAACTGATTCGATTGGGCCAGTTGATTTCAATTTTGATGTAGAGTGGCCGGTAGCTGACTCAAGTCAGACAACTGAGATGCGTGAAATTTTCAAGAAGATCTATGAAGAGATTGAGAAGATTGAACGACACCAAGCCTCTCTCGACATGCGCCTGGACAGTAGAGATGCCACTCTCACAAAGCAGATTTGAGAGGAGTGGTGGTCATAATAAGGGAATGGTCTCAATACCAGAGTGCCATGTGTCTCGAGCAGGTTCGCTACTTCAAGGCACTATACAACCAAATGCTGATCTGGAGTGCTGACAATGCTGACATGAAGGCAAGGATGCAGACCTATATAGAGAGATTGCATGCCTCCCATACAACCGAGATGGAATTGCTGTGTGAATTCCATCGCAAAGAACTTCTGCGCGTAGAGGAGAATATGAATGTGAAGTTCAGCCTTCTTATGGCTGAAATGAAACTGGTGGCAGCCGAGTCCAAAGCCACCCGCTCAAAGTTTCGAACAACATACTCTCGTAGCCGACTCCAAGCAGAATTCATCCATCGGCCGACTGGACTTCATGCTTGTTGGGATGTTTCCAGGGGTTCCTCTCTCCTTTGATGATGCCAAAAAGGGGAAAGAGGAATACCAAAAGAGTTTGAAGGAGACAACCATTGTAGAAAAGGCAGATGCAAGCTGTTGAGAAGAGAAAAGAGAAGGGAAAAGCTGTTGAGGGGGAAAGGTCAAAGGATATGACCTTAATGCTTGCTGAAACCCCTCAGCAAGGTCATGTCATAGCCAGCATAATCAGCAAACTTCCTGTAACTCTGCCGCTCTATCACTCTGCTGTGCCCGTGTCTCATTAGAAAAAGATTGTAGAAGCAGAGATGGAGGATATCGATAAAAGAACGGATGTCCGTGTTGAAGAGATATTAAAACAATTCGGAGGCATTCCGGCAGGAAAAGATACAGATGCCAATCCAAATGATGGAAACGAGCCAAGATCCAATGAAGAGTTTAAAACGCTCGCGTCCGAAGGATACTTCAAAAACATGTCCATAGCCCAAGCCTGACTTGTACTGGGAAAAAGGTCTGAAGCTATGCGAAGAAGCTGACACTAGTACAATACACGCCCAGAGGAGGAGGAAGAAATGGTGGAGGTAGAGGCTTTCAACCTAGACCTCTACCCAAAAACATTGAATACGTAGATCCAGGCAAGAAGGGAAGGATCTACTGGGCTGGGTATGATGAAGTATCTAATCGGGAAGTGGCTAGGAAGAATGCTGAATATGCGAAAAGAATTGAAGAAGAGAACAAAAGATAAGATCAGCTGTGGCAAGAAAGACAGGAAAGAAAAACAAGAGATGAAGCTGCGAAGAGAGCTTACGAGAAGAAGAAAGCAGCTGAAGATGAAAAGAAGAGAAAGAGAGCTGAGGACGACAGAGCTGAAGAAGAAAGAAGGAGGCAGCGAGGGCGATGAAGTGTTGTTGTCCACCCCTTCATGTATTTTACTATTGTAAATGCATATGTATGTAAGTCTTCTTTACGTTGTTGAATAAGAAATTTGTAATTTCTATATTTCTGCGTTGATATAGAATACTATGTTTGCTCTGATACACATTCTAAATAGCTGTGTAAAGGACAAGAATGCTATGATTAATAAAAAGATTGATTCTACGCATACATTCTTGTTTCTGCATTGTTTGTATGTATCTTGCTATTTACAGATTGTTTGTATGTATTTAAGTTTTGGCATCATCAAAAAGGGGGAAATTGTTGGGAAATTTATTGTTTAGATTTTGATGAATGCCATGTAAAACTTAGAGTAGAAAGTTGGCACCCCATTTTCCTTGTAATTTGTATTGTAATAGATAGGGTTGTATGAGCTAAGTCAAGTCAGCTATGCCTGGATATACAAGAAGTCAACGGAAGACTAGGATAAAGACTCCACTGTGAAGCAGCTGATTGTGGCAAGGAAGAGATGTTAAGGACTCGACTGAAGGAGTATCAGCTAGGACACAGATGTATGAAGAGTCAATCAAGTTAACTCAAGAAGCCAAGTCTCAAAGTTGAAGTGACAGATGAGTCATCCATTGATTGGAAGCTAACTCGAAGTCATCTCGGGAATAAAGGACTGCAGTCAAGTCAAGACGACTGAAAAGAATCCGTTGCACAGAAGTCAAGGAATTTACTTAAATAAGTAATACGTCCATGCTGGCATGTCTTAAGGTGCTCAGTCCCAGAAGCGTGCAAAAGGAATAAACCAATGGGAAGCACTGCACCTCGTGTCAAATTCTGAAAAGCTGAATGTTCATTTAATATGAGGAAATGTCAACATCAATGACTTCAACAAGACAAGCCAACGAACACAAGTGATATTTTTTTTTAAAATCAGCCTATCTTTTCAACGGGAGGCTGAGGAATCAATTTGAGAAGAGGTGACCTTGATTACCTTGCATACCTGTGATAACGAGCATTATTCATACTATAACCTGAAAAACATTCTCAAGTTATTAAAGCAAATCCTCAAGCCTAAATCTCGAAGGAAATCGATCCAACACTAAGCTGTGAAGGAAAGAAAACTTCAACTGTTGAAGAGGAAACTTTTGAAGAAGCAAAAGTGGTCTACTCTCCAAGGAGGATTGTAGAAAAGTTCAAGGTCGAACCAGTCTCAAGTTATTGGAGGGCTTCGTGATCAAATCCAAGAAATTTGAGCAAGTAAGCTGAAGTAACAAGGCAACCGCCCTGTGAAGAAGAAGCCGAGTCGGACAAGAAGCCGGTGAGTTATCAAGGCATCTCGGATCGAGTCCCAATGGAGCAAGTCGGATGTGTGATCAAGACTTGTATCCGGATGTTAACCACTTTGTACTCTGATCAATACTTAGTGGATTCCTCCAGGAGTTGGAGAACAAAGGAGTAGAAAAATTACCCCATCTTCGAACCTCTATAAACATTATTGTGTCATTTACATTTCAGCATTTTATTTCTGCACATCACTTTATATCTGCTGATAATTTGCCATCCAACTAATAATTAACAAGGTGCTAAAATCAAGTGTTAAAACAAACTTAAATCAAATTAAAGGGTGTTAAGTCTTCCGCTGAAAATCTCATCACAGCCAAGTTAAGGTTTAGTCTAAACAGCTGAGTTATTCTATCAACAGCTCTTTCGAGTCTGTTGAGTGGCTAACTCTGTTGATTAACTAACTTAGATGTCCCTCAAGGACTTAGCTGTGTATTTAACTATGTAATATTTTAAAAGGACTAAAATTGAAAAGTTGGTAAAGTTTATTCAACCCCCCCTTCTAAACCTTACTCACACCCCTTGGGACCTACATGGTGGAGTCGGTACTGCTGCAGCTGTGGGAGCCTGCACAGATGACTCGGATACAGCTGGGCCTTGTTGAGTGGGTTGGCCAGCTGACTGAGCCTCAACTTCTTCGGTCTCAGTAGATTTTGTTAAGTGAAGTACCTAGTCCTCGGCTGCATCATCAGCGTCATCATATGATGATGAAACTTGGGGGCTTGGTTCATCATCAAAGTTAAATGTTTGACGAGGAGCTTTGAAACTCGACTGACTCGTCTGTGGAAGAACATCCTCAGCTGGGTCCTTTTGATGTGCAACAGGTGTGGACTCAGTTTCGTCTTCAGACCCTAGAAATGATATGTCAGGATTGTCATGGGAGTCATGAAGTGCACTAATCTCCTTCTCAGATTCAGCAATGTTAACAGGAGGGATGTTCTGAACTTCTTGAGCTTTACCTAGGGAGGTCTCAACTTCCCTTGGGCCTTCAACACCTCCAGTAGTCTCAACTGCAGCCTTCGACAGTCGCAGTTGTCTTAGGGTCTTCAACAGTGGCATCTATAGGAGTCTCAACCCCTTGGATTGCGCTTTCAGTGCCTAGAGTGTTAACTCCCGGGGCATTCCCATCCTATGCCTCAACTGGAATAACAGTGTCCTTATCCTTCAAAGCAGCTGAAACTTCATTTGGGATAGACTCAACTGTCCAAGCTTCGTCAATGTCAACCTGCTATGGTTCTTTCTCGATTTCCAGTTTGCCTCATTTCTTCAATAAAGAGTCATCTCCAGCATCCTCTGACCTTGTTGCAGTGGAGTGAGTTTCCCCCTCAGCTGGCACACCAGCTGAGTGACTGATGATGGGGTCACTCTTCTCCAGACTCGCGGTTGCTTCCGTTGAGTGCTCAGCCGTGGGGGCAGGTGGTAAAACACCTTTAGTAGGGGTTGTCTCAACTTGAGTGCCCAAATTCCCAGTTTCATCGCCAATTCCCTTGGACCCTTCTTCCGAGTGCACAGGGGATGTAGTTGCAGAAATAACTGTGGCAATCTGCTGCACTACTCCCAATGGGTCTATCTGCAGGAGAGAATGTGAGGACTCTCCTGGTCCTTCAAACATGTGTTGCTCATGCATCATCCTGGATTCCCTCAGAGCTTGCTGCATGTCTGACTTTTCTGTTGCAGCAATGGGATCCATGTCTTCATCACTCTCCGAGAACACATCTATATGAGGGTGAGTATGTTCTAGAGTTCCAGTAAGCGGACATATACTGGCTTTCTCGCGAGCTTCTGCTTTCTCTGCTGCTTTGGCTTGATCATTCTCCTTGAAGATTTGTAGGATATTCAGGCAGTTATCTTCATTAAGGGCCTGAAGCACTTTGGTGACTCCGAGAAATTGGAATAAATCCTCCTCTTCTTCGATAAACTCAAGGCATTCAAACTGCACCCTGGAGTGACTTAGCTTCCACGTCCTCCATTCACGCAAACGATGTTGAATGTCTGGGTATACGGGAGAAACCATGATGACATCATCATCATCATGTACTTCTTGTCCTTCCTATTTTGGAATGGAAGGTAGCATGCTCTGCTGCTCTTCACCTTCAGCAGTGTCAGTTGCAAGCGGAGAAACAACTTTTTCACCATGAGATTCAGTTATCTCAGCTGCTTCTTTGTCCTCAGCAGTCATCTCCACAGTAGGGTCTTCTGGGGGCCTCTGCTGATCACCCTCAGCAGACTTGGTGGTTTCATCTATCACTTCGGGGGACTGCACTTCCTGAGTGTCTGCAGTCTCAGATGCTTTCTCCAGCTGAGTAGTAGACTCACTATTTTTTCACGCTCTGAAAGCTTGACTATCCTTTTTCTTCTGGTTTTAACCAGAGGAATATTTGGTTCTGTTTCCTCCGGTTCCTCGAAAGTAAAGGCTTTCTGAGTATCCTTAGAGGCAGCTGCCCTTCTAGTCTTGGCAGCCCTCTTCTTCCTTATGGTTGGAGAAGGTATTTGGACTTCCTTCACAGCCTCGGCTGCAGGGGCAGGAGACACGGCTGCTTGGGTAGGCGACTCAGCTGCAGGCAGTGCAACCTGTTTCTTTGCTGCAGGGGCAGTCTTCTTCTTTGCAGCTTTCTTCTTGGGATGGGAGGTTACAGCTGTGTCCTCGGGGTCAGTTGATTCCCCCTCACTTGTATTCGCCCTCTTCGCATGGGCTCTCTTCTGGGATCCTGAAAGATTAGCCCTGAACATCTTCTTGTTTACATGGAAAGGCTTTCCATGTTGAAGGGGAATGCCATTCACTTCCATAAGATGGCCAATTACCAGGCCATATCCAAGTGATCCTCCAAAGGATCCGTCCTCCTTGTATGATTTGTTCCCAATGTTCTGGCAGAGTCTGCTGTACACGAACTCAACCAAGTTGACTTTCTTACCCTGCATGATCGCAATCATGACGATCAGCTTAGTCTTTGATAGCTGATTAAAGCTGCCAAATTTCATGTCTACACACTTGGCGACGACATCCATCAGCTTGTGATAGTCGTCCTTCAGCAACTTCTTCTCAGCTGTGTAGACTACCTTCTCAACACACTCCGGTTTGGCTACTTCTTTTCATGCAGCAGCCAAATCGACATCAGCTTCATTTATCTCAGCCATGCCCTCAGACGGCAATAAACAGTGCTCCGTAAGGTCTTTAGCAGTTATCATAATGTCCTTGCGGTGGACAAAAGACTTGATGCCTTCGTCCTGCACCTCTGCATTCACGTAGAACTGCGCCACCTCTTCAAGGTAGGTGTGCGAGTACTCCAAAGTAAGAAAAGCCTTAAGACCAGACTTTTCCAATATATCAACAATTTGCTTCACCATGCCTTCAAAATCCACGGATGATCCTGAGTGGATTTGCTTCGATAACTTGATGAAATTGAACTTTGGTGCCATTTGTAGATAATTTTACTGATTAAAACTTGATAAACTGGCTTGAGAACACGTAGGGTTTGCGAGAGAGAAAAGAACTTGCTTTCTTTTGCTTTGAAAGATGAACAGTTTCAGTAAAGTGTGAAAGAGAAGACTGAAAACCATATATAAGGGTTATGAAAGGACGGGTTTTTGATTTTTGAAATTTGATCAAGATCAACGGCTCAAATTTAGCACGTCAAACCGCATTTAATGCGGCAACATTTATATCCAATCATATGCTTACTGTGCAGCTTTTGACTGTACCTGTCATTATTACGATGACGTCATCCTTAAAAACATTCCCGTTTAATCAAAATGACTGCATTTTTGTCACTTAGCTCATAAATGACTCAGCTTATGACTTAACTCTTCTTCTCTCTTTTGGTTAGGTGACTCAGCTGTCAGCTAACTTGATACAGCTGACTTTCCGATATGGCTGTTTCACTTGGCTGATGTGAAAAACTGATTCATTTCTCACTTTCTCTCTTGCATCTCTTCTCATTGAGTCTTCTGAGTGTTAACTCAGCTCATTTAACCCTAGCTCATGCTTAAGCTCTTCAAATCTTGATTCACATAAGGGCTTGGTGAATATGTCAGCTAACTGCTTATCAGTTGAGGTATATTCCAAAGTGATGTCTTTCTTTTCAACATGATCACTTATAAAACGATATTTGACATCAATGTGCTTTGTTCTTGAATGCAACACAGGATTACGAGTGATTGCAATAGCATTTGTGTTATCACACATAATTGGAATCTCTTTTTCTTCAATTTCATAATCTCTCAGCTGCTGTCTTATCCATAAGACTTGGGCAACTGTTGCCAGTGACTATGTACTCTGCTTCACCATTTGTGGATGTGGCTATTGAGTTTTGCTTCTTACTAAACCAGGAAACCAATATGTTTCCAAGCATTTGACATGTACCGAAGTACTCTTCTGTCAACTCTACATCCAAAGATAGTCGTAGTCCGAGTAACCAATAAGCTTGAATCCACCTTCCTTTGGATACCATAAGCCGACTTCTTGGCATCCCTTCAAATATATTAGGATTCTCTTAGTTGCAGTCATGTGGCTCTCCTTTGGTGCATATTGAAATCTTGCACATACACCTACTGGAAAGGTGATGTCCGGTCTGCTTTGGTCATTAAATAGAGCGATGATCCAATAAGTGCTTTGTATCTTGTTTGATCTGACCTTACCATCCGCATCCATGTCCATCTTGATCGATGTGTTCATTGGTATTTTCACAGAAGACTTCTCTTCCATACCAAATTTCTTCATTAAATCGCTGGTGTACTTTGTTTGACTTATGAAAGTTCCATCCTTCAATTGCTTAACTTGAAGTCCTAGGAAGAAAGTCAACTCTCCCATCATGCTCATTTCAAATTTGCCTTGTATGAGGTTTGAGAACTTATCACACAACTCTTTATTTGTGGATCCAAAAATGATATCATCTACATATATTTGAACAAGCAGTATACTCTCTCCATCTTAAATTCTGAAGAGTGTTCTGTCCACTTTGCCTTTGGTAAATCCATTATCATTTAGAAATTGAGATAATGTATCATACCATGCTCTTGGTGCCTGTTTCAATCCATATAATGCTTTCTTGAGCTTGTACACCTTATCTCCAAAGGTCTTCTGCTCAAAGCCTGGAGGTTGTTCAACATAGACTTCTTCCTATAACAGTCCATTTAAGAATGCACTTTTCACATCCATTTGATATACAATGAAGTTCTTGTGAGCAGCATAGGCAAGAAACATCCATATTGCTTCTAATCTTGCAACAGGAGCAAAGGTTTCATCAAAATCTATTCCCTCTTCTTGGCAATACCCTTTGGCTTCCAACCTTGCTTTGTTTCTTACCACAGATCCTTCCTCATTCATCTTGAAGTTCAGATGACTCAGCTTCTTGTGCCACAACCAACTTGATTCGGCAGTGCTCTTTGCTAACAAGCAGGTGCTTGGTGTGGCAGTAGACCAGTCTACCACATACATATTCTTCTGTTCTTATCCTTGCATCACTATTTCATTTGATTCAGTATCTTTAATCTGGCACACACCCATATTGAATCCAACATTGTATCCATTGTCACAAAGTTGACTTATGCTGAGCAAGTTAAAATTGAGTCCCTCAACATAAGCAATATATGTGATTTCCAATCCATTTTTCTTGATAGATCCAGTGACTTTGATTTCCCCTGGAGCTTCATTTCCTCCAAATATGAATCTTGACAAATTTTTCTTGTTGCCTGTCATATATCTGGAACAGCCACTATCCATGTACCAGGTTTCTTGGCACTCAGTTGTTCCTTGAACCTACAATCAAGGAAATTAGTTTTTAGGTACCCATGCTTGCCTGGGTCCTGAGGGGTTGGTGTTGTAAGATGATCCAACTAACCTATAGCCAAATGATTTGACTCTAAGAGGTTGCCATCTTCTGTGCCATAATCATAATTCACTTTGGCGAATTGCTTAGGGGCTTTGGGTTCATACATCTCTCTCTTTTGACAGTATGTCTGTGTGTGTGTTTTAGCAATTGCCTTGTTTGGGTAGTTGTGATATTTTTTGAGTGTAGTGCCTGGGTGCATATGTGTGCTGATAATAGCTCTTTTGCCTTTGGAATGACCTTTGCTGAGGTTTAGGTCTTTGCCATCTAGGCTTGTATTCCATTGGTCTTTGCTGATTTGTCACATTGTTCCAATCAGCTTGGCTTTGATAGTTTCTACCATTCCCACCATATATGTTTCTTTGATAAAACTCCTGGGATTTTTGGTAGCTCTGTTTGTTCTCCACATAGTACTTTCTATTTGGAGTTTGCCGAGGAACTCTGCTGGATTTCTTCTCAGTTGTCCTCTCAGCATACTCAATTGACTCTTTTCCTTTCCCTTTATATCCAAGGCCAGTTTATTTGTGATTGTGCTTTGGAATGAATGTGGGTGCAACATTTGGTGTTTTGGTTTTTTTGAGATGCTTCATTACTTAAAGATCCTTTTTCCAAAATCACTCTAGGAGTTTGACTGTGCACAAAGGAATTGAATCCTATGCCTGCCTTATCTCCACATTCTTTTTGACTCATGATAAGGTCATCCAATGATTTAGATGCCTTTGTAAATGAGGCAATCACATTTTTGAGATCATTTTCCCTCTTTTCTATAGCACTATCTCTGCTTTATTAGTTTGGCATTTTCACCTTGACTCTTTGTTCTCACGACTATGTGACTTAGAGTACTCGGCTCCTTAGAATGTGAGTTTTGGCTTTTGAGTTTGGTTGTTTTCCTCATTTACTAGTGTGTGTGAGGATTTAATGTGCTCAAAGTCTTTCATCATTTTGCCTAATGAATCATAAAGATCAGTGGGTGATGGAGTGTGTGTTTCACAATCACTATCACTAGAATCTGAATGAGATGAGTTAGAGTGTACCTCATCTTCCTGGTCTGGTTGATCTTGTTCTTTAGCCATTAGAAAAATCATTGCTTCTTCTTCAGAATCACTTGAGTAGTCACTTCACTACTCTCTGAGTCTGCTGCTTCTTTAGACTTAGTTGTCTCAACAATCTCAGCAGCCAACATGGCTTTCTTCTTTTTCATGTCTTCTTTCTCTGAAGACTTTTCTTTCTTCTTCATTCCTGTATTTATTGACTGGTGGATATGAACAGTTAATTGCAAAATGTCCTGGTTGTCTGCAGTTCCAACACAGGTTCTCAGCTCTTTGATCAGCTCTTTCTGTCCTTGGGTTATCAGCTCTTTGATACTCAACCCTTTGATGCTCAACTCTCTTGGGGGGCCTGTCTTCCCTTGACTTGGAGGGAGCTGAATGTCTCCTGGAGGATTCACCCTTGCTTCTTTTATAGTTCTTATTGAAGAACTTGTTGAATCTTTTAACCATTAGGGCAATCTCCTCCTAGTCTATGGCTTCCTTGACTTCAGCTCTCTTTCCATCCTTGACTATAAGTGTAGTTGTTTTGGGTACATATGTCTCCTCTTGATCTTTTCTTCTCAGCTCAAACTCATAAGCTTTGAGATCTGAGAATAGCTCATGATTGGATGTTGTTGTGAGGTTCATTGAATGTCTCAGGGCCATGACCTTCATTTCCCATTCAGCTGGGAGGCTTCTCACAATCTTCATACACATTTCCTTTTGTATATATTCTTTCCCAAGTGCTGATAGCTCATTTGTGATTTCAGTGAATCTGGCATCCAGCTGATCCAAGGTTTCACCGCAAGCATTTTAAAATTTTCAAATTTTATGACAAAGAACAAACAATTTATTTTCTTTAATTTGCTCTGATCCTTCACAAATTAAAGTTAATTTATCCCAGATTTATTTTGCAGTTTAGCAAGATTTGACTTTGTTGAACGTTGATTTGTCCTAAGTTTTGTAAAGTATGTCCTTGGCCATATTGTCCAAGTTGTATTTTTTTTCTGTCCTCGTTTGTCCACTCAGTCATTGGTTTCTCAACCATGGCTGGTCTTGCCTCAGCAACAGCTTTTTCTCCTTCAGCTGCAGTTGCTCTCCTTGCGGTTGTGTTCACTTTTAGTATTTGCAGTGGCCCATCCTCTATCACTAGCCACATTTCATCATGTAAAGCAGATAGATGAGCCTACATACAAATTTTCCAGTCATCAAACTCCTCAATAGTGAACATAGGAATGCGTGTCAGATTTGCTTCCATGATAATAACTTTTGCTAAGAATGAAAGGTTTTAAAAATGTAAGTGTTAAAAATCGTTTTAGGAAAGATAGAAATCTAGTTCAGTAAACAGTGCAGAAGGCTCAATGAACCAACCGCTCTGATACCACTTGTAGGTCCCAAGGGGTGTGAGTAAGGTTTAGAAGGAGGGGTTGAATAAACCTTACCAAATTTTCGATTTAGTCCTTTTAAAGAAATTATAGAGTTAACACAAACAGCTAAGTCCTTGAGGGACAACTAAGTTGGTTCAGCTGAGTTAGCCACTCAACAGACTCGATAGAGCTATTGATAGAATAACTCAACTGTTTAACCTGAAACTTAACTTGGCTGTGTTGAGTTTTTCAGCGGAAGACTTAACACCCTTTGATTTGTTTTAAACTTGTTTTAACACTTGATTTTAGCACTTAGTTATTAATCAGTTGGATAGAAAATTATCAGCAAATATAAGTAAGTAGTCAGAAATAAAAGTGTTGAAATGTAAATGACACAAATGATTTTTATAGAGGTTTGAAGATGGGGTAATTCTTCTAATCCTCTCTTCTCCAACTCCTGGAGGAATCTACTAAGTAATGATCAGTTCACAAAGTGGTTATCAGTCTTGAGACGAGTCTTGATCACACAGCTGACTTGCTCCTTGGACTCAGTCTAGAGATGCCTTGGTCACACAGCTGGCTTCTCTTCCGACTCAGCTTCTTCACAGGGAAGCTGCCTTGCTACTTCAGCTCACTTTCTCAAGCTGTTTGGATTTGATCATGAAGCCCTCCAATAACTTGAGACTGGTTCGACCTTGAACCTTCCTACAATCCTCCTTGGAAAGTAGACCCCTTTTGATTCTTCTAAAGTTTCCTCTTCAACAGTTTGAAGTTGTCTTTCCTACACAACTTTGTGTTGGATTGATTTCCATCGAGTTTCAGGCTTGAGGATTTTGCTTGAATATCTTGAGAATATTTTGCAGGTTAGAGTTTGAATATAGTTTGCTTGTTCATGGTTCAGGTAACCTTTTCTCAATGAGTTTCCTCAGCCTTTTATAGTGAACTTTCAAAAATCTGCCCGTTGAAGAGATGGGTTGATTTTCAAAAATCACTTGTGTTCGTTGGCTTGTCTTGTTGCAGTCCTTGATGTTGACATTTCCTCGTATTTAATGTCTTGCAGCATTGCAGCGTTTCTGACACTTGGTGTAGTGCTTCCCATTGGTTTGTTCCTTTTGCACACAACTAGAACTAACACTTTATCTCTGACAACTTTAACATGTTACCATTCTAAGTAACATTCTTGACTTTCATCAACGGATCTCGTTCAGTTGTCTTGACTTGACTGCCGTCTTTTATTCCCCAGGTGACTTGAGTTAGCTTCCAGTCTTTGGATGACTCATCATGTCACTTCAACTTGAGACTTGACTTCTTGAGTTGACTTGACTGACTCTTCATACAGCTGTTTCACAGCTGATACACCTTCAGTCGAGTTCTTGACTTTCTTTTTGCCATACTCAGCTGTCTTGCAGTGAAGTCTTCACTTCAGTCTTCAGTTGACTTCTTGTATTTCTAGACATAGCTAACTTGACTCAGCTTTTCCAGTCCTATCTATTACAATACAAATTACAAAGAAAATGGGGTGCCAACTTTCTAGTTTAAGTTTTACATGTCATTCATCAAAATCTGAAAAATAAATTTCCCAACAGAAACAACAAAGAAACAACTAATAAACAACAAAGAAATAAATTTAAACAACATCAAAACAACATATATAACATATAAAATAATACAGGAACAAGAAAAAACAAAAAAAACGTAAAAACAATCAAAATTATGTAGGAGCGTAAAAAAGAAAAAAAATAGGTACAAAAGTGATAAGAGCATATTTGGAATTATTTTTTCAAAATTTGAGGTATTTCTGGTAATTTCTCTTTTTTTATTTGTTTGTGGCCTCTGCATCAAACTCTATACTAATTTTTTTCTTATTCTTCTTTCTTGCTAAAAACATACTTTGTTTCAAAATTATGGGATACCTTGCCATATTTTTTTGGATCTAATATTTTATTTCTTATTTTCATCATTTTTATTAGAGTGATTCTCTTGTGAGTCTGTCTCTTGAATTTAAATCCATAAGATGGAGCCCAATATCAAAACTCAGACCCGAAACCAAACTCAAAGCATCTGAAAAAGAAAAAAAAGGCAGAAAAAAAGGAAGATTGTTGCTTTCTCTCTATCTGTGTCTCCCCCCCCCCCATTATAGCACCACCCACTGCTTACTTTTTTCACGTTTTCTTCTCTTTCTCAATATGCGTTCTCTTCACCTCCACAATTGCTACTCAGGTTCTTACTTTATTTTCTCTTCTTCCGCTTTTTTCGTTCGATCATTTTCTTTTCATTTTTGTCACATCTTCTTTTTCTCAATTTGGAAAAACAAAATCTCTCATTCGCACAGTCACGCCTACCATTTTTATTCAATTTCTTCAATGATTTATTTGAGGTGAATCTAGAAGATGAAAGTTGATTGGTGAAAATGCCACATATCTGAGAAATTGTGAATACATTAGAAGAAGATTGTTGCTAATCTTGATATAATTTTGCCTTTTCAATTTCCCCATATGCAAGATATTTTGTTTTTCAATTTGTGGTGATTTGGGTATACTACTACGCGCCTTTGGTAAAAAATGGAACCTTTTTACAAAAAAAAAAAAATAATTTTGAAGTAAAAAAAATGATACTTTTGAATAACAATTACTTTTCTTCGTCAACTAATAATGATGCTCCTAAAATCTACAGATCACTCCAATTAAGTTAATGTTTCTGATAAAATATCCAACTTCTTCTCTAGAGTTGGTAGTTCTTGAGATGTAAACTTGCCTGCGACAATTCAACCAACGTTAGATAGGCCGTGAGATTGTCTCCGGGAAGCCCCTCCGACGCTCAAGTCAGTACAAGTTGGAGAGAAAATTCCGAGCAAGTACAAAGATCCAGAGTAGTGAATTGCGAATACTTACAAATAGGACGAAGGGACCTTTTTATACGTGAATCGATGGGCCCACATGAGTCTTGCAGCATAAAGTGGACTGGTATGGATTGCATGGGCCGGATATAGCATTGAGCTTTACGGGCTGCTCAAAAATAGTTTGGGTCTTATGGGCCAATTGACAGAATTCAGACCCAATGATGAATATTCATGGGTAAATAGTTAAATAACGATGTAATGAAATAAAAAAATAGTTACGATCTTACCCACAACAAATAAAAATAATATTTTTCATGTAAAATGTTATACTTTTGAGGTAAAATGTAATACTTTTAAAGTAAAAAATAGTATTACATTATCGTAAAACTTAACTTGATACTATATTTTTTTTGTACATCGTCATTGTATACTTTTAAGTGACAATTATTAAAAAGGGATACTTTTTGAACAACAAATAATACTTTTAGAGGCAAAAGTTTAACTTTTTACGTATCATCAATTACATAATTTTAAATAAAACTAATAAAAAGTGATACTTTTTGAATATAAAGTAATACTTTTAAAGGAAAAAGTATTTTGTATGTCATCACTTACATAATTCTAAATAGAAACTAACAAAAAGTGATACTTTCTGAATTAAAAGTAATTCTTTTAAAGAAAAAAGTATCACTTTTCTATTACATTGTAAAATAGTTTTTAAGTGTCAATTAAGAAAATGTGATACTTTTTTAATAAAAAGTAGCACTTTTAAGGGAAAAAATGTAATATTTTTTTTACATCGTTGAATAGTTTTAAGTGACAATTAAGAATTTGAATAAAAATTAATACTTTTGGAGATTTTTTTTATATAGCCAATTACTGCCAGAATCACCATGTAACACCATTATAATGTCTTCCTCTTCAACATGCTAAAGTAGCAATCAGAAATACCACCCTCCTCCATCGACTGCCACTTTCCACCGCCAGCCATACACGATCCGCGTGGCCCCACCATTGACAACAATTTTCACAATGTTCAAGTACTTCAAAATTTAAACTGACATGCCACAACCATGGTTGGAGTAAAGACAACTCTCTCTCTCCCAGCCTCTTTCATTTCCCACTGTTAGAAATTTTATTGTATAGATTTTGATGATACTTAGAGAATTATTTATTAGAAAGTTGACACTGCATTTATATGTAATTTCTACACTTGTAATAGATAGGATGTAGGTTGACTCAAAATCAGCCAAGAAGAATTACAGAAGACTTGCTGATGAAGGCATCAGAAGACTTGCAGCTGAATTATAGAGTTTCAGCTGATTCACAGCTAAGTCAATAGTCAAAAGACTCTAAGAAATATGCCAGCTAAGTCTTTCAAAAGACTGACAAAAAAGTACATCAGACATCTCTATTAGAAGATTCATGTATCTGTCTCAAAGGGGTAAAGCATCTAAAGGACAAAGTCAACTGAAGAAGTCCGTTGCACTATGTGCAAGGATGATATACTTTGAAATAAATGAAGTTCGATGTTTGATCATAAATGTGCTAAGCATTTGTGAAGGAAAGGAGAATGAGCCTATCAAAACGCATCTGCAGACTGCCATTTCAGAAAGCCGCAGAAAGATAAGAATACAAGGAAATGTCAACATCAAAGGTGCAAGAAAGGATATCCCAACTGTCCAACAGTGAGATTTGAGTTTTGTCTATCTCTTCAATGGATAAAATTCAAATTTTCACTATAGAAGCTGAGGATTTCTCAGAGAGAATATAAGAGACACAAGACAAAAAAAAATCTATGAACAAGCACGAATTAAAAAATCTCTCTCAAGCTTATCTGCAATCCTGAAGCTTCATCAATAACACTTCATCAAAGACACACTATGAAAGATTGAAGCTGCTATTCAGTTAAAGATGAACTTTCTAAAGACAAAAAAGGGGTCTACACTGGCTAGGATTGGAGGAGTGTAGTGAGGTTCAAGTCGAACCAAGATTCTGAGTTGTAGTAGGGCTGTGTGAACAAATCCTGGTTCAGATAGCTGAAGTAACTGGGCAGCTGCCTAGTGAAGAGGTGAGTCCTTTGTAGCTAGCTGTGTGATTAAGGCTTCACGGGTTGTATTACTTTGTAACAAAAGTCACCAGTTACTTAGTGGATTCCTCTTGGAGTAGGAGAAGAGTGGAGTAGAGGAATTACCCCATCCTGAAATCACTATAAATATTGTGTCTTTACTTTTTTGCATTTACATTTATGCAAATCTATATTCTATTATTTTCTTGCTATCCATATTGCATCATAACTCTAAATAAAACAGTTAGTGTTGATTAACAATGTCACGCCCCAAAGGGACGCGACGACGATTCACAACTTAAATACAATAACCAAACGTTCTAGGCAATTATCAACGAGAACCCAATGAAACAGAGTCAAAATAGCAGCGGAAATAAAATAACATAGGTACAAATTACAATCCACAATCCACAATCCAAATTACATCCTCGAAAACCAACCAACGATAACAGCTTAAAAGTCAAAGGGTCCTACGCCCTTCAGTTACAAACCGGAATGAAAGGAAAATAAAATAGTCCAACAGCAATCAAAAGAAATGAGTCCATCAATAACAACAAGAAGTAGTGAATCCAACAAGCGGAGTACAAGGGTTCTATCCAAGGCCAGTTCGGCATCTTCAACGAAGTCCTCATCTAAAGGTTAGAAAACAGGTGGGGATGAGACAAAAATCTCAATGTATGGGATGATCGTGTGTAAGTGTGGCGATATATAGTTAATGCGAGAAAATAGTTATATGAAAACACGTGAGTATGATGCATGAATTCACACACAGTCCACAAGCGTCGTGATAAATATATTTAAGTAATATACTTATACGATTCAAGAAAACAGTTCATGGTCACACAGCACTATATGATTGATCAAGCGGTAGGATTGCGTGCGAAAATGTAACGCCAATCCCATGCAAGGCAAATAATGGTTGCGGATTTGTAGCGCCAACCAATGCAAAACAAGTAAGCGGTTGCGTCACGGTTTGTAGCGCCAACCAAGCGGGTCCGATAACTCCGGAATCGTGTGGATCGACAGCGATTCCTTCGTTCTTCCTTGTAACTCCCGAGCAAGATGGTCCAAGATCTGTCACCTTATCGCTCCATAGGCAAAGACAAATCCACAGAGAGCTAGCTAGGCCCGGATTGTCATAATCATGATTATACCTCAAGTACTACGACACGCTTCCCTTGGACAAACTCCGTCCCTCAGTTACGGGATTAGGACGATGGGGCCGGAAGAGTGGAATAGCAGCCGAGCTGTCCGGTTCCATCCCCGACGTATCCATTCCGACTGTGAGCTCGACACACCAAGTTTACTCAACAGGAAAGTAAATACAAGTACAGGCAGTCAACCAGGCAGTCGAGTATGATTGATTCAGGGAAGCAGTTCAGGAAAATTTTTGAAAATTCACGAGTAGTAATATGGCGTTGGTGGAGTTATTTGGATGAAGATGATTATCGGAAGGATAAAAAATCTTCGATATCTTGAAAGATTAGGTGGAACATAAGTTCCATTATAGATTCAAAACCGCAAGACGAGGAAGTCGCCCCGCGATCGGGTATTAATCGGTCGAATCGGTCCGATAAGTCAAGGGTTTTTGAGAAAATAAAATACTTTAATTAAATCTCCAAGTCAGAGGGTCCAGGGCTATTTTAGTAAAAGAGAAAATAATTTGGTTAGGTCCTTTATAAAAGAAAAATTACAATTTAGCCCCGTTTTGTAAAAACCAAAACATTTGGGGTTAAAAATTGAATAAATAAATATCCCGACCTTGAACAATTATGAGGTCAGTTCCTAAATTATCCAAATTGTCCAGAGATTCAGGTTTTTAAAGTTTTGAGGTCGAGGTTTTATAAAATTCTTACATTGGCCCCAAATTTGTAAAAATTGTCATTTCGGACCTTAAGTTTAAAATAATCGGAACTCACAAACAGGAAGGGCTTTTAATGTGATTCCAGTTGGAAAATGTCACTAAGGTTGATAGGATATTGGGACAAAAGCAGTTTTTAAAAGAAATAAGTGTAGGTCCTTTAACTTTTGAAAATATCATTTTTGTCCCATTTTGAAATAATTGCCTTTAAGCCTTTTAGGGGTCCAATTGTTATGGAATTTGAACCTTGGGTCCAAAATATAATTAAGTTATAGTTAAGTTAATATTTCTAGGTGCATGGGCTGCATAAGTCCTGGAAATTTCATTTGGGTCCTCAAGTTTAGTATTTTACACTTTAGTCCCTCAATTTTAGAAAAATTACTTTCCAAGCCCGAAACACTTGGATTTTTGGAATACATTTAAAGTATGTCATTTCCAGTACCTTAAGAATAAAAATTTCAAAATTTAAAGTTAAGGTCTGGTACAGTTTTAAAATTTGCAAAGTAGCCCTTAAACTTTCAAAATTTTACAATCTAGTCCTTGGGCTTTTAAAGGTTGATTTTATTTATCTTAAAACTCTTAAAACTTTATTAAAATGTCCAAAAGTCATTTTTGAACCTGAGTACAGTCCCAAAATTCGAATTTTGCAGAGGGGTCCTTTAACTTTCATTTTCTTGCAATTTAGTCCACCAACTTTCTATTTTTACATTTTTAAGTCCAAAATTGAAATTTAATCAATTATGCTCGACTTGTCCAGGTTATAATTCATCCAAAACATGAATTTTAAAGATCATACACATGCATATCCAATACATACAAGAATTCATTAAATAAAACATTAAATTGCACATGCATGCACCTAAAATTCAATAAATAGCAATTTTGAGCAACTCTTGAGAATTTTCATGATTTGATACATAAAATTGACATGCAATACATAGATTATATATCTCAATGCTCATAATCAAAATTTCTACATGCATTTTAATAAAAACACCTAATAGTTGGAAAGTATTTTTCCACCCACCTTAAAATTGGAAATTGTGAAATAAAAGGATAAATTTCACAATTTTTGGATGAGGCCTCTTAGGTCAGCCACTAAGTTAAGAAATATCAAAAATTTGGAGTTAGAAAAATGAGAGAAAAATTAAGGAGAAAAAGAAGGAGATGAGAAAATGAGAAAGACTACACTTTACCTTGTGTAGTAGGTGATTGGAGACTAGTTGAAGCTTTAAATTTGGAATTTTTGGTTCAACTCCAAAATCACCTAAGGTCAGCCCCTATTTCTCAAAAATGAAAAAGGGGTGTTAAAATTTGAAAAAAATAGAAAGAAGAGGAAAGAAGGGTTCTAGTGTCCAATTCTTACCTTGTAGTCCAAATTCTCTACTAGTTCTTCTTCAAGTCTTGAAGTCCTTCTTCAAGATGATGTCAAGCTCTAATCTTCAAATGGTCTTCTAAATGTACCTCCAAAACCAAAATTAACTTAAGTCAAGAAGTGAAAAGAGGTAGGTAGATGATATCAAGATGAATTAGGAGGAAAATCTTGAAATTTTTTCTAAGTGTTGAAGAAGAAGGTAAGAAGAAAGAGTAGAGAGAAGTAGGAAGTTTAGAGAGAAGGAGGAGAAAATTAGCTTTGAGAGTTAGAATGTGTTGGATGAAAAATGAAAATTTTGTGTAAAATTGGCCATATTGGCCGTCCACCATGGGGGGGAGAGGAATTTTTGTTCAATTTTGTGTCTTGCATTTTGCCTCCTGCATGGGAACATTTTGGAGGTCAAAGGTATGGGCATGAGATGGTTTGAATGGAATGTTGGAAGACTTCCAACATGTTGGAAAAAATAATAATAAAGAAGTAATGTAAGAGATGATGTGTATAATGTTTGAATTAATGGTATAATTATACACAAGATGACTAATATAAGGTGTACATGTACAAGAGTTGGATGATATTTTTACTCCAAAATCATCATCATGGCCGTCCATAATAAGGGTATTATGGTAATTCCATATATTTTTTTTGTCCCAAATTTGATGATAATAGATGAAATATATCAATCTCCAAAATAATTAGTGATTTCCTTGATCACTTATAAGTCTCAAGATCACTTAATCTAAATCAAAATCTTAATTCTATAAGGTAAAAGTCTCTAAAATAAATAGTCTCTTAAAATTCTAAGGTGACTAATAAATACAAAAATAGTAATAATGCCCAATCAAGTGATCATAAATGAGAAATAGAATTAATGATGATCATGATCATAAGTAATAAATCAAATGAAATAAAATACAAAATATATATATTATTAATAATTACCCATCAAAGTGACGCGGTAAAATAGTCGATCAAATACATAGACGACAATAAGAATCAATTATAAGCTCGGAAAAATCGGGGCTTCACAAACAAAACTCAAAAGGGGTAAGTCCTTCGCTGACTTAAAAGAAAACTGGTTTTGTAAGCAGTTGAGTTTTTTTAGCTGAGTTACTCTATCAACAGCTCTTTCAAGAGAACTGTTGAATGGTTAACTCTCCTGATGATTCTCAACCTAGTTGTCTAAGGACTTAGCTGTTTTTCTTAAAACTCTAATTTGTAAAAATAAAAAATCTATAGAGTCTATTCAACCCCCTTCTAAACTTTACCTGACACCCCTTGGGACCTACAAGTGATATCAAAGCAGTTGGTTCAAAGAACCTTCCGCACTGGTTACTGAACTAGAACTTTCTTTTTCAACCAATCAGCATTGTTAGTCTTTCAAGATTTTTTTTAAGATTTACCATAATGGAAGCAAATCTAACTCATAATCATATCTTCTCTATTAAAGAATTTGATGACTGGAAAATACGTATACAAACACATCTCTCTGCACTACATGATGAAGTGTGATTTGTCATCCAGGATAGAACCATTATGATCTCAAAGGTGAATACAACTGTTGCTAGAGTAGTAGCTACAGGAGATGAAGCTGCAAGCGCAGTTGAGGTTGAAAAGCCAAGGAGTGTATGGACCAATGAGGATAAAAAAGGCACAACCTGGATAATGTTGCAAAAGACATCCCATACAAAATGTTGGACAAATCCATATTCAACAAGGTTAATTTTTGCAAAACGGCAAAAGAAATATGGGATAAGCTGACTCCAATCTGTGAGGGCACATAACAAATTAAAAAGACTAAGCTTATAGTTGCAGTGCAAAAGTTCAAAAATGTCAAGATGATATCTAGAGTGTCATTGGACCAGTTGGATGCAAGGTTCACAGAGATAACACATGAGTTATCTGCCCTTGAAAAGGAATATACATAAGATGAAATATGTATGAAGATACTTAGAGCCTTACCAGCTGAGTGGGAGATGAATGCTCAATGTCAATGAGTTATCTACCTACCTTTGAAATACATGGTCAAAAGCTCCCCTTCCAAGTGTCCCTGTCCAAGAGTGGTCAAAGATTCTTCAAGACAAGACAAGATATAGAACAAGACAAGCCAGACACGGTACCGATTTATCTCCTGCACTGCTTCATACCTCCGTAGCACCATAGCTGGAGGGCTTATGTTGGGGGCAAAAATGACATTTAATAACTAAATGTATAATTTGATTTATATATTAAATTAATATAAATTGCCCAATGGGCTATTAATGGAATAACCCGGCCCAAAGGAGATTGAGATTGGCCCATAGGTCGATTTCTTCTATGCAGCCCACGAGGCCCACTACTCAGGTATAAAAAGGTCCCTCCTCTTCATTTGTATGTAATCTGACTCATAATTACTTTGGCACATTTAATTTAGTATTCACTTACTGTCTCATTCTCTCTCTCGCTCACCGTGTCTTTGACTTGAGCGTCAGAGAGGTTCCCTTGGGACAACCCCGAGGCCCTGCAACATTTGCGTGTATGCAGGAAAATTCCCATATGAATAACTTCCATCTCCCGGAGAATAAGACTTGAAGACTTCCCCATTGGGAAGAAGATCTTTGTCAGAAACTCTGGCTTTAAAGTGATCTGCCCTAAAAAGCAACATAAGTATCATTGACTTTATGAAACCGTATCTTACCAGTTTTTGTCATTATATGAATAATATATGTGTGTATTATGTGACTTTGACAACATTGTTAACGATGATCAAGTTTTTTGAACCTATTAGGTAAGGGTAAATTTAGAAACTGTAAATTATATAAATTGCATCTAAAGTTATCATATATAAAACAATTCAATTATTACTAAAATTATAAATCCTCTATTAGATATTACAAACACCTCCAAATGATCTTTCTTTATTTTATTAAAATCCCACTCATTGTTGTATTTAAAATTTAAAATAAATATTAAGGAAGTAATTATAATATTAAAATAGAATTAATTTTTTTCATAATAAAAATAAATTTTAGGAATATTTTTTGTAATCCACCCTATTAAAAATTGTATATTTCTTTGCTAGCTACGATACACAATTTAACTATCTAATTTCTTGCGTACCATATTTAAAGGACTTTTTGTCGATAATTTTGTATATTCAGAACTCATATTAATCATACTATTTACAATGCTAGTTATTAATATTTATTGAAATTAAATACATTCTCAACAACTGCATTTCAAGTAATATTTAAGGGATAATAAAAAAATACCCTGAGGTTCAGGCTAGTTATAAAAAACCCTTGAATGTTTTTGAAAATTTAAAAAAAACCTCAAAATTTGTGTCGTCTTAAATATTCCCCTAATTAAGTAAAAAATAATTTAAATAACCCCCTTAATATATATAGAAATATTATAACTACCCCCTTAAATTTAAAACATAGTCAAACCTAAGGAGCCTTTTATAATTTTAAAACATCTCTGGATTTTTTTTTAAATAGCCCACATAGGGATTTTTTTTGTAATTATCCCAATAATTAATTAATTAATTTTGGATTGGTCAAAATACTAAATGGGCAATTCAAGTATGTATAAAAACTTCTTCCACATTTAGTATCGTCTATATAGAATTTTAAAAAGTCCTAAGGTTGCTCCTTAGCATCTCAGTCTCCCTTCCATCTCATCTATCATAGTGTTAACATGATAGATCCTGAATCTTACCCTAGTTTTCCTTCACCTTCAACTCTGTTTTCTTTATTTATCAATTTCTCTCTTTTCTCACTTGCTCTTTTTAACCCGCATCCCCTTTTTCTCACATGTGTTTACTATTTTGCAGATATCCCTTGACATGATCGGTTTTGACGGTTGCCTATAGCAAGTGTTTCTCTCATGAGTATGTCTGCTAAGAGTCTAGTCTTCTTTCAACCATGCACGACGATCTATCCTCCCTCTATGCCAAACTCTCCCTTAATGAAGAAGAGAAAAATTGAGATCCCCATTGCTTCTATCACTCTAGATGATAACAAATCCAATTTTCTGGTCGGTCCTAAACTTCGAATCCGTATCATCGATGTTGAAATGACTTTGGAATCCTAGTCATGGCCTATCCAACAAACCTATGGGCAATAAAACGGTTCTCTTCATGTTTCGAAACATTATTGATTTGGAAAAAAGTGATTAATGGATCCCCTTGGCTTTTTGATAAGTTGCTGCTTGCCCTAACGGAAGCCCAGTCTTCACAAATCGGATCTAAAGTCGAAGTTTCTACATGTCAGTTTTGGATACAGATTCATGATTACCGATTGGCCTCATGAATAAATCTTTCACGGAAGTATCGGGGACTACAATCGGGAAGTTTATTGCAGTAGATATTGATTCTGATGGATGCTCCTTTGGCAGGGTCTCCGTGTCAGTGTCGATATGGATATAACAAAATCATTGTGATGTGTTCTCAAAACCACTTTCAAGGGTTCGAATATGTTCTCCCATCAAATACGAATGAATCACAAATTTTTGTTATTTCTGTGGAATCATTGGCCATGGCGAGAAAGATTGTGAATCTTGTCTTCTCAGACCCCTAGAATCCGCCTGCCCCCTCCTGCGACGCATGGCTCTATGCCGTATATCCTGATAATCCTTTCTCCAGCCCTCGATCTCAATCCTAGCAAAACCCTAATCATGAAAACCCTAATCCTGTAAACCCTAATCCTCAATCTCCCCACAACGAGACTCACGACCCTCACCCAGCCCACATCGATATACAAGATCCCCTTCTCCACATCCAACACCAACCTCTACAGGATACACTATCATTCCTGCTCCATCACGCCCAAAGCAGTTATACCTGCTAGATCACACCCCAAAGAACATCCATCCATACTCCATCAAATAACCAATGCACCCAGCTCTGTACCGTCTCCTACCCCCACCCGCTCTAATCCACCCTCTACACTTACTATCGCATCCATTCACCCTCCTTTAAACACTTCATCTCACAACCCCACACCTGCAAATAATAAAATATATACTCATGTGTCTCTTCCTTCTGCGAACACCCTCACTAAGCATTCTCTCCTACAACTTACAAATTTCCCACATACCACCTCGTCCAACCACCTTCTTCATCCCAACCTCCGCACCTTAATGCCCTGCAATCCCCATCCAACCTGTTTCTTGTCCCTGTTCACATGGAACTAGATATCCCCGCACGGAAAATCACGAGAAAATTGTTTCCATCAAAAGAATAATTAACATCTCTAATTCCTCTCCTCTTTATTCTCTTACCTCCTCAAAATGCAAACTCCTTAGCAGCTTTACTCTCGTGGGTCCTCTTTCAGACATCCCTGCTAAAATCCTTGGAAAAAAATCAAAAGTGACAAAGCACTTCTCCCATGCAAGTACTCCCTATGTTCCTAATCCAACAACATAGATTGGCGATAGCCAATCCCGCCGATCACAATGAGTATCATATTCTGGAATTGCCGAGGGCTTGGGAACCCTCAAAAAATTCAAGAACTGCGTGATTTCATTCCCAACAAATTTCCGCAACTGGTATTTTTATGTGAAACCAAATGCAAGGCACCATTTGTTGATAAAATAACACACTCACTCAACATGGTTGAATTTTTTCGTGGATTAAAGAGGCTGCTGGGGGGTTTCGCTCTACTGTGGCACAAAGACATATTTGTTACACTTTGCAATTTTTCAGACAGGTTTATTAACGTTGATCTTGAGCTCTTGGGGAAATCCTATCGGTTCACGGGTATCTACGGGGAACCTAATGTTAATATGAGAATGTTGGGTTGGGAGCATATCCATCACCTCCACAGCTCTTCAAATAAACCTTGACTTATGTGTGGCGATTTCAACGAGGTTCTTACCTAAAGTGAATTTCAAGGTGCCCACCCATGGACGGAATGGCAGATTAAATTATTTCAGCATACTCTTGCACATCTTAATATGTTTGACCACGGGTTTGAAGGCCCCTTTCACGTGGAACCGCCTCTCAATCCAACCCTTCACTCAACGAGCTAGACTTGATCGAGCCATTAGTGTTAGGAAATTTATTGTTTAGATTTTGATGAATGCCATGTAAAACTTAGAATAGAAAGTTGGCACCCCAATTCTTGTTGTAAAATACATTGTAATAAATAGAGTGGCCAAGCCGAGTTAAGTCGCCTACGCCCTAACATGCAAGAAGACAATCAAGACTAGAAGGAAGACTCATTGCGAGACAGTGAGTATGGCAAAGAAGAGTAGACGGGAACTCTATCAAGAAGCAGATGAGATGCGGTGAGTGGAGTATCGGTCAAGTCAACTCAAGAAAAGCCAAGTCTAAAGTTGAAGTGTGAAGAGTCATCCAATGATTGGAAGTCGACTCTAAGTCACCTGGGGAAAGCAAGGAAATGCGGTCAAGTCGAGATAATGTAAAAGATCCATTGCTGAGTAAATCAAGAGATTTACTTAAACAAGTAATATCTCCATACCACCTTTCTCGGAGTGCTCGGTCCCGAGCGTGCAAAAGGAATGAACCAATGGGAAGCACTACACCGTGTCGAACTCGAAAAGGTGAAAGAACAATTCATACGAGGAAATGGCAATTCCAAGGATCGCAACAAGACAAGCCAACGACGCAAGTGACTTTCAAAAATAAGCCTATCTCTTCAACGGGCAAATTTTTGAAAGATCACTATAAAAGGCCGAGGAGTTTGTTTGAGAAGAAGAGATGTGAGACACGAGCGACACAAATTCTGAGACTGAACTAAAAACATTCAAGCAATTATTAGAAAATCTGAAACATTCTCAATCCTCAAGTCTACACTATGAAGAACATCAATCCAACACTCACCTGTGAAGGAAAGATAACTTCATCGGTTGAAGAGGAAAATACTTTGAAAAATCAAGGGGTCTACATTCCACGAAGGATTGTAGGAAGGTTCAAGGTCGAACCAAGTCTTAAGCTTTTGGAGGGCTTCGTGATCAAATCCAAAGAGCTTGAGCAAGTGAGTTGTAGTAGCAAGGGCCGCCTGTGAAGAAGCCGAGTCGCACGAGAAGCCGGTGAGTGATCAAGGCGTCTCAGATCGAGTCCCAAAGGATCAAGTCATTTGTGTGATCAAGACTTGTATCCTGGACTGTTACCACTTTGTATACTTCGATCATTACCTAGTGGATTCCTCCAGGAGTTGGAGAAGAGAAGAGTAGAAGAATTACCCCATCTTCGAACCTCTATAAAAATTTCATTGTGTCATTTACATTTCAAAGACTTTAATTTTCGCATCTTAATTGTTTAATTTCACGACATATTTGCTATCCACTTGATAATTTATAAGTACTAAACCAAGCACTAAATTCTTGCTTAATCAAACTTAAGGGTGTTAAGTCTTCCAATGAAAACAAAACCACAGTTGAGTTAATTTAGAGCCAACAAATGTGAGTTATTCCATCAACGGCTCGGTTGAGTCTGTTGAGAGATTAACTCTCTTGAGTGACTAAATTGATTGTACATCAAGGACACAATTGTGTGTAGTATCAACTCGTATATTTAAAAGGACTAAATCGAAAATTTGGTAAGGTTTATTCAACCCCCCTTCTAAACCTTACACTTACACCCTTGGGACCTACAAGTGGTATCGGAGCGGTTGGTTCATTGAACCCTCCGCACCGGTTCTTGAACTAGATTTCCAAACAGTTCAAAGTCCGATTTAGTACTTAAACTCTTTTTATCATTAAAAGTTATTATCATGGAAGCAAATTTGACACGCATCCCTATGTTCACTATTGAAGAATTTGATGATTGGAAAATTCGTATGCGAGGCTCATCTATCAAAGATTACATGATGAGATGTGGATAGTGATAGAAGATGGGCCTCTGCAAATCTTAAAGGTGAACACAAATTGTCACGAAGAGTTGCGGTGAAGGAGAAGAGGATGTTGCTCCCGGACTGTCATGGTTGAAAACCAAGAACCGAGTGGACAAATGATGACAGAAAAAGATACAACCTGGACAATGTAGCCAAGGACATCCTTTACAAAACTTTGGACAAAGCCATGTTCAATAAAGTCAAATCATGCAAAACGGCTAAAGAAATCGGGACAAGTGACATTGATTTGTGAAGGCTCGTGAGCAAATCAAAGAAAACAAATTATCGGTGGTTGTACGAAATTTGAGAACTTCAAAATGATCTCGGGAGAAAACCTGGATCAACTGGATGCTCGGTTCACGTAAATCACAAATGAGTTGTCGCACTTGGAAAGGAATATACACGAAGAAATGTGTATGAAGATCCTAAAAAGTCTTCGGTGAATGGGAAATGAAGGTCATGGCACTGAGACATTCCATGGACCTATCAAAGACATCCAACCATGAATTATTCTCAGACCTCAAAGCCTACGAGTTTGAGCTGAGAAGAAAAGACCAGGAAGAGACAGTTGTACCCAAAACAACTGCTCTAATTGTTAAAGATGGGAAGAGAGCTGAGGTCAAAGAAGTCATTGATCCAGAAGAAATAGCCCTGATGGTCAAAAGATTCAACAAGTTCTTCAATAAGAACTACAAGAGAGGAAAGGCGAATCTTCCGGAAGACACTCGGCTCCCTCCAAATCAAGGGAAGATAGGCCAACCAAGAGAACAGATCATCAAAAAGTGAATATCAAAGGGTGACAATCCAAGAATGGAAAGAGCGATCAAAAGGTGAATATCTATCTTTGGAATCAGACAACCAGGTCACTATGCCATTATTTGCTCATATCCCGTAGTTAACAAATACGGGAATGAAGAAGAAAGGAAGGTCTTGAGAGAAAGAAGACAAGAAAAGAAAAAGGCAATGATGGTTGCAGAGATCCGAGACAGCTAAGTCAAGAGAGACAGTGATTGAGAGCAAAGTGAAGCCGACTACTCAAGTGACTCGAAGAAGAAGCCCGACCGCTTGATGGCTAAGGAACAAGATCAACTCCGACCAAGAAGATGAGGTACACTCTAACTCATCAAACTCGGACTCTAGTGATAGTGATCGTGACACAAACACTTCATCACCCACTCGATCTTTATGATTCATTAGGAAAAATGATGAAAGATTTTGAACACATTAAATCCTTACACACACTATTAAATGAGGAAAACAGCCTACTCAAGAGTCAAAACTCAAAGTTGACTAAGGAGCCGAGTACTCTAAGTCAAATAGCGGATGAGAATGAAAGTTTAAAGGTGAAAATGCTAAATTAATAGCGAGAAATTGCTGCTATAGAGAAGAGGGAGAATGACCTCAAAAATGTTATTGCCTCATTCACTAAGGCATCTAAATCATTGGATGATCTTATTTTGAGTCAAAGAGAATGTGGAGACAGGACATGCTTAGGATTTAATTCCTCTATGCTATGTCAAACCTCAAAAGTAATTTTGGAAAAAGGATCTTCAAGCCATGAAGAGTCCGAAAAATCCAAAACTCTAAATGTTGCACACACATTCACTCCAAAACACAATAACAAGCAAAGCGGCCTTGGTTATAAAGGAAAAGGAAAACAACCGAGTTGAGTGTCTTTGAAAGGACAAAGTGAGAAGAGATTGGCCGAGTCCTCGGCAAACTCCAAAAGAAAATACTCTGTAAAGAAGAAGCAGAGCTACCAAAACCCCAGAAAATCTATAAAATAAATACATATGATGGGAATGGTAGAAAATATCCAAGCCAAGTGATTGGAATAATGTGAACTATCGGCATAGACTTATGGAATATAAGCCCAAATGGCAAAGGCCAGAACTCAAGAAAGGCCATTCCAAAAGTATAAAAGCTTTCATCAAAGACACACATATGCACCTAGGCACTACACTCAAAGACACCACAATTACCCAAGGAAGGCAATTGCTAAAACACATATGCAGCATACTGAGACAAAAGAGACAATTTGTATGAACCTAGAATCCCCAAGCAATTTGCCAGGATTAATTATGATTATGGCAGCGATAGATGGCAACCCCTTAGAGTCAAATCATTTGGCTATAGGTTGGTTGGATCATCTTACAATTCTAACCCCTCGGGACCGGACAAGTATGGGTACCTAAAACTTAATTTCCTTGATTACGGGTTCAAGGAAGCAGTGAGTGCCAAGGAACCTGGTACATGGATAGTGGTCATTCCGGACATATGACAGAAATAAGAAAAATATGTCAAAATTCAAGGAAGTTAAAGGAGCAAAAGTCATATTTGGAGGAAATTAAGCTCCTGGTGAAATAAGAGGCATTGGATCCATCAAGAGGAATGGATTAGAAATCACAAATGTTGCATATGTTGAAGGACTCAACTTCAACTTACTAAGCATCGACCAACTCGTGACAAGGGTTACAATGTTGGATTCAACATGGGTGTATGCCAAATCAAGGATCTTGAATCGAATGAAGTTGTCTTTGCAAGGATGTAAACGAGAAGAATATGTATGTCGTGGATTGGTCAATCGCGCAACACCAAAGACTGTCTACTAGCAAAGAGCACTGGTGAATCAAGTTGGTTGTGGCACAAAAAGCCGAGTCACCTAAATTTCAAAACAATTAACAAACTTGCAAGAAGTAGTCTTGTGGACGGACTTCCGGACTCAAGATACAAGAAGGAGAGTATATGTGACGCATGTCGAAGGGAAAACAAATCAAGTCATCATTCAAAGAAAAGACATGCCAATCTTCAACAAGAATATTGCATCCGCTACATATGGATCTATTTGGCCCAAAGTGGAACCGGCTAGCATAAGTGGAAAGAAATACACCTTGGTGGTAGTAGATGACTACTCAAGATATACATGGACAATATTCATGTGTAAGAAGAAAGAAACTCTACAAAAACTACCACACGGTGATGAAAAGGATTCAAAACGAGAATAGTCAAACCATTATCAAAATAAGATCGAGATGAGGAACCGAGTTTGTCAATGGAATAATAACTCGATATTGTATTGAGAATGGTATTGGTCATGAACTATCGGCAGAAGAACTCCACAAACAAAATGGAGTTGCGAGAAAGAAGGAATAGAACTCTCAAAGAAGAAAGCAAGGACCATGTTAGTCAAGCAGAGTTACCAAAACGATTTTGGGTGAAGCAATCAACACGACTTGCTACACTCAAAATAGATGTATGATAAATAGACGGTGACAAAGACTCCTATGAGATTTGGGTGGAAGAAAACCAAATGTTGCATATTTGAGAATATTTGGATGTAAATGCTTCATCCACAACAACGGCAAAGACAATCTAAAGGCTTTTGATGCTAAAGGCGATGAAGGTATCTTCTTAGGATACTCGGTGAAAGCAAAGCCTACAGAGTACTCAACAAAAGGACTATGGTTGCGGAAGAATCCATTCATGTGGTATTCGATGAGCCAAATGTAAATGGAGAAGACATTGAAGAGTCGGTTGATAAGTCAATCATCCAACCATACGAGAAGAGTCCTATCTATGTCAAGTCAAGTGGAATTATCAATTCGAAGAAGATGAGATAGTCTGAATCTCAAAAACAATTTGGAAAATTTGCTAAGTGATTACGAGAGAGTCGACCACAAAGAACACGGTACCGCAAGTCGATCGAATCGACTAACTTACTCCAACATGATGTAAGATGGTGAGAGACCATCCACGAGAACTTGTCATTGGAGATATAAGAGAAGGTGTCAAAACAAGATCGAGAACTCAACAAGAAGCCATGTTCACATGCTTCATCTCGCAAATAGAGCCCAAAGACGTGTCACAAGCATTGGACGACACACATTGGATTCAAGCTATGCAAGAAGAGTCAATCAGTTTGAAAGAAATAAAGTATGGGAATTAGTGCAAAGACCCATACATCAAAATGTTATTGGCACCAAATGGGTGTTGAAATAAGATGAACGAGGAAGGTTACGTGGTAAGAAACAAAGCAAGATTAGTAGCCAAAGGATATTGCCAAGAAGAAGGGATAGATTTTGATGAAACATTTGCCCTGTAGCAAATTGGAAGCTATAAGGATGTTTCTTGCCTATGCGGACTCACAAGAATTTCATTGTATATCGATGGATGTAAAAAGTGCATTCCTAAATGGTTTATTGGAAGAAGAAGTGTATGTTGAACAACCTCCAGGATTTGAGCAGAAGACTCTTGGAGATAAGGTATACAAACTCAAGAAAGCTCTATATGGATTGAAACAGGCACCCGAGAGCATGGTATGATACTTTGTCACAATTCCTAACCGAAAACGGATTCACAAAAGGAAAAGTAGATAGAACACTTTTCGTAATTCAAGAAAAAAAGAGTATTGCTTGTTCAAATATATGTGGATGACATCATTTTTGGATCCACAAACAAAGAGTCGTGTGAAAAGTTTTCAAACCTCATGCAAAGTAAATTTGAAATGAGCATGATGGGAGAGTCGACATTCTTCCTTGGACTCCAAGTGAAAGAGTCAAGGATGGAACCTTCATAAGTCAAACAAAATACACCAGAGATTTAATGAAGAAGTTTGGTATGGAGGAGAAGTCTTCGTAAAAATACCAATGAATACATCGGTCAAAATGGACATGGATGCGGATGGCAAGCCTCTGTAGATCAAACAAGATCTGAGCACTTATTGGATCATTGCTCTATCTCACAAAGCGGGCCGGACATCACCTTTGTTGTAGGTGTATGTGCAAGATTTCAATCTGCTCCAAAAGAGAGCCATATGACAAAGAAGCTAAGAGAATATTGAGATACTTGAAAGGAAGCCAAGAAGTTGGCCTATGGTATCCAAAGGAAGGTGGATTCAAGCTAATTGGCTATTGATTCTCGCATCTATCCGGATGCAGAGTAGACAGGAAGAGCACTTGAGGCACATGTCAAATGCTAGGAAACAAAGTGATTTCTGGTTTAGCAAGAAGCAAAATTCAATAGCCACCTCTGGTGACGAGAATACATAGTTGCGGGCAATTTGTTGTGCCCAAGTCTATGGATGAGACAAAGGTGAGAGACTATGAAGTTGAGGAAAAAGAAATTCCAATCATGTGTGATAACACAAGTGCAATTGCAATCACTCAAAATCCTGTGTTGCACTCAAGAACAAAGCATATTGATGTCAGATATCACTTCATAAGAGATCATGTTGAAAAGAAGGACATCATCCTGGAATATATCTCAACTGATAAACAACTAGCCGACATCTTCACAAAACCATTATGTGAGTCAAGATTTGAAGAACTCAAACATGAGTTAGGGTTAATTGAGCTGAGTTAACATTGAGAAGACTCAAAGAAAAGAAATGGAACACAAAAAGTGAAAAAGAGTTGAACACACAAATCAGCTCAGTAAATCAGTTGTATCGGAAAGACAAATACACCGAGTCGGTGATAATTTGAGTCACTAAGAGAACTGTGAGAAGAAGAGTTAAATCGGCTAAAGGATAAGCCGAGTCACTTATGAGCAAAGTGACAAAAACGCAAATCGTTTTGACTAAGCGGGAATGTTTTAAGGAATACGTCAAAGATAATGATGATGTGTACTGGACATAAAGCCGCACACCAAGCTTATGATTGGATATAAATGCTGCCGCATTAATACGAGACATTAAATGCTAAATAGGCGTGCAAAATCTAAGCCGTTGATTTCGATCACATTTCAAAAAACCACCCGCACGTCCTTTCATAAACCACACTTAAACCATTTCCGTCCGTTTCTCTCTCACACTACCAAAACTGTTCATTTCTTTCTCTCAAAATCAAAGGCAAAAATTCTCTCGAAACCCAATCTATCTTCAAATCAATCTCTGAGTTTTTCTTTGATAAAATCCTGAAAAATGGCACCATCCTACGACTTTGTCAAATTAGGGAAGCAAATCCACACCGGGTCTACTGTGGATTTTGACGGCATGGTGAAATAGGGGTCCGACGACACCCTAGTGAAAAAAATCGCTGAAAAATTGGAAACGACCGGGCTGAAACCGTTTCGGCGTTAGAATATCCGATGACCTATGTGGAGGAGGTCGCGCGATTCTACGTGAATCTTTGAGATTCACGATGAAGGAATAAAGTCATCTGTTCACGGAAAGCGGTGACTATCTCGCAAGGATTTGGTGAACACGCTCACTACCAATCTGAAGGAGCCTCGAAATTAACGAAGCTGATGTAAACTTGGTGATGCTTGGAAAGAAATAGCCAAGCCCGACTATGCTAATAAAATAGTGTACACAAACAAACAAGAGTCTTTGAAGGAGGATTATCACAAGTTTGTTGGACATAGTTGCCAAATGTATTGACATCAAATTTGGCGACTTTGACCAATCTGTCAAAGGCAAAGCTGATTGTAATGGCTGCAATCATCGCAGAAAAAGAAAATAAACTCGGTGAGTTTGTCTAAGCAGACTATGCGAACGTAGGGAACAAATCTTTCAAGGAAGATGGCACATTTGGAGGATCCCTAGGATATGGCCTTGTGATTGGCCGGTGATGGAGGTGAAAGGAGTCCCTCTTAGACATGGGAAAGCATTTCATGTTAACAAGAGGATGTTGAGCAAACCTCTCGGCGCACTGAAGAGAGCCTACGCCAAGAGAGCGACACGAGTGAGGGGAATCGGTGACCATGAAGATACAGTTGTTTCCTCTCCACCCAAGAAGAAAGTCGCCCGCAGCGGCTACTAAGAAAAGTTCTTTGCTCGCAGCAAAGAAAGTCAAACATGCTCCGCCCCGCAGCAGAGTCACCGCCCCGCAGCTCGTGTCCCGCCCCTGCAAAGCAGCGGTCGAGAAGGACTCACAAATACCTTCTCCGATCGTCAAAAGGAGGAGAAAGCGATAAACCTAGACGGCCAGCTCCTCTCGATTTAAAAACACTAGCACCGGGCCCCGCCGCCCAAGACTCGAGAGGAAACCGTCTCGAACCGAAATCCCTCTCGGTACAAACTAGGAGACGAAGAAGAATCATCAAGCACTCCGAGCTTGAGAAACCGGGGCCGAGTCACCACTCCGTGGAGCACGGAGATCTGGGAGGCTAGCTTTGGAGAAGTAGAGTCTCAGATGTAATTGATGAAAAGCCAAGTCTCTGTCAAGGCGATCAGCAGAGGCAACCGGAAGACACTGTTGTAGTCCACACAAATTAAAACACAAGAAGAAGCGATAGAGCGGATAGTGATGTGATGATCCTATCTCCACCTTACCCAAACATCCAAAATCGTCTGCGTGAGTGGAGGAAATGGAAGTTGAGTAAATCAAGGAACAGTTCCAACGGCTTTGAGTTTATAGAAGAAGAAGAGGAACTGTTAAACTTCCTGGACTAACCACTGTGCTCCCAAAGATGGATGAAGACAATCGCACGGACATCCCTGCAGATCTTCAAGGACAAGGAGAAAGAAAAGCAAGCGAGAGGAAGGCCGAGGCACGTGAGAAGGCCAAAGATCCGCCCTATCTCCGCACCACGAACACACACATCCTCTCCTTGATGTCTTCTCGACAGCGGTGATGAGGATCCAGGAGAATGCCCGAGAGAAGAGTTGCAAATGCAGCAAGCATTGCACGAATCCGAAAACCTTCACGAGCAAAGATTGATGGAGGGACCGGGAGAGTCCTCGAACACACCGAAATTGATCCAATGGGAGTGGTTCAACCAAATCGCCACTGTTGTCATTTGCCACCACTTCCTCAAAGACACTCGGAAGGCAATAAGGGATATGGCGATGAAACAGGATAGTGGGGACCCGGTCGAGCCAACCCCTATTGAAGGTGTTTTACCACCCCCAACGGCTGAACATTCAATCGAAACATCCGGGAGTTTGGAGACGAGTGACCCCATTCCAAGTCACTCACTCAAATTGTTGAGCCGGTGAGGGGGAAACCCTCCACCTGCAGCAAGGTCGGAGAATCTGCAGATGACTCAATAACGAATCCAGGAGGCGAAGTAGAGAAAATACAAACACAAGAAGAACAACAAGTTGCCATCAACGAAGCTCGAGGCCAGTTCAAACTGTCTCTCGGTGAGGTGCCAACGGCTCGAAGGCTATTGACGCGCGATGCGATCGAGGCACGAGGATGGAACGGCCCGGGAGTTAACACTGCAGGCGATGAAAGTGCGATCCATGGGGTTGAGACTCCAATGGATGCCACCACAGAAGACCCTAAGGCAGGTTGACAATGTCGAAATGGAGGACAAGGCCTCTGCAAAGAGAGACTCGCTGGAGGTAATGAAGGCCACGGGAGGTTGAGACTTCCGGGGTAAAGAAAGTCAAGTAGAGAACATCCCTCCCGCTATCATCGACCCATCCGAGAAGGAGATAAGCGCACTTCATGATTCCCGGGATAATCCTCGATGTAACCTTTCTGCGGGATCGGAAGGCGAAGAAGAAAGCGAGTCATCCCCGTGGAGATCAAAAGACTCGGTGCGGATGTTCCAAGCACGAGCAAGTCGATCCCAAGACTACTCGTCAAACCTTTAATTTTGATGATGAGCCACCAATGGAAATCTCATCATCGTCCGATGACGCTCGATAAGGCCGAGGACCGTCCTACTCAATTGGAGAAATCATTTGAGTCCAACGGTCGTTGAGACTGTTGAGGCTCGGCAAAGTCGGGTCCACTTCACAACAAACCCCGGTGAACCAGAGACCATGCGCGGGCTCCTCAAGCTGCAAAGAAGGTCGATTCCAAAAAGAACTTCACGCACACCGCTCATCATCGAACAAATCCCGGTTGGCGGTGATGAATCCTTTATAGAATCTTTTCCTTTTTCCCCGGAGGTACCCGACCTCCATGAAGAGTCGAGAACGAACGCGCACGCTACCATAGACCAGCTCCCATTTTTCCATCGAGGCACCATTGTTCCGGTGATTATGATTTTTTTTGCATGGCCATCACCGCAACGGAAGAGTCGATTGAAGTCCGCGAAGTGTTCAAGGCATTATTCGGCCGAGATTGAACGGATGGAGAGGCATCAAGCCTCTCGGATATGCGATCGACAACAGAGATGCAAATCTCACTGGCGATTTAAGAGGCATAAGCATCGGGATCGGGGAATGGTGGAAAAATGAGAAACAATGCGTGTGGAACAAGTTAGATACTTCAGGACATTGTTCAACAAGCTGGTATGGAGAGTGAAAATGCCGATGCAAAAACGAAGTTGAGAGAACATATTGAGCACATGCATGAAGCTCACATTGCCGAGATAAAAGCTTTGCGTGAGCAAAACAAAAGTGATCTACAGCGTTTGGAAGAGACCATGAATACAAAATTCAGCCTTCTCATGGCCGAGATGAAGTGATTTCAGCAGAGTCCAACGCTACTCGATCCGAATTTCGTCCGCATACTCTGCGGCAGCAGACTCAAGACAGAACTCTACCATCGCGGGCTAGACTTCCGCTTGCAAGTCTGTTTCGGCGTTCCTCTCTCCTTTGATGATGCCAAAAAGGGGGAAGAGGAATACCTAAAAAGCGAAGAGAAGGAGGAAGAATTTGCGAAGGGAAAGTCGGTGAGGAAGTGTTGAAACAAAAGAAAGGAAAGCTTGTTGAGGGGAAGGATCGACAGATGTGACCTTGATGATTGCGCAAACCCCCAACAAGGTCCTCACGGTGACATTATCGTAGCAAACTCCCTCAGTGACTCGCCACTCCAACACTCGCTATATCTATGGCTAAAAAGAAAAACAATTGAAGCGGGGATGAAGGAAGTGGAAGGAAGAATGGATGCCCGAGTTATGAACATCTTGAAAGAACATGGAGGCATTCCAAAGACAGAGACACTTATGCCATCTCGGATGTCGGGGACGGAGCCACGATCAGTTGATGAATTTAAAACGCTCGAATCTGAATGATACTTTGCAAATATGTCTATGGCTCAAGCTTGGGACTTATCTTGGGAAAAGGGTCTCACGGTATGTGAAGAAGGCGACAGACAATGAGACACCTGAGCGATCGCTCTGCTGGTCACTCCGTGGTCACTCATTTGGAAAGAAGAAGACCAGATCAAAGACACGCCCGAGGTAGAGGAAGAAGCGATGGTGGAGGAAGAAGCTTGGACCTAGGCCTCGCCCAAAAACATTGAATACGTGGATCCGGGAAAGAAAGGAGGGATCTCTTGGGCTGGTCTTGACCAAGTAGCAAATTTGCAAGTGGCTAAAAGTAACGCCGAGTATGCAAAAAGATTAGAAGAAGAAAACAAGAGACAAACTCAGCTATGGGAGGAAAGACAGGGGAAAGATTAAGAAGAGATGAAGCTGCCAGGAAGGCATATGAAAAGAAAAAAAAGGCGGTGACGATGAGAAAAAAAGAAGAAGAGAAGAAGATCTTTGAACAAGATGAAAGAAGGAGACAACGAAGGAGATGAAGTGTTGTTGTCCACCCCTTCGTGTATTTTATTATGTAAATACATACAATGTAAGTCTTACGTAATAAAACTATAAATTCTTTATTTTCGTGTGTAGACAAATATGTGCTCGACGATACACCTTGTATGCTTGATTGTGTAAAAGAACAAGAATGTTATGATCAATAAAAGGATTGATTCTGCGCATACATTCTATGTCAATACACTATCGTATGTATCTTTGTTGTTTGCATTTTTGAATGGTTTAAGTTTTGGCATCATCAAAAAGGGGGAAATTGTTAGGAAATTTATTGTTTAGATTTTGATGAATGCCATGTAAAACTTAGAATAGAAAGTTGGCACCCCAATTCTTGTTGTAAAATGCATTGTAATAAATAGAGCCGCAAGCCGAGTTAAGTCGCCTACGCCCTAACATGCAAGAAGACAATCAAGACTAGAAGGAAGACTCATTGCATTGAGACAGTGAGTATGGCAAAGAAGAGTAGACGGGAACTCTCTTTGAAGAAGCGGTGAGTGGAGTATCGGTCAAGTCAACTCAAGAAAAGCCAAGTCTCAAGTTGAAGTGACGGAAGAGTCATCCAATGATTGGAAGCGACTCTAAGTCACCCTGGGGAAAGCAAGGAAATGCAGTCAAGTCGAGATAATCAGTAAAAGATCCGTTTGCGAGTAAATCAAGAGATTTACTTAAACAAGTAATATCTCCATACCACCTTTCTCGGAGTGCTCGATCCCCGAGCGTGCAAAAGGAATGAACCAATGGGAAGCACTACACCGTGTCGAACTCGAAAAGGTGAAAGAACAATTCATACGAGGAAATGGCAATTCCAAGGATCGCAACAAGACAAGCCAACGATCGCAAGTGACTTTCAAAAATAAGCCTATCTCTTCAACGGGCAAATTTTTGAAAGATCACTATAAAAGGCCGAGGAGTTTGTTTGAGAAGAAGAGATGTGAGACACGAGCGACACAAATTCTACAGACCGAACTAAAAACGTTCAAGCAATTATTAGAAAATCAAACATTCTCAATCCTCAAGTCTACACTACGAAGAACATCAATCCAACACTCACTTGTGAAGGAAAGATAACTTCAATCAGTTGAAGAGGAAAATCTTGAAAAATCAAGGGGTCTACATTCCACGAAGGATTGTAGGAAGGTTCAAGGTCGAACCAAGTCTTAAGCTTTTGGAGGGCTTCGTGATCAAATCCAAAGAGCTTGAGCAAGTGAGTGAGTAGCAAGCAAGCGCCTGTGAAGAAGCCGAGTCGTATGAGAAGTGAGTGATCAAGGCGTCTCATCGAGTCCCAAAGGATCAAGTCACCGTGTGTGATCAAGACTTGTATCCGGATCGGGTACTGTTACCACTTTGTATCTTCGATCATTACCTAGTGGATTCCTCTAGGAGTTGGAGAAGAGAGGAGTAGAAGAATTACCCCATCTTCGAACCTCTATAAAAATTTCATTGTGTCATTTACATTTCAAAGACTTTAATTTTCGCATCTTAATTGTTTAATTCTCACGACATATTTGCTATCCACTTGATAATTTATAAGTACTAAACCAAGCACTAAATTCTTGCTTAATCAAACTTAAGGGTGTTAAGTCTTCCGCTGAAAACAAAACCACAGTTGAGTTAATTTAGAGCCAACAACGGTGAGTTATTCCATCAACGGCTCGGTTGAGTGCGTTGAGAGATTAACTCTCTTGAGTGACTAAATTGATTTGTCCATCAAGGACACAAATTGTGTAGTATCAACTCTGTATATTTAAAAGGACTAAATCGAAAATTTGGTAAGGTTTATTCAACCCCCCCTTCTAAACCTTACACTTACACCCCTTGGGACCTACAATTAGTAATCCAAGCTGGAAAGATTTTTCCCCCTGGAGTAGCGTTTTTCATCACCTCACTTTATTCTCCAACCATTCCCTCGTGCACATTCAAGTTAGAAACCACGATCTATATGTTTATAAAGGACGTAAGCAATGTCTTTTTCGGTTTGAAGCTCTTTGGGTGAGAGTTGACGATTGCGAAGAAATCATCAAAAATCATTAGGATGGTGCCACATGCTCTCTCCCTCAGAAACTCCAAGACTGCTCTATTGGACTTCTCAACTGGGGGCGACAACATTATAAGGATTTGGATAGTCAGGTGAATAATCTTAAGAAGAAACTGAACTCTCTTCGCACGGGCCCTATATCAGAGAGCATAAAGAAGGAAATTTTTTACCTCCAAAGTCGTTTGGTGATATGTCTTGATTTGATAGACCTGAGTGGAAACAACGAGCAAAGATGTATTAGTATAAAGAAGGCGATAGAAACACCTATTTTCTCCATAGTCAAGTCAGTAAATGAAAACAAATCAACCGTATCTCCTATCTCAAAGATTGTGCAGGTCAAGTCCAAGATATCGCCGAAGGCATTGAAAAAATTATCATTGACCATTTCGGCAGCCTCTTCACCTCCTCCACCCCATCAGACATGGACATGACCCAAGCTCTTAGCAGACTTACTCCGAGAGTTTCGCAGGCTATGAATCAGTTGTTATTGGAGCTTTTCACCGAGAGGGAGATCGTCAAAGCTCTAAAACACATGGATCCCTTCAAATCACCTGGCCCGGATCGGATGGTATGAGTCTAGTTTTTTTTTATTCCAAAATCTTAGCACATTGTTGGTAAAGATGTTGTTGATTTTGTTTTAAATCTTCTCAATAAGCATTCTACAGATCATAACTTGAATTTTACCCACATTGTTCTAATTCCAAAAGTGCAAAACCCTGAACTAATAACTAATTCTATGCCCCATTAGCCTCTGTAACGTCACCTACAATCTAGCCTCCAAGGTCCTAGGCAATCGACCCAAAATTGTTCTCCCAAATATAATATCTGAACCCAATCTGCCTTTGCCCCGGGCTGCCTGATCACTGATAATATCCTACTCGCACGTGAAATTCATCATTTTATGCGTGTAAAACCTCTTTCAAATACCGACCATATGTCTAATAAAATAGACATGAGTAAAGCATTCGATATAATTGAATGGAATCTTATTCGGAGAACTTTATGTGCGTTGGGTTTTGCTAATGCTTTTGTTGACCTTATTATGTTGTGTGTGTCCACTACAAATTTATAATTTCTTCTAAATGTTGCTGAGTTTGGTCACCGTACACCTCAAAGGGGAATCTATCAAGGTGACCCCCTTTCGCCTTATCTTTTCATTATATGCTCAGAAGCGTTTTCTTGTAGTTTGCAGGACTTACAATTATGCCAAAAGATCCACGGGATAACTATCCGACACTCTATCCCACGTATTTAACACCTTTTTTTCGTTGACGACACTTTACTCTTTGGACATGCGACCTTGGATGAGGCCATGCACTTACGGTTCACAATAAACCTCTTTGAGAAAATTTTGGGGCAACTAGTCAACTTGGACGAATCCGGGGGTTTACTTTATTAAAGATGTTACGCTAACTTCACGGAACTCAATTCTTAACCTCATGAGTTTCAAAGAAGTGGACAATCATGGCGAATGCCTCGGTCTCCCTAGCATCATTGGTAGAAACAAAAAAGAAATATTCGGGTACATCACGGACAAATTATGGCAACGCATACAAGGGTGGTCCAAATCTCATTTCTCAAAGGCAGGGAAGAAAGTTTTAATAGAATCTATTTTGCAGGCAATCCCTACCTATTCTATGACATATTTCA
Source organism: Rehmannia glutinosa (assembly GCA_016081115.2). Lineage (NCBI taxonomy): Eukaryota > Viridiplantae > Streptophyta > Magnoliopsida > Lamiales > Orobanchaceae > Rehmannia > Rehmannia glutinosa. Next base: position 61,771,047 of record CM071927.1, on the reverse strand, counting down.
AGTTTCCCAATTCAGTCATCTCAAAAATTCAGAGCTTAATCTCATCATTTTGGTGGGGTAGCACCCCCTCAAACTGGAAAATTCATTGGTCTTCATGGAATTTTATGGTGCAATGGAAAGAGTTAGTAGGGCTCGGTTTTCTTTCTTTGAAAGCGGCGTCTCCTAACGAATCCCTCTTCGCTCCTGACTCGGGTTTATAAAGCTAAATACTTCAACAATTGCTCGTTCTTTGATGCAGGCTTGGTAATCGTCCTTCTTGGACCTGCCGCAACATTCTCCAGTGCAAGCATATCTTGAAGTTGGGTTGCCTTAAACGAATTCGGGTGATAATTGTAAAATATGGGGAGATGTTTGGATTCCTAAACCTCCTTCTGTCTGTTATTGTCACCCACCAGAGCACCTTCTATCAGACACGTCTGTTTCTGTTCTTATCCATCCGAATTCTCGAACGTGGGATAGGGACCTCATTCATAACATGTTTTCAGCAGAAGAAACCTCTCTTATTTTGTCTATCCCACCCAGCCTCACTAGACATCCAAACTCATGGTACTGGTTTCATAGCAAGAATGACAAATTTCCGGTTAAATCGGCATACCACCTCATTCTTGATAACCCCTGTGATTTCCGAGAAGCACCCAGTCATGGTAGTTCTAGCTCGGGGCCTTTTTCTATCTGGAAAACAATATGGGCCCTAAAAATCCCTGGGCGCATCATTCATTTCTCATGGAAACTTCTCACGCGCACGCTTCCGAGCCCTGCCAATCTTGCCCGCAGCATCTTTCTCTTTGCGACCTATGTTCTTTTGCAATTCTCTGGATGTCTCCTCTGCACACGTTTTGTTTCAGTGTCTAGTTGCCGCTCAAGTATGGTATGCAACGGGTTTATCAGATTTGATCTCTCATTTTGCACAGGAATGCTACAAACTTTGGGCCCATGATCTCATTCTGTTATCCTCAGATCAAATTGGCGGCTTCATTTTTACACTCTGCACTGGCATTTGGTATGCATATAACCATAAAATTTTCGAAGACGAACCCGTCTCCCTGACATCTATTGTCTTATCTGCATGTCACACCCTTTATACATTCCGGGATGCTCATCTCTGGCCGGAACGCCCTTCGAAATTCATTTTAGAGTCACATAATACCCTGAAAGCGCCCCGGGGCACCCATGTTTTATTCGACGGAGCTAATTTCTCTCTTAAGTGACTGCGCCGCTGTTGGAGTTTGCTTTATTAGTTCCGAGGGTTCCTACATTCAAGGTTATGCTAAGTGTTTCCCTGGTATTACTAACTTCGATGTTACAGAAGCATTAGCTATTCGAGAAGCGATCCTCTCTAGCAGTGGCCTCTAACCTCAAGAACCTCTCCTTTTTGGGTGACTAAGCGAATATCATTCTGGCTGCTACAGGCGTATCAGACCCCACCCCGACTACGAACCTATCATAGCTGACATCTCCTTAATGCTTGCCAGTCTTGACCATTTTGGGCTATTCTGGATTCCTAGATTCGAAAATTTTATTTGCACATTTTGCTTAACTTTCTCTTTGTAAGGCAACCTCGTGGTCTCATCCTCCAGACTCTATATCTCAGTCGGTGCTAAACCGTTTCCAGTAATTAATGATATTCCTTTTTCCTTCAAAAAAATATAGAATATTATACTAAATTTAACCTTAAGAGAGAGATGTGAAATAAACTGTGGTGGTTTATTAATTAGGACATAACCAATAATCCTTGTCACAAACGCTGACGATACTTCAAAAATTTTAATAGTATATTGCTATTTTTTGGACAATACAAAAAATCTAAAAAAGCTGAGGCCTTATTCTTTGAGACAAAAAGTTTTAATGATTTTCATTACTTTTTGACCACTTTTTTTGGAGAAGAGAGCTCACTATTATAATTGTTTATGCTTAAGCATGCTAATATAATAGGGATTAGGGGAATACTGTATGTTGAACAGCTCCATTAATGATATTTCCACGTTCTAGCACGTGTTGATTATCAGTTTTTAATATATAAACTCCGTTAGTGAGGTTTATCCTATATATAATTATTTTTCATAATAAGCCCTTTATCCCTCACCAAAAGGAAATTTCAGAAAGCGCGCTCTAGTCATTCTAGAGCCACAAAAATATGTATTACTTAATGTCATTGTTAATACAAGCCATGTGCTAAACTCGATCCTTAATTGATTAATTACATTTCATATATATATATATAATTCAATGTAATTTGTTTATTTTCTTTCATGGTCGGTGATAATATCGTCTATTGAGAATAATATATATTTTTATTTAACCACGTGGATCGATTATACGAATAAATAATTTATGATAATATTCTGTTCTAGCATTTTTAAAGTTGGATGCTATGTGTTTATTAGGCATCTAAGACTCCTTCCAGAATGTCCCTTATCTGTTTTTATGTAAAATGTGCTAATTCTTTGGGAGCCCCTCATGGCAGAATATTTGTAACACTTGCATGTCCTAAGTGTTAATGTACATATATGTCTATAATCTATATAAATAAGCCACTTCATTTGAAGAGGCTTCAACGTATAGCTAGGTGTATTAATTAGGTTTGAATTTCAAGAAAATCATGCACCTTGGTTGAACTTACAGTTCGATATTTGCTCCTTTCTTTCTTTGTTCCTGAATCTCTTCAATAAAATTGGTCCTTTAATTGTATCATTCAGATGATGCTTTAATTGTGTTTTGGTCATACAAAAGGCGTCAAGTATTAATGCTCGAACGAAACCAACTGCAATTTGGAGAAATTCGAAGGGGATGAAATTGGCTTTCAAAAGATTAAAATTAAAGTTATATTATTTTCTCTACTCGATCGGTACGTTTTTCGCCCCTCAACTCATTAGTTTGCTGCATGAATTTTATAATTGAAATATTATTGTTGCCTATTATGTTATGCAACGTGAGAAGAATGAAGTGGTTCGATATTGAGAACATTCAAACTATGAACTATATGTCTTTCTTTTGTTTTGAGAAATAGACCGTATCTTTACGATCATATATTAATTTTTTGTATTTTCGCGCTGAATAAATTGGAAATGATTAAATAAAAATGTGTTGCCACATCTAATAATAACCACACATCTAAAAATTTAAGCTAGCTAGCTATTGCAGATGAGAATCATTTAATATTTAATTATCTTCACACGGTTTTATAAAGTCTATCACGTGGAATATTTTTGTGGACATAGTAGTACTAGCTATAATATCATATTCAATTATCACCTGGTCTAAAAGAGTTTAGAATAGGTAAATGATTTGATATTTAATTACTATGACAAACAATAATATGATCTAAAAGAGTTTAGAATAGGTAAATGATTTGATATTTAATTACTATGACAAACAATAATATTGGGATGCAAAAATTAGTACAAAGTACTGACACCAATCTACTTTTTTCTTCTAATCAAAATGCCAATAACACGCATATATTTATTAAAAGACATTTCTTGGAGTTGGAGATTTGTATGCCATATATACCCTTCCATAATTAAGTCAATTTACTTTCTATCCCTTTAATTCCTATGTCATTAGGCTCCCAAATCTGCTTTACTTTTGCATTTCCACATCTCTCTTTTAACTATAATTTAATATTAATTAATTGTATCATTAATTTTCTATATCATATGTTACTTACATTGTGATATGGTATCAATAAAATCATGGTTCAATAGTAATTTTTTGTCACTCACATTGTGATATGACAATCGAAGAGAAAATTCTTTAAAACATACAGAATTAGCTAGCTTATAAAACCCTTGATTTGCCGCATCAAATAATTAAACAAAATTTAACTTTTATTGGATAATAATCAAAGTTTAGTATCAGTACTAGATTTGTAATTCTCTATTTCATGTTCTTTACATTTAACTATTTCTTAATATAAATTTAGTATTTGGGTTAAGACAATTTCCAAGATACTAATACTACTTTTCAACTCTAGAGAAAGGCAAAAACTCATATAGGACCGTCTTACGGATCCTATTCCGTAAGACGGATCCTCCAGCGACCGCCCGCCCCAACCCGCTTGACAGCTGTCAATTTAAAAAAAAAAAAAAAAAAAAAAACTGCAACTACCCGCCCAGGCCACCCGCCCAGGCCCTCTTATTTTAAATAAAAAAGAGCTCCATAGGGGAATTGAACCCATGACCTTAATAAAGGTAAGGTGGTGTTCTACCACTAAGCCACTGGTTCTTGTTGTGCATATTTTGTATAACCATGAGTATATCCATGAATATAAAGCTTCATTATCATCCTTCATTTTAAAATTTTAAATTCTTTGAATAGGAAATTATACTTTATCCGAAAATAGTGATACTTTTATAATAAATATGATACTTTTAAGGTGAACATTGATACTTTAATTTTTACATATTCAAAAAATAAATTTTTTTAATGTACTCGTTCTAGTCTTGTAACTAATGTTTTTTCATTGAAAAACTGATAATTGTGCTGGAAATAGTGATACATTTTATATTAAATATGATAATTTCATGATATTAAATATTACATTACATTGAAGGACAAATAAATATATCAGAGTTAAAGTAACACCTTTATGAGTAAAAATATATATTTTTTGAGACAAAATATCATGTTTTAAGAGTAAAAATATCTGTTTTTTTAAATAAAGTATTATATTTTTTAATAATAAATACAAAGAAAGATGAATAATAAATATGATAGAGTTAAAGTAATACTTTTACAAGTAAAAGTATTTGTTTTTTGAGATAAAGTAACATATTTTTTAATATAGTTACAAATTATGAATATATTATAATAAATATATATATAACAGAGTTAAAGTAACACTTTTATACGTTAAAGTATCTATTTTTTGAGATAAAGTATCATGTTTGTTTATATAGCCACAAATTATGAATATATTATAATATATATATATATATATAACATATTAAAGTAACACTTTTATACGTTAAAATATCTATTTTTTGAGATAAGGTATCATGTTTTTTAATATAGTCACAAATTAGAAATGAAGGAAAGAAGAAAAAATAAAAAATAAATATGATATAGTTAAAGTAACACTTTTATACGTTAAAGTATCTATTTTTTGAGATAAAGTATCATGTTTTTTAATATAGTCACAAATTAGAAATGAAGAAAAAAAGAAAAAATAAAAAATAAATATGATATAGTTAAAGTAACACTTTTATAAGTAAAAGTATAAACTTGTTGAAATAAAGTATCAGATTTCTTAATACAATTACAAAATAGGAACAAAAAAAGAGAAAAAATAAAAAATAAATATGATGTAGTTAAAGTAACACTTTTATAAGTATCCATTTATTGATATAATGTATCATGTTTTTTTTAATAGACTTGGGTTCGATTCTTAGCCTTTACATTTATAGGTGTTTTTAATTTTTTTTTTAATTACCAGACGTATTTATGAATGTGGTTATATAAACTGTTATACTAAATTTGCACAATAAGCACTAGTGGTATAGTGGTAGAACACCACCTTAAGTCTATTAAGGTTGCGGGTTCAATTCCCCTGTGGAGTTCTTTTTTTTCTAAATAAGAGAGGGGTTGGGTCACCCGCGCAGCGGGTTATATAAATTATTATACTAAATTTGCACAATAAGCACTAGTGCCCTGTGGAACTCTTTTTTTTTCTAAATAAGAGAGGGGCTGGGTCGCTGGCGCAGCGGGTTATATAAATTGTTATACTAAATTTGCAAAATAAGCACTAGTGGTATAGTGGTAGAACACCACTTTAAGTCTATTAAGGTTGCGGGTTCAATTCCCATCTGGAGCTCTATTTTTTTTTAAATAAGAGGGGCTGGGTCAGCGGGTGGGCTGGGGCGCATGGTCAAGTTGGTTGGGGCACTGGCGGGTTGCGGGTAGGATCCGTCTTACGGAATAGGATCCGTAAGACGGTCTTACAAGAGACCTACTCCTAGAGAAATAATTCTTCTTTCTTTCTTTTTTTCCTTCCAAAAAAAGATATATATGATTATGGACTTCCTTGTTACATCTGGAGGAGTACTCCAGTTGATAAATTTAGATATTTAAAAAAGATATATATGATATTTACATACAATCACACAATCTAAGGTGTATTGTTGCAATTTATGGTGAATACAACACCTATTGTATCCCTCCATAAATAGCATCTGCAAGACCATGGACTACCAAATAAGAACAAACATCGTTCATATATGAAACGTTCATAAATGAAATTAGATAAATGTCATAGTTGTAGTTATATATTTAAGATCCCAGGCCAGTTTTTGGACATTATTTGAGCTGGAATTTAACTAAATCTAGATGACCATAAGAAATTTATTTAGAGAAATACAAAAGGATAGGAGAATCCCAAATTTTGTTGCCTATACATCTCGATTCCAGTACCCCTGAACCGTTAGAAAATCTTAAGCAAAATTTGGTTTAACGATCAGACTAATCAATACATCTCTAAGAAGACGTGACATAGATAAGTTGACATAGTTTTCCTTTCAATTATTTTGGATAAACACTCTCGTTGTTTCTTAATTTCTTTCATTCTGCTTTTTTTTTTTAAAGTGCAAATCTCACTTAAAGTCTTTAAATTTAATTGAATATAAAATAATAATAAAAATAGGTTTATGATGTTAATATACTGAATTAATGTACGATACTCAAATATTTGATTGTAATTTCTTAAACTAATGTTAAAGAAGATAATATAAGAAATTACTAGGGTTGAAGAGAGGAGAGAATATTCATCACTTTCTGAGTAAAGGTTACTAAATACGAAAAGAGAGGAAAGTTTTGGTAGCTAATTGAGAACCAGGGATATTCCTGATATTTCCTGTTCCACATTCTTTGTTCACTTCTATTTCAATTGTATTGGGTGAATCACACTTGTATAAGATAATGTCATAGTTGTTTACGTGTTATTCATCCAATATAGTAGAATATAAAGTGGAATATCAATGTGAAACATGAGATCTGATCTGGAAGATGAAGATAAGACACCATGATCAACATGTACTAGGAATGTTTTTCTGCCTATGATGATTTACTGATGAACTAGGACCATAAGACACGAGTCTTTAAGTTGTTTTTTATTAAAATAATTTTAAGAATAAAGTACGCCATAATCAATCAAAAGAATTTGTCCCATTATTTGGTTATCAATTTTAAAAACTAAACAGAAATGTTAGCATATTCCATTAATCAAATTATTAAAAGCTTTCCATCACCGGAAAATTCAAAGTTCTTCCCCGTGCAAAGTTATTTATAATAATCATTTTTTTTCTGAATAATTGTAGCCTGTTTGATTTTATTTCCGAAATTATTTATATTTTTCAATATTTTTTAGACTGAAACATTTTCCGTAGCTAGGTTTTCATATAACAAATTAAATAACAAAATGTCAATTTTCAAAATAATACTTTTCTAGAATATATTTATCTGTTAATTGTCTCCATGTTTGGTACTTTTTTATACATATTTCTTGCTTTTCTGTTTGGCCACAAAACTGGGTGCAATAATGGACCAAAAGGGAATTGCACGAAGGAGACCTAAAAATTAAAAAAATAATTTTGGTTAAAAAGTAAGATCATATATGATATGCGGCCAACTCATTCAGCAAAAGGGAAGTTTAATTTCTTCTATTCTGCCAACACAATTACCAAATATTTAATTACAAAAATCATTTCCAGCTGCAATTTATCATGTAAATATTCCTAGTGCATAAAAGACATTAAGTTTATGACAGATCCCAGTGGTACGTAGATATGCAAAATCTTCTATACAATAAGAATTTGAACCTAATAGTTTTTGTATGGGAAATAAGATTATTAGTCCTATAAGTTGGACCTTTTTGAGAATTAGTTCTCTGAATTGTCACATTCATATTTTAGTACTTTAACTTTTAAATTTTTAGATATTCAGTCCTTTAACTTTCAAATTTTCTATATTTTCAGTTCTTTAACTTAGCTTTTTACTTTTGGTCCTATAACTTAACATATTTTAGAATTTTAATCCTATAACTTAGCATAGTTAAATTTAAACTAATTTATCAAAAGGTTAGTATCCATACTTCACATTTTTTAAAGGACCTAAAGTAAAATAATTAAACTTCAATTTTTGAAAATTAATTAAATTATAAAAGCAATTAAAAATTAAATTAATTTGATTAATAAAAAATTTAAATAAATTGAAATTTCTAAAACAATTAATGAATTTTTAGAAAATAAAATAGTTACATCAAATTAGTAAATTAAGAATAATTTGTCATATTTATGCAATTAACCATTGGTGAGGAGAATTATCTCCAAAAAATGGATCCAGACTAGTATACAAGATGCATTTATTTCAGAAGGTTTAAAAAATTAAAGCTTGAAATATTTATAAAAAATTAGTTAAATTAAAAATGATTAATTTTTTTTAAAAGTTAACTGTTAAATTAAATTATTCAATTTTAAAAATAAAATTTAATTATGAAATAACCTTTTTGATAAATTAAGTAAATTTAACTATTGTTAAGTCATATGACTAAATTCCCCTAAAAAAAAGATTATAGGACTAAATTTCTCAAATATGTTATGTTATAGGACCAAAAGGAAAATTGCTAAGTTAAATGACTAAATATCTAGAAATTTGAAAGTTCAAGGACTAAAACATGAAGGTGACAACTTAGAGGACTAATTCTCAAAAAGATCCAACTTACAGGACTAGAAATCATATTTTCCCATTTTTGTATTATTGTTTTTTATAAACAAAAAATTTTATTATGAAGACTTGAAGAGTGCCCAACCGGATTATAAAAGAAGGCGTACTTTTCTTTGTATTAAATATAATATTGCTCTATTTCTTCTTTTAAATTTATTGCTCTTATTTTTTCTTTAAATTTATTGCTTTTATTTTTTTTTCTTTTAGAACGTCCAATATTAAACTGATCTATTTCTAATGATTGAGTTTTTCCAACCAAATTAAATATCCATCGTTTTTCTTACCACTCTGTCTTCGTGCCGACTCAAAATAAGCCTATTAATTATGTTGAATGAAGAGAGTAATTGGTGAAATAAAGTAGTTAATCTTTCTAGGTTGGCATAACCACTGGGATTAGCCCAGTGGCCATTGATATTACTCGAACTGAAGAGAGCTAGGTTTGAGTACATGCAATAACAGCGCAGGAAAAAAAAAACATTTCTAGGTTGGCATGAAGAAGTTGTATATTAAGTTGAGTCTTATGCTAATTAAGGTTAATTTTGAGTATATAAGTTGAGTCTTCTCCTAATTCTAACATGTTGGTAATCGAAATTAGGCCACCAATTTTTTGTTTGGATTGATCCATCATATAAATGACTGCAATTTAACTGATTGAAAAATCTTAGAAACTCGTACGATCAACTTCTTGTGTTCCAACAAAAGAATCAACTAGTTATTGACATAAATTACGTCCCCATTGTTTGTTTTTAGCTCCTCTTATATATTAATTACGAACGATTAAGGAATCAATTTGCTGCATACTCAATTTTACAATTATGACAGCTTAGCTTAGATATATATAGTCTTAGTGCTGCTGGTTAAGTACACTAAGGCTACAAGTTAATGGAACAACAAAACAAAGACGTGGGAATGTTGAATTGATATATTATGCGGAAAAAACTCAAAACAACCTTCTAAGAGCAACAATTCACCTATAATTGGTAGCATAAATGCAGAAACCTGATCAGAGGAGAAATGCATATATGTCCTTTACCACATTAATTTGAAGGTATAAATAATTGAATAACAAAACCATGCTAAAAGGACAAAAAAGTTGATCAAAGCAACTTCACTTGCCATAACCAACCACCAAAAAGCAAAAGAAAAATATAAGCGAAAGAAAACACCCAAAAAATAAAGGGGGGGCAATAAGACAGAGGTCATACTCATCTTTGTTGAAAACCCTACTTGTGAAAGAGCTTTGGTGGTGCTGAAAGGGACATCCACCAATGCACAAAAATAGTTATACAAACATAAAGATTATATATATTCTAGTCATCATCATCATCATCATATATGTAGGGCTCCTTGGCAAGCTCAAAGAATTGTCTACCTATATATTTATACATAATTACCATCAACACATAATAGCAAATCAAGGCCCTTTTGCTTGCAAGAATTTCACATTTTGTCCACTCGTGTTAATTTCTGTTTGCAGGGAAAAAAAATTAACTAATTATTGAGGTGATCAGCAAATTGAGTAGAGAGGGCTAAAAATGTGTTCTCCAGATAAAAAAGGAGACATGGTTAGAAGAAGTTCATTAAGTATCATTTTGAGATATGCTGACAGGCTCGATATTTTACTCATGATCTTGGGCACATTTGGGGCTATTGGAGATGGAATGTCAACAAATTGCTTACTCGTCTACGTTAGCCGCCTTTTTAATAGCTTGGGTTATGGTAATTCATCACCTCATCACAACCATGGGAACTTCATGTCTGAGATTGAAAAGGTAATTAATAATTAATTAGCTTTTTTCTATAATGTAATTTGTTACTTATTTTTTCTAACTAGTACTTATATTTCTACTCCTATATAATTAGTTATACTTTCAAGATTTTCACTGGTTGTTTTCACTAATTCATATTTGTTTTCTGGGATTTCCTCAACAGTGCAGTTTATACTATGTATATTTGGGACTGGCAGTCACGGCAGTGGCATTTATGGGTAATTAATTGCTCATTAACTTTCTTTGCTTAATTTAATTAATTCTCTTCATTATTTGCAGAAATATTAGGAATCTTTGGAGGTGTGGCCCAACTAAATTAAATTGGTCCCTTTTGTCTATATATCTCACATTGCATGAGATAACAAACTAACAATACACCACCACCACCCCCCATTCCCCAGAGAATTAATAATTAAAGAAAAACTAACAATGAGATTTATTAGTCATTCAAATATCGAAAAAGAGGAACCAAGGTATATTTAAACCCTAAGAATTGTTTGATTAATCTGCCCACAAAATAGCAATATAGAAGCCATTTCCTCAATGTTGATCATCAATTGATGGAATGCTTTTCATTGACTTGGGTTTTTTTTTTTTTTTTTTTCTTTTTTGTTTTTGTAAAATTACTATAGAAGGGTATTGCTGGAGCAAAACCAGTGAACGGCAGGTTCTAAAGATTCGTTACAAGTACTTGGAAGCTGTTCTTAGGCAAGAAGTTGGATTCTTTGATTCACAAGAAGCAACAACTTCTGAAATCATAAACAGCATTTCAAAAGACACTTCTCTCATACAACAAGTCCTTAGTGAGAAGGTATGTACGTAGAGTAGCTATTCAATTAGCCCTTAATTTTTAAATTGTTCCATCCAGCTACGGCCTCATAGGCTTAATTGCAATGTTATTCATCTAACTCTTAGGGGTTGCCAAAGCTTAGTCCTATAACTTCTTTAAGTAGAAGTTTCGATCCTCCAAGATTTTACCATTTAGCTAAAATAAAAATTTCAGTCTTGAACTTTAATATTTTGGGTGCTTTGGCGAAATGACAAGGGTATTATGGGAATAAATAAATATTGAAAAACACAATTGGGATCAAAATCGCACAAAATCATAACTTCTAGGACCAAAATTGCATAAATTAGAATTTATGAGATCAAAATTGCATAAATTGGAATTTATGAGATCAAAATTGCATAAGGACCAAAAATTACTATACCCCTATAGTTACTGGACCAATTGTGCAATTAAACCGGGCCTCATATATCCTTAACCTGTACAATATGGCACGGCAAATATAGAAATTAATGTAGGATTCGGCAACCTGCTAGCCATGCTCAAGATACAAAAACCATTGCAAAAAAATATGTTAAATTCTCAAATTAAAAATAATTATTATTGCTAGAAATATTGATAGAGAACTTTATATTCATACATCATTAGTTCTAACATTGATAATCTGCTAATTAATGTAGGTGCCAATATTTTTGATGAACATGTCAATGTTCATATCAGGACTTGCATTCTCAACCTATTTCTCCTGGAGATTGTCAGTTGTGGCATTTCCCACTATCATTCTCTTAATCATTCCAGGATTGATATACGGCAAATACCTTGTTTGTTTATCAAAGAAGAGCTTCAACGAGTACAGCAAAGCGAATTCTATCGTCATGCAGGCTCTGAGCTCCATCAAGACCGTCTATTCATTTACTGCTGAAAGGAGCATTATTGAAAAGTATTCATCGATATTGGACCGAGCTAAAAAGCTCGGAATTAAACAAGGAATCGCGAAAGGTCTTGCAATTGGAAGTACAGGAGTTTCTTTTGCAATATGGGGTTTACTTGCTTGGTATGGGAGTCACTTGATTATGTACAAAGGAGAAAGTGGAGGAAGGATTTATGCAGCTGGTGTTTCCTTTGTATTGGGTGGACTGTATGTGGAACCCTCTTCTCTATATAGCATGCTCTTTTCATATATATATATATATATATTTTTTGAAAATATATATGTTACTTTCTCATCATTCCATCTATATGCAGAGCCCTGGGAGTGGCACTACCTGAATTGAAATATTTCACTGAAGCATCAGTTGCAGCCTCAAGAATATTCGACAGAATCGACAGGATCCCAGAAATTGATGGCCATGAAAACACAAAGGGATCAATTGTGTTAGACAAGATAAGAGGAGATGTTGAATTTGAGCATGTCAAATTCACATATCCCTCACGCCCCGACGCCCCTGTACTTAAGGACTTCAACCTCAAAATCCAAGCAGGAAAGACTGTGGCTCTTGTTGGTGCGAGTGGGAGTGGAAAATCAACCGCAATAGCATTAGTACAACGCTTTTATGATGCAAATGGAGGATCCGTGCGCATTGATGGCGTCGATATAAAAACCTTGAAGTTGAAATGGCTAAGGGATCAAATGGGGCTGGTGAGCCAAGAACATGCATTGTTTGGGACATCAGTTAAAGAGAATATATTATTTGGTAAACATGATGCGACGATGGACGATGTAGTTGCTGCAGCCATGGCTGCAAATGCGCATAACTTTATAAGGCAACTTCCACAAGGGTATGAGACTAAGGTCAGTAGTTGATTATTGTATGTTAACAATTCATGTTACTACATATCACATGTACGTCCTCATGAATCATAACAGAAAGGGATAATTACAAAAACTACGTACCCTGAGGTCTGGGGTAATTACAAAAAAACCCAGAAAAGTTTCAAAATCAGGTTTGATTCTGTTTTTAAATGTAAAGGGGTGTTTGAAATATTTTTGCTTATGAAGGGATAAATGTAATACATAACAAGAACTCAAGGGGAATTTTGTAATTTGAAAAATCTCTGGATCTTTTTGTTACTAGTTGTATAGTTGATAATGGTCTAATTTCTGATACATGTAGATTGGTGAAAGAGGAGCATTGTTATCAGGTGGACAAAAGCAACGGATTGCTATTGCCAGAGCCATCGTAAGAAATCCTGTTATTCTTCTCCTTGACGAAGCAACAAGTGCCCTTGACCCTGAATCAGAAACACTTGTTCAATATGCCCTAGATCAAGCCTCCATGGGTAGAACAACACTGGTAATTAATTACCACCTTATTTGTATCAATCATTTTCAACATATAAGTTACATTAATTAATATTTTTTTCTGTGACAACTAATTATAATTAGCTTCATGTAGTTTTTAGTCCATTCACCACCTATGTCAAATTAATGTAAATCAGGTCGTCGCGCATAAGCTCTCAACGATCAGAAACGCAGATCTGATAGCAGTTGTAAGTGATGGTAGCATAGTCGAAATCGGCACACACAATGACCTCATTGACAAGAATGGCTACTATGCAAGATTAGCAAAACTCCAAAGACAATTCAGTGGCTTAGAACAAGATCAAAACCTCGAAACTCATATCTTTTCGGCAGCAAGAAGCATTGCAGGAAGAAAAAGCAGCACAGCAAAATCCAGCCCTGCTTTTTCATCACCTAATTTGCCTATCAACACTAATACTCAACAACAACAACAACAACAACTACTACTATCTGATCATTATCCTCCTCCTCCATCATTTTCCAGACTGCTTTCCTTAAACTCACCCGAATGGAAACAAGCCCTCATGGGGAGCCTCTCAGCTACAGCTTTCGGCACCGTACAGCCTCTGTACGCACTCACCATAGGCGGAATGATTTCCGCCTTTTTTATAACCGATAGCGCCGAAATGCAAGCGCGCATTGGAAAATACGCCATGATTTTTAGCTCACTCTGCCTCGTCTCCATCACACTGAACCTCTGCCAGCATTACAATTTCGCTTACGTGGGTGAGTGCCTGACGAGACGAATAAGGCTGCGAATGCTTGAGAAAATATTTACGTTCGAACCGGCTTGGTTTGACGAAGAACACAACTCAAGCGGAGCTTTATGTTCGAGGCTTAGCAATGAAGCATCTATGGTTAAGTCAATTGTTGGCGACAGAGTCTCTCTATTGATTCAGACAACCTCGGCAGTAACAACTGCGATGATAATCGGATTAATCGTGGCGTGGAAGCTCGCGCTTGTAATGATCGCGGTCCAGCCGCTCACGATTTTCTGTTTCTACACGCGGAAAGTTATACTTTCGAGCATCACGAGTAAGTTTGTCACGGCGCAGAATCGGAGTACGCAGATTGCTGGTGAGGCTGTTTACAACCACAGGATTGTGACGTCGTTTGGTAGCGTTGGGAAGGTTCTTCAGATATTCGACCAAGCTCAGGACGAGCCGAGGAAGGAGGGTAGGAAGAAATCGTGGCTGGCTGGGATTGGGATAGGGTCAGCTCAAGGTCTGACTTTTATGAGCTGGGCTTTGGATTTTTGGTATGGAGGGACTTTAGTTAATAGAGGAGAAATATCAGCTGGAGATGTTTTCAAGACGTTTTTTTTTTGTTCTGGTTAGCACCAGAAAGGTTGTTGCTGAAGCTGGGAGTATGACTTCTGATCTGGCTAAAGGCTCAGCTGCTCTTGCATCTATATTTGCAATCCTAGACCGGCGATCACTAATTCCAGGATCCTGCAATGTAAGTAAATTTATTCCTTGTTTCTTGGCTAAATTGCAATTTTAGTCGTGTGTATGTGAACATGCTCCAAGTGGTCACTTTGTCAACGTGTCCATATTTCTAGTCATATCCGCTAACATGTTCCAATTGAGTTTGCATGTTAATTAGACAAAAAACTCACAAGTCCACTAAGCAAAATTGATTTCCACATCAGTAAGTGAAGACAAATTGATTTTTTTTAGCAAAAATAACTTTTTTATTTTGAGGATTCAAATGACCGAAATGGTTATTTTTTCTTAAAATTACGTAACATTTTTGTCAAAGTGTAATTTTTACATGACATTATTGTTAGTGCCCTATGGTTACATACCAAAATTGCAGTTTAGTCGTTTTTAATAAAGTAATAGATGACTTGTTGAACATGTATTTCCAACTGAGATGATGCTAATGCATTTTGAATAGGGCGGAGAAGAGAATGAGGGTATGAAGTTAGAAAAGATGAAAGGTGGCATAGAGATGAAAAGGGTTGACTTTGCATATCCAGGGCGGCCTGAAATTCCGATCCTACGTGATTTTAGCCTGGAAGTGAAAGCAGGAAAAAGCATTGGACTTGTTGGAAAGAGTGGGTGTGGAAAATCAACAGTGATAGCCCTCATTCAGAGATTTTACGATGTTGATCGTGGCTCGGTGAAGGTTGATGGAGTGGGCATAAGGTTGTTGGACATTGAGTGGTATAGAAAACACATGGCACTCGTAAGCCAGGAGCCTGTGATATACTCAGGCAACATTCGCGACAACATAATGTTGGGGAACCTCCACGCCCCGGAAAATGAGGTGGTGGAGGCTGCCAAAGCAGCCAATGCTCATGAATTTATAAGGTAAACTATCGTCCAAATAATCAAGGGATAATTACAAAAATTACCCATGAGAATTGGGGTAATTACAACAAAAACACAGACAAGCTAGTTTAAAAATCACAAAACAAAAAATTCATTCAGGTTTGATTTCTTCTTACATATTTCCACCTCTTAAGAAAGAGATTTCAAAATCACTCCTTGCATTTATAGAATATTACAATTAATTCCTTAAAATTAAGACAGAATCAAACCTCATAGGTTGTTTTGTAATTTTGAAACTTTTTTTTTTAACTATCCCAAACCTGAGCTGTAGTTTTTGTAAGTAGCCCAATAATCAATGTACTAGTAAGAGAATCCGGATAGAACTTAAGATGTAGGAAATGTAAACTTTAATTTGATTTTTATCTAATCCTTTCTGAAAAATCAAGTTATCTCTTTAATGCCCAAAATCTTAACAACTCATGATTTTCACAAATATAAAATACATACCTTGATCCATTCTTGTTATCACTTGAAAATGTATGAAACTTGCACCTTGATCTTCAATGAATAAGTCACCCACTTTAACAATAGATTATCCCCTTCTAACCTCTCTTTTATTGTTTCTTGATGGATAGAAAACACAATGTCCTTCATGGCTATTTATAGAAGACATAAGGAAGATAAACCATTCCTATGATCCTTTGTCTTCTTAACCTTTGAACTTCTTTCATTAATGAGGTAGAGGAGAGGGTATCTAGACCCTTGGTTTCAATACGCTTAATACTAACTTATCCATCAAAGTTAGTCTCATTCAATTAAAACCATGCACCTTGATATAATATATACATTGAACATTATAGAACCATGTATCTTTACATAATGTGGACCTTGAACCTTATGGCACTTGGACCATCCTTAAAGAATATAAAAAATATTCTAACATTCTCCCATTTGGTCCAAGTGACAACTTGAAGTCTTTGGAGAGAGCTTTCATTGAGTCCACATTAACAAAGAACTTTATTGAATTGAAATCGATTGAATCATGGCGGTCACATATATTAATTTGTCAATATGATTCCTTCCATGTATCACAAATCAATCTGAATTCATCATAACTTTTAATTTTGAGGATTCATGTAAGCCTCAACTTTTATGTCTTCAAAAGACTAAACTTGTCATCCATAACAATAAGCGTACACAACTTTTCTAGATAACAAGATAAACAATACAAAAACAAATACCTTAATTGAATTCACAGTATCATACTACTACGAACAATATTTGTATGCATACATCATACTCATTATGCTAACAAGGACTTTCCTATTATTCCCATCCTTTCAACATGTCCGGAAAATACTTTGGGCGGTAAACCCTTAGTCAACGGATCCGCTACCATAAAATATGTACTAATATGTTCGATTGATACTCGTTGTTTCTGCACTTATTCCTTAACAGATAAGTACTTTAATTCCATATGTTTGGCACCTTTAGAGTACTTATCATTCTTTGAGAAGAAGACAACTGCAGAATTATCACAGTAAATTCTCAATGGCTTGGCTATACTATTGACAATCCCAAGTCTCGAGATAAAGTTCCGCAACCACAATCCATGAACTGTGGCCTCAAAGCATGCCACAAATTCAGCCTCCATAGTAGAAGAAGCAATGATAGATTGCTTTCCACTTTTCCATGATACTGCTCCGTCAGCCAAAAGGAACAGATAACTGAATGTAGATTTTCTGGTGTCCACACATCCAACATAATATGAATCCGTATAACCTATCACTTCAAGGTGATCAGATCTTCTATACATTAGCATGTGATCCTTGGTGCCTTGTAAGTACCTAAGGACTTTCTTAGCAGCTTTCCAGTGATCTATTCCGGGATTACTTTGATATCGACCCAACATACCAACAGCAAAACTGATATCTGGCCGAGTGCATGTTTGAACATACATCAAACTCCCAACCACTGATGCATAGGGAATTGATTCCATCGCCTTGCGTTCCAAATCATTCTTGGGACATTGTATTTGATTAAATTTGTCCCCTTTCTGAATTGGTACAATCCCTGCAGAGCAATTTTCCATTCTGAATCTTTCTAAAACTTTGTTAATATATCCTTTCTGAGACAATCCTAACAATCCTTGTGATCTATTACGAAATATTTCTATTTCAATCACATAAGATGCCTCACCATATCCTTCATTTCAAAGTTTTTCGAAAGAAACTTCTTAACATCATGTAACATGCCCATGTCATTTGCAGCAAGCAAAATATCATCAACATATAGAACTAAAATAACAAAATGGCTCCCACTGACTTTCATATAGATACATCGATCAACGATGTTCTCTATAAAACCATAAGATGTAATAGTATCGTTAAATTTAAGATACCATTGACGGGAAGCTTGTTTTAATCCGTATATTGATTTTCTCAGCTTACACACCATATTTTCCTTTCATCTGGCCAAGAATCCTTCTGGTTGATCCATATATACTTCCTCTTCCAAGTCTCCATTTAGAAAAGCGGTCTTTACATCCATCTGGTGAAGCTCCAAGTCATAATGAGCCACTAAAGCCATAACAATTCTTAAAGAATCCTTCTTAGAAACCGGAGAGAATGTTTCTTTGTAGTCGATGCCATCTTTTTGAGTATATCCTTTAGTAACAAGTCTGGCTTTATATCTTTCAATGTTGCCATTTGAGTCTCGTTTGGTCTTAAAGACCCATTTACAACCGACTCATTTACAACCTTCAAGCAACTCTACTAAATCCCAGACATTGTTATCACTCATTGACTTTAATTCTTCTTTCATGGCAACAAACCACTTTTCAGAATTGCTACATTCTATGGCCTGACGGAATGAGATAGGATCTTTATCAATACTGAGATCACATTCATGCTCAAGAGAATAAATCACATAATCATCAGAAATAGCCGATCTTTTCTGCCTTTCAAATCGTCTTAATATTTCATGATGTGGTTGATTTATCTCTGGCATTGGTTCATTCAGTGGGTTAGGAACCTCTGTTTCTTGTTCTGATATGTTGCGTGGCTGTGATGCAACAATTGAAACTCGAACAACGTCATTAGATATAATGGGCGAAGATTCTTCAACCCGAATCTCTTGGATGACTACCTTTTGTGGTTCCCCACTCCCACTGATATGACCATTCTCAATAAATCGTGCATTTCCTGTCTCAACTATTCTCGTACTATGGTTAGGACAATAAAATCTATAACCCTTAGACTTTTCATGATAGCCAATGAAAAAACCACTGACTGTCCTAGCATCAAGCTTCTTTTCGTGTGGATTATATATTCTTACTTCGGCTGGACAACCCCAAACACGAATATGTCTTAAACTGGGTTTCCTTCCTGTCCACAGTTCATAAGGAGTTTTAGGAACTGCTTTACTAGGAACCCAGTTAAGAACATATGTAGCAGTCTTTAAAGCATACATCCACAATGATAGGGGTAAAGAACAATTACACAACATACTTCTAACCATATCCATTAATGTACGATTTCGCCTTTCAGCTACACCATTTTGCTGAGGTGTACCAGGCATTGTATATTGTGCACAAATGACCTTACTTTCGAGGAACTTTGCAAATGGACCTGGATGTTGTCCATTTTCATCAAACCTTCCAAAATATTCACCTCCTCTATCAGACCTCACAATTTTAACCTTTCTATCTAACTGTCTGTCCACCTCATTGATTAACACCTCAAGGATGTCCACTGACTGAGACTTATCATGCATTAGATATACATAACCGTAACGTGAGAAATCATCTATAAAGGTGATGAAGTATTTTTCTCCACCCCAAGAAGGGATATCAAAATGGCCACAAATATCAATGTGAATTATCTCTAATAGCTGAGTGCTTCTGGTGCCAGATTTCTTTACTGTGTGTTTGGTTTGTTTACCTTTTATACATTCCACACACACATCCAAGTCAGTGAAATCCAAGTGAGGTAGTATTTCACTTTTTACTAACCTCATCATCCTTTCCTTGGAAATATGACCTAGTCTTTGATGCCACAGAGAAGCAGAATGTTTATTCTGTGTACTACGTTTGATACCAACAGTGTGTTCAACATTAAAAAGGAATTACAAAACTTTTCATCAAGATTAAAATGATACAATCCATTAATTAAAATACCAGAACCATAATAGTATTTATTCCTTAATAATGTAAATGCACCATTCGCAATCTGAAAATTAAAACCATTATAATCCAATATTGAAACAGAAACTAAGTTTCTAGCACATTCAGGTACATAGAGACACTTTTCTAGATCTAGATGACACCCAATGTCTAGGATCAATCTATACGTCCCAATGCCCTCTATTCGCGCCTTCATTCTGTTTCCCATAAACAAGTATTGATCAGTTCCGTTTATGGGCTGGATTGAATGGAATCCCTGTGTAACATGAGACACATGAGTAGTAGCACCAGAATCTAACCACCAAGTATTAAAAGGAACCTCGATAAGGTTTGATTCGAAACAAACATAAATATAATGTATACCTTTCTTTTCGAACCAACCCTTTCTTTTCGGGCAGTCTTTCTTTACGTGCCCAGGTTTCCTGCAGAAGTAGCACTTCTGTTCCTTTTGGATCAAGCCTTCATTTACCTTCACTAGGGCTTTACCTTTTCTTTTATCCTTTTTACTTGGTTTAATTTTGCTGCCACTAGCACCATCATAGACCGTGAGATGGATGGAGTTTTCCTTTATTTTCCTTAATCTCCCTTCCTCCTGAATCAACATGGCCTTAAGTTCATTGAAGTTCCATTTATCTTTAATGATGTTATAGTTAACCTGGAACTGGCCAAACTCAGCAGGAAGAGAGTTAATGATAAACTGTACTAGGAATGATTCACTCACATCCATTCCCATAGTCTTTAACCTTGCTGCTAGATTAGACATTTCTATCACATGATCGTGAATGGAACATGACCAATTAAATCTTTTAGTGGTCAACTCACTCATGAGACTCCCAACTACGGACTTGTCTGTAATGTCCGATTGAGAGTACTCTTTGACTTTCATCATAAATTCCCTTGCATTGTCTGTTTTAGGCATCGATGGCTTGATGGAATCCGCCATGGTCATCTTCATCAAGTTTAAGCTTAGCCGATTAGACTTTTCCCAAGCCTCAAAGAAAGATTTTTCGGCTGCCGTACTGGTAGTCGAAATGGCTGCGGGCTTCTCGTCAGTAACTATTGCTAAATCCAGATTCAAAACACCCAATTGAAATAGGATTTGTTCAGACCATTCAGCATAGTTAAGCCCGTTAAACTTAACAACAGAGTTCCCTGATGCGAACATGTTAAGCGATGCTGCAAAACACTAATACATGCCAATACTTTAATGCTTTGAGTAATTTTAATGAATTCAGATCCCAAATACACCATAAACTTTTTAATTGTATATTCAAGGAAACCTTTGGGTTATCCTCATATATACAATTATACAATAATGATGTCAATAAACTTTAATAGATAACCAATATAATTAAATTAAACACAAATTCTATCTTTAGATAAACATCATGTCTAATTAATTATATTGGTTAATCCCTTTAATGTCATTAATTATATGCAATGGCCCACCTTTGGGTGTCCTCCTAGCAATATAATTAGATAACCCAATTGTTCAATCGAAACTTTAACGACATCCCATTAGTATCGGACCTATAAGCATATACTGTACAATTATATACATATGTATAAAATCACGAAAAAACTTATTCAATTTTCGTCCCTTTTCAGAATAAGCATAAAAAATTCATATGCTCATATGGTAATGAAACAAACCTTAATGTGCTGTAAGCATCAAGATAATTAAATCTCAAAATTATTCACATGTATTAACCAAATTTCAGTGCACATCAGACATACGTGCAATCATTACATATGAATATTGAATGTCTGTTCCCACGTGCCATCCAATATCTTTACAATGAATCAACAAACCTTGATGACATGGCCTTCATGAAATATATATAAAATATGCACACTTTTGTCATATATATATATATATATATCTCATATGCCAACATAGACAATCATGTCAGGTAGGTATGAATATGATTACATACAATAATCATATACATGGATTACGCATCAAAATATTGCCCTTAACCAGTCCCCATTCATCAAAACTTGATATTAATAATGACGCCAAATTGATCATTACAGTAAGAAATATGACTTGATCCAAACACATAATTCGGGCCCGTAAGATCACGTAAAACATACATCAGCCATATGAACATAAATTTAAGCGGAAAACGACCATAATTTACCCTTTCGAATTCATCAGATAACTTTAATTGGAAAATTATGAGATGTTCAACAGGGCTATGATACCACATGTAAACTTTAATTTGATTTTCATCTAATCCTTTCTGAAAAATCAAGTTATCTCTTTAATGCCCAAAATCTTAACAACTCATGATTTTCACAAATATAAAATACATACCTTGATCCATTCTTGTTATCACTTGAAAATGTATGAAACTTGCACCTTGATCTTCAATGAATAAGTCACCCACTTTAACAATAGATTATCCCCTTCTAACCTCTCTTTTATTGTTTCTTAATGGATAGAAAGCACAATGTCCTTCATGACTATTTATAGAAGACATAAGGAAGATAAACCATTCCTATGATCCTTTGTCTTCTTAACCTTTGAACTTCTTTCATTAATGAGGTAGAGGAGAGGGTATCTAGACCCTTGGTTTCAATACACTTAATACTAACTTATCCATCAAAGTTAGTCCCATTCAATTAAAACCATGCACCTTGATACAATGTATACATTGAACATTATAGAACCATGTATCTTTACATAATGTGGACCTTGAACCTTATGGCACTTGGACCATCCTTAAAGAATATAAAAAATATTCTAACAGGAAATACAAATAAACCTTTATCAATTAATAACATTGAAACTGCCAATATTTATTAATTTAGCGAGCTATTAAATTAGCAAATTATTAATTTTGCTTGTGGTCTCCAAGTCGGGATCGACCAAAAGTATTATTAAACGAGGTTATTAATTAATCGAGTATTAAATTATCGAGGTTATACTTTAATGGTAAATTGTAAAAAGATTCCGGAGGTTTACTCTAATTACAAAAAAAAAACCAGCTATCTTTCAAAATTACAAATATTCACTTGAAATTAATTTCTATTTACAAATTGAACCCTTAAGATTGATTATTTGTTAAGCAAATACAAACCTAAGGAGGTGTTTGTCATACCATAAGCAACTAGGGTTTTTCTGATTAGACTAAACTTGAGGTCTAATAAGTTTATTTTTAATTTGTGCAGTGCATTGAAGAATGGATACGATACAGAATGCGGAGAGAGGGGAGTGCAGTTATCAGGTGGACAGAAACAAAGAATAGCAATAGCTAGAGCCATTATTCGGGACCCGACAATACTATTACTTGATGAAGCAACAAGTGCACTTGATGTCCAATCAGAGCAAGTCGTGCAGGAAGCATTGGACCGAGTTATGGTCGGAAGAACGACTGTTGTGGTGGCACACCGGCTTAACACGATCAAGAATTTGGACACGATAGCTGTCATTATGGACGGGAAGGTGATCGAGAGAGGAACATATAACCAGCTCAAAAACAACAAGGGTGCCTTCTTCAATCTCGCTAGCCTTCAAGTTGGACCGCGTCCTGTGCTGTAAATACCCACTAATGCTAATAAGAAGCTCATGTAAATAGTAAGCAAATTAAGGCTGAGGATTCTGGATCCTTGAGATTGAGTAGAAGCAGTAATAAGTAATGGCAAGAACGAAGTCCGGCGGTTTTGGGCGTCTTCTTTGGAAGCTTCTATGAAAAAGCCTTAAACTTTAATTATTGTACTAAGTGACATGGTCCTTGTAATTAATGGTGACCACATGTCACCAACCATCTGTTTTCAGGGTGGAATCCATAGTTGAAGGGCCGGAATTTTCATCAACCGACCTAAGAGCCGGTTTTAGAACCTAGTGGTCGTATCTTGTTTTGTACTCAGTTAATTTGCCGCCGGTTTTAGAACCCGTACATTCGAGCCGGTCTGGTCGAAATTCACCCCTTCGTGTTTTATCGGAAATTATTATTCAAATACATTTTCAATTTTTCATATAAGCATTATTAAATAATAAAACAACATTAGAAGTATTAAAAACTGAAATTCTCAATGAAATAAAACAAAAATGAGTCCTAAAGGCTCCTATTCCAATTTCAGTTTTATACTATTAATAAATTTATAAATAATTTTGTTTGATGTATTTTCATTGACAATAACTCATTTCCACGTCTGTATTCTTCAAAAAATATTCACTCTTAACTTGTTCCCATAATTTTCAACTTATTCTTAAATATATTTTCCTATATTATTATTCAATCACATGCACACCATCACATCACCATCTCCTCACCTTTCACTAATTAATACCAATCATAAACATGTCAGGTTTTCGTACATAAAATTCATCATTAAAAATATTCTAGCAAACATCATCTCATTTATAAACATATATATATATATATATATATATGGAGGGGATCCTGTGAGACCACCCTCCTAGGTAAGTCCATAAGACCAAATCCAGACCATCAAAAACATAAATCAATGGTCAAGATCTAAATGAATCTATACAACACTACATAAGAAACTATACATAGAAGGGGGTAAAATAGGAATCAGTCGAAACCAATTTGGTAACTGATTGCGAAAAAATAGGGACGTTATCTTGAGGTGATCACGTCCCATAATCAGTGGATATCTTCCAGAATTAACACACCTTCTTCACCACGACATCCTCTATCTCCATTAACAGATCAAATCTTCAACCTGGAAACATTATACAATATACAAATTACAGACGCAAAACAATAGGACTGTATTTCGTTAAATGTCGAATATTTGTCATCCATCGAAGCAAATGAATTGTACAATGGCAGAAGATCTTCCGCCCACAACGATTGATGAAAGTTTCCTAGGTAATTCCTTACGAGATATTTGTTAAAGAGTTTAGGAGAAAACACTAAACAACAATGGACGTCTAATCGAACCAATTGTATGTTTTGGTTGGTAATTTGTATGTATAGTATACATAACTTGTATATTCAGTGTACAAGAACTGTATACATAGTTTATTTTTTCTTCATATTGGGAATTGTCTATATATTGTATATTTCTTATTATTTTGTATATGTAGTGAAGAATGTTAGTATATTTAGTAAATAGGTCTTGTATTTGTAGATTTATTTCTTAAATATTTATAATTAATCTGGAGATTGCATAGTTGTTCGCAACTGTTCTGCTTGTTTATTTATCATATTTAACTTGTATACAATAGTCATGAGTGTTGTATATTTATAATATAAACATGCATGTATTGTCATATTAGTTACTGCATATGCAGAGAAAAATGTTAGTATATTTAGTATAGATATCTTGTATTTATATATTTATTTATTAAATATTGACAACTAATCTGGAGATTGCGTAGTGGTTCGCAACTGTTTTGCATGTTTGTTTATCATATTAAACTTGTATACAATAGTCCTAAATGTTGTATGGATGTGTATATGAACATACTTACTAATAATAATAATGTGTATGAATATGGTTTCATGTTTTATATAAAATACATCCATTTGGTTTTTATAATGCTCTGTCCTGTTTGATGTCAAACATTACAGAACCAGCGAACAATTTCAATGGACGTCAACGGCTCGAAATTTAACCAGGCTCAACTAAATATTGGATACCAGAGGTCGAACAAGAAAAGATACCACGAGTGGGAATGCATTTCGCTATGTTGGAAACCGGTATAAAATTTTACAAGGAGTATGGAGCAATTAGCGGATTTGACATCAGAAGGAGCACGACAAAGCGGTTCAAGAATGAAGTAATTTGTTTGCATTATGCTCTCTGCAATAGAGAAGGCTTCAAACACACAAAAAATAACATACCTATAGAGCCTACAGATGAAGCCGAAAATAACCCTCCCCATGGGTCACGAAAGAGGACTTCAAACCGTGTTGGGTGCAATGCACGTTGTATATTCGAGTACACCAGCGCAAGCGCATATAAAATACAAAGTTTTGAAGAATGCCACACTCACCCAATGGCAATCGATACATTCAAGCAATTTCTAAAGGTTAATAGAAATCTGAACTTCGGTCACCAGCAATTTATTATGAATTGCACAAAGGCTAATATAGGGAGTTCAAAACAACACGAATTATTTAGGGAGATGGTTGGCGGATTTTCGCATGTCGGTGCACTCAAGATTGATTTAAAAACCTTCAAACGCGACTTGAAAGCCTACATTTGTGGTGTAGATGCACAGTTGGTGATAGACAAATTATTTAAACAAAATGAAATAAATCAAGGGATGGCTTTCGAATACGCAGTGGACGAGAATGAACAACTGACACGTCTATTTGGGCAGACCAAAAATCCATATAGAACTACGCTACATTTGGAGATGCGGTTTCGTTCGATGCTACATATAATACTAACAGGTAAAGCATTGTGGTTTCCTTCTATTTATGCAGAAGCATGTATACTTAATTGAAATGATATGTATACTTATCTGATTAGAATTGTACACTTGTGGAAATTTGCTAGACTTGTACACTTGTGAAAATTTGCAAAGTACCATGTATACTTAGTTAAAAAAATAAGTATACTAAGCTGATTGTAAGTGCAAACGTTGAAAAAAATTACAAAAATATAATGTTTACTTAGTTGATGTGATTTGTATAATTTTTTGTTCCGATATGTACACGTTGGGATGTTTTACTGCATATTTAATACAATGGGATATATAATTTTTCCCTTCAGTATTGTATACTTATTTTAGTTGAATTGTTCATATAATTGAGTGTCATTGCATGGCAAGTTGGATGTATCAAAATGTGATTACAGTGTATTATTAAAACATAAAATATCTTTTATTTTTACAAAATAATCATGTTTACTTAGTTGATGGGATCTGTATACATATTGCATTGGAATTGTACACTTAGTTATGTTTTACTGTATATTTGATGCAATATGATCATATAGTTTATTCATTTGCAAATTGTATAGTTAATTTAGTTGAATTGATTATATAATAGATAGAACTTACGTGTGAAAATGAAATTAAGAAAATATCATTGTTGTGTATTATCAAAACATTAGAGCAACTATTATATTCGTATACTTACTGTACAAACATGTGTAGGTACAAAATGGTTTTTGCTCCATTTACCGGAGTAGATAACCATCGCCGGTGTGTCACGTTTGGAGCTGGTCTTGTATTAAAGGAGGACGAAGAATCCTATACTTGGCTGTTCAAAAAGTTCTTAGAAGCTGTTGGTCGCGAACCTTACTACATAGTGACAGACCAAGATCCGGCAATGAAGAATGCCATTCAATCTATGTTCAAAAAAAATGATACACGGGTTGTGTATGTGGCATATAATGGAAAAGGTTAATGTTAAGGTCGGTCACACTCTGTTCAAGGATAACAATTTCAGAAATCGCCTGAATTCAATCGTGTGGGACACCAACATTTCACCAACACAATTTGAGACTCAATGGAATGATATTATGTCTGATTTCGGTCTAACATCACATACATGGTTCACACACATGTATGAGCTAAGAAAGAACTGGATACCAACATATTTTAAAGATGTGCCAATGATTGGTTTGCTCAAAACTACATCACGATCAGAGAGCATCAATAGCTGGTTTGGAAATTTTACAAATCCTGGTTCGAATTTGGTTGAGTTTTTTCATGCACTTTCAAAGCGCGATAGAGTCCTAACACCACACAACCGATAAATGAGGCCACACGTGCCAAACAACTTTTCCAGAGTGCAAGACACGACTAGCCATAGAGAAGCATGCATCTTCGGTGTACACGCACACAGTATTTTCGGATGTTAGCACATAAAGTGAAGCATCCTGCTATGATTGCACAATTACAGAGATAATTGATGATGCCACCAGGTGTTCCTACAAAATTAAAGACAAAACATATACAATATATGATGTCGTGAAATATAAGACGGAGACATTGGTAAAATGCAGCTGCAAACAGTTTGAACAAATGTGCCTACTGTGTTGTCATGCTTTTGTGATCCTGAAGGACTATCCGGAGATTCCTAGGGAATTTTTGGTTCGGCGATGGATGAAGTCTGCATCAATCACAACGCACACAAAAACTGGCTAGATTTATCAATTCACCGGAGGAGACGAAGCCGCGTTAACACTAAACAACCTTTGGTCCGATTTCCACAACTGCATTGGGCTAGCGCAAGGAAATATTGATAAACTATCAAATTTATCACGTCTTGTGTTGGAAGAAAAGGTAAAATTGTTAAAAGATCAGCAACATACACCATCTATGGGAAGCAAACAGTCGGTAATGAAAACATATTGTGGCTCAACCTCACATCTTGATATTTTTGTATTACCACTGAAACAAGCAAAAAACAAGGGGAGCGGTAGTAATGTGAGGAGTAGAATTCAAAGCCAAAGAGAGAAAACCATCAAAGCAAACACAAAAGTCAAAAGAAGATGTGGAACATGTGGTGAGATCGGAACACATAACAGCAGAACGTGTCCAAAACGCAACACCATGCCATAGTATAATTTTTTTTTTTGAAAAAAATGGTGGGTGAACAATATGTCAGTTGGGGTTTATCGTTTATGTCAAAAACAATATGTTACATGATGATTGTTAAGTTGGTATTTTACCAACTTATTTGAGTATTTTAGAGTAGAACTTGGTTTTATTATGGGAGTTTTTTAGAGTCGTTAGAGTCCAATTTATTTCAATTAGAGTCGATGTAGAGTCAATACAGATTTGGTAGCCGAGAAATGAAGAAAACGATGAAAAACGGCTTGAAGAAAGAAGAAATCGCGTAGAAACAAGGAAAAATCGCACTTTGGCCAAGGACGGGGGCGAGCGCAAGCCTGGAGACAGGGCGACAAGGTTGACAGGCGACAAGGTTGAACGATGGCTTGTGGGCGCTGCAGCGCCCGGGCGGAAATAATTGCTAGGAAGGCCCTGGGCGCCGCAACGCCCGTGCGATGAAATGGTGTGAGAAGGCCCTGGGAGCCGCAGCGCCCGTGCGATAAACTGGCACTAGATTGCTGGGCGCCGCAGCGCCCAGGGGTGGAAAAACCTATGCTTACCTACTCCCTTTCTTGGATTTTTGTGGCATATAAATACTAGCCTTGGGGCTTGAAATGGGGGATCTTGGAACCCTTGGGAAGAGAATAAACACAGCTACAAGACAAGGAAGAAGGATTTGGGCATCTTGAGAAGAATTTGGAGAAGAAGATTGGAGGCTTCTATCATCTAGAAATAGAGAAGATCCCTCTACTCTTGTTCTTATTTTTGTTGCTTTCTTCATATCTTGTAAGATGTATTATTGTATTTTCATGTATTCATTTTCTTTAATCATGAGCTAAACACTATAATTCTAGAGGATTGATGTAATCTATGTTTGAACTTATGTTTTTGAGATTGTGGTTTGTCAATCTAGATCTATCAATTTATTTGTGCTATTTGGATCTATTGCTTCTAAATTACTTGATCAATAATTTAGATTGTTTGGTGTATTTGATTTGACACTTGAGAGAGG
Source organism: Rehmannia glutinosa (assembly GCA_016081115.2). Classification (NCBI taxonomy): domain Eukaryota; kingdom Viridiplantae; phylum Streptophyta; class Magnoliopsida; order Lamiales; family Orobanchaceae; genus Rehmannia; species Rehmannia glutinosa. Next base: position 61,741,512 of record CM071927.1, on the reverse strand, counting down.
TAATTGAATACATGACCTTGGAATAGCATAACCTAGGATTTCATAGAATTGAGAGATTTGTGAATCCTTTGAAGTCATTTATCAAGATTCATAGCTTTTATTGAGATTTTGATTGGTGATTTTTATAGATATATTGATTTCCCAATTGAATCTAAAATCATTGGCACTTGAGAAAGGGAATGATTATTGTAGAAATCTTGACTTATAAATTGATAATTGATGATTGATAAACCATATTGACAACATAAGGGATAACTAGATTCATCATACCTCTAGAATTCATTTAATCATTTGGATAAACTCATTGATATTTTCATAGTCTTAATTTATTTTTAGTATTTTTAGTATAATCAACTCCATCAATTATCGAATTTCTAAATAAAGTTAGACTACTATAATATAGTACTTAGCGATAATTTGATAATTATTCCCTGTGGATACGGTAACCCTACTCATATCACTATATTAAAACTTGACAACCGTACACTTGCGGTTAGAAAAATTCTCTAACAAGTTTTTGGCGCCGTTGCCGGGGAATAATTCATCTTATTTGCGCTAATATTATTACTTAGTAGTTTTACTTTAATTTAGATTGGTTCTTGTTACAATTGGGTCATTGTCATTTTTGTGTTTTCTTGTTGATGCGAAAAAATAAAAGTGCTAATTTAATCTTATTTGATCCAGAAATTGAAAGAACACTTCGAAAGATTAAAGCCGCACGAAGAATCGAATTCACAAAAATGGCAGGAATCGGTGATGATGAAGAACATGTACCCATTATTGCACCACCGGAGAGGGCCATTCGGGATTATTTTCGACCAACCACGAATCAAAATTATTCGGGCATTGTTCGCCAACCTATCAATGCGAATAATTTTGAATTGAAGCCGGCCCTAATAAACATGGTGCAACAAAATCAGTTTGGGGGTAGTGCCGTAGATGACCCGAATGCTCATTTGGCTATTTTTCTTGAGATATGTGACACTATCAAAATGAATGGGGTTCCCGATGAAGCTATTCGGTTGAGGTTATTTCCGTTTTCACTTAGTGATAAAGCTAGACAGTGGCTTCAAACCTTTCCACCTGGAAGTATCACTAGTTGGAATGATCTCACTGAAAAATTCATGGCAAAATTCTTTCCACCTAGTAAGACACTTCAACTGAAAAGTGAGATTGCTCAATTCCATCAACTCGACTTTGAGCCACTCTACGAAGCTTGGGAGCGATTCAAAGAATTATTGAGGAGGTGTCCACAACATGGGTATGCAGATTGGCAAAAAGTTCAGTATTTCTACAATGGTATGAATGGGCATTCAAGAACTATTATAGATGCTGCAGCGGGAGGTACATTGATGGCTAAAACTCCAAGTGAAGCCATGCTTTTACTCGAAGAAATGGCTGCCAATAGTTATCAATGGCCTTCTGAAAGATCTACGCCAAGAAAAGTTGTCGGTGTTCTTGAACTTGATACTATGTCCGCATTGGCCTCTCAAATTTCCGCTTTGTCAAAGCAAATTGCTACTCTAAATTCGGGTGGAAAACAACAACCACAAGCAGTCATGGAGATAAGTCAAGAAATTGTGAATCCCGATACGGAGCAAGCAAATTATGTGAACAATCGGGGTTTCAACAATCGAGGGAATCAATTGCCGACACATTATCATCTGGGACTTCGCAATCATGAAAATTTCTCGTATAGCAATACGAGAAATGTGTTGCAACCACCTCCGGGATATCAGAATCAAGCAAGTACGAGTACACATGTGGGAGAACAAAAGCCATCTTTGGAGGAATTACTTAGTTCATTCCTTGTAGAATCAAGAGCAAAGATGAACAAGGCCGATTCTAACATAGAAAATTTGGGTTCAAGGGTTACAACAATTGAAAGTCATCTCAAATCTTTGGGGACACATGTGGGTCAATTGGCCACGGCTATTAATTCACAACAGAAAGTTGATACGTTCCCAAGTAACACCGAGGTGAACCCACGTGAGCATTGCAAGGCCATTAAGTTGAGAAGTGGAACGGAATATGATGAACCAAAGATGCCTACTCACGCCACCAATGAACCAGAAGCAAGCCCTAAAACATTCCACAATGAAGAGGGCATTGATAAGCAATCAGAAAAGGCAAAAATTGAGGTAAAACCAATTTCCAATTCTGATAATGTGTTGCCAAATTCTCTTCCTTTTCCACAGAGATTTCAGAAGAAAAAGTTGGACGCTCAATTTTCCAAGTTTTTGGAAATATTCAAGAAAATTCACATCAACATCCCTTTTGCCGATGCACTTGAGCAAATGCCAAACTATGCAAAATTCATGAAGGATGTGATGTCGAGAAAGAGAAGGTTGGAGGCATACGAGATGGTCAATCTCACAGAAGAGTGTAACGCCATTTTGCAAAGAAAGCTACCACAAAAATTAAGAGATCCGGGGAGTTTCACTATCCCTTGCACTATTGGTGATTCTTATTTTAATAAAGCTCTTTGTGATTTAGGTGCTAGCATTAATCTTATGCCGTTATCTGTTTTCAGGAAACTTGGCCTCGGAGAAATAATGCCATCCACCATCACATTGCAATTAGCCGATAGATCACTCACCTACCCAAGAGGAGTGATTGAAGATGTGTTGATCAAAGTAGATAAATTCATATTTCCGGCGGACTTTGTGGTGTTGGATATGGAAGAAGATCATGAAATGCCATTGATTCTTGGAAGACCTTTTCTAGCAACGGGACGAGCTCTAATTGACGTGCAACGAGGAGAGTTAACATTACGGGTAAATGATGATGAGGTACTATTTAACATTTATAAAGCAATGAAATTTCAAGAAGAACCTCACACATGTCATTTTATTGATACGATCGAACAATGTGATCAAACGGAAGTTATAAAACAAGATTTAAAAGATCCGTTAGAACATTGTTTGATTAATTCAATAATGAAATGTGATGAGGAAGATAGTGATGATATTGATTTGCTTGAGTTTATTCTTTCTCTTGAGGCTAAAGAAATTGTAAAAGAAAAACAAAAGGAAGCATTAGAAAATGCCAATATTGAAAATATTCCGAAAGGTACTTTAGAACTAAAGGAACTTCCGGAACATCTTCAATATGCATTTTTGGGAAAAGATAAAACTTACCCGGTAATTGTTTCTGCTTCATTATCTTCATCCGAATTAGATAAGTTGTTGCGTGTGCTTCGTGAACATAAGTCGGCTTTGGGTTGGTATATTTCTGATTTGAAAGGTATAAGTCCTTCCATTGTAATGCACAAAATTTTAATGGAAGAATCTTATAAACCATCTATTGAGCATCAAAGACGACTTAATCCCGCAATGAAAGAAGTTGTGAGAAATGAGGTTTTAAAGTGGCTAAAGGCAGGTATTATTTATGCCATTTCTGATAGTTCATGGGTGAGTCCGGTACAGGTTGTTCCTAAAAAAGGAGGTATGACAGTTGTGAAAAATGATAACAATGAATTAATTTCTACACGAACTGTCACAGGATGGCGAGTATGTATTGATTATAGGAAATTGAATAAAGCTACTCGTAAGGATCATTTTCCCCTCCCCTTTATTGATCAAATGTTGGACAGGTTGGCAGGTTACGAATACTATTGTTTTCTTGATGGCTATTCAGGGTACAATCAAATCGCCATTGCCCCCGAAGATCAAGAAAAGACTACTTTTACATGTCCATATGGTACTTTTGCATTTCGCAGGATGCCATTTGGATTATGTAATGCACCGCTACCTTTCCAGAGGTGTATGATGGCGATTTTTCATGGTATGGTTGAGGAAATCATGGAGATTTTTATGGACGATTTTTCTGTTTTTGGTACTTCTTTTGATCATTGTTTGCATAACTTATCTATGGTTTTTCAACGTTGTGAGGAAACTAATCTTGTACTTAATTGGGAAAAATGTCACTTTATGGTCAAAGAAGGGATTGTGCTTGGGCATCGTATTTCTTGTACGAGGTTTGGAAGTTGTGGCGAAAGTTGTGGCTATTGAAAAGCTACCCCCACCTTCAAATGTGAAAGGCATAAGAAGCTTTTTAGGGCATGCAGGATTCTATAGGAGATTCATAAAAGATTTTTCAAAAATTGTTAAACCACTTTGTAATCTCCTTGAATAAGATGCTATCTTTTGCTTTGATGAGTTGTGTTTGCAGGCATTTGAACAGATAAAAAAGGCACTTGTTTCAGCTCCAATTATGATAGTGCCGGATTGGACTCAACCATTTGAGCTTATGTGCGATGCAAGTGATTATGCCAGTGGGTGCCGTGCTTGGTCAAAGGCGAGACATAATTTTTAAAGCTATCTATTACGCAAAGTAGACCATGGACAACGCCAACAAAACTACACCACCACAGAAAAAGAGATGTTGGCGGTAGTTTTTGCATTTGATAAATTCCGAGCTTACTTGGTGGGTACAAAGGTAATTGTTTATACGGATCATGCGGCAATCCGATATCTTTTCTCCAAAAAGGATGCAAAACCTCGGTTAATTCTATGGATTTTGCTCTTGCAAAAATTTGATATTGAGATTAGGGATAAAAAAGGAAGTGAAAATGTGGTTGCCGACCATCTATCCCGCATTGAGCAACCTCACGAGGTGATTGAGAGTCCAATAAAAGAATCGTTTCCTGATGAACAAATTTTGTGTGCCGAGACATCATTACCTTGGTACGCAGATTTTGTTAATTACCTCGCGGGAGGAGTTTTGCCACCGGACTTGACTTCACACCAAAAGAAAAAATTCCTACATGATGTTAAGTCTTATTTGTGGGATGATCCGTTACTGTTCAAGAGATGTGCGGATTCTATCATTCGCCGTTGTGTTCCGAAGGAAGAAATTGGAGAGATTCTTCAACATTGTCATTCCTCATCTTATGGGGGACATTTCGGGCCAACCCAACAGCTGCAAAGGTACTACAATCTGGTTTTTATTGGCCAACATTATTCAAGGATTGTTATGCTTTTGTGAAGACTTGTGATCGATGCCAAAGGGTTGGTAATATTTCACGGCGTCATGAGCTTCCCTTGACAAATATAATGGAGGTGGAGTTGTTTGATGTATGGGGTATTGACTTTATGGGGCCATTTCCGCGCCCCTATGGAAATTTGTACATTTTGCTTGCGGTTGATTACGTCTCCAAGTGGGTTGAGGCGATTGCTACACCAACGAATGATGCTAAGGTAGTACTCAAATTCTTGCACAAGCATATTTTCACTCGGTTCGGTACACCTCGAGCTATTGTAAGTGATGAAGGTACGCATTTTTGTAATAAATTATTTAATAACCTTCTTGCTAAATTTGGTGTGCGTCATAAGATTGCGCTTGGTTATCATCCTCAATCTAATGGTCAAGCCGAAATTTCCAATCGTGAAGTGAAACAAATTCTTGAAAAAACGGTGAGTTTTAATCGAAAGGATTGGGCACAAAAGCTCGATGATGCTTTGTGGGCTTATCGCACGGCTTATAAAACACCCATTGGTATGTCACCATATCGATTGGTGTTTGGTAAAGCATGCCATTTGCCGGTTGAACTTGAGCATCGAGCTTATTGGGCAATTAAGAAATTGAATTTTAACTTGAAAGAGGCCGGTGAAAACCGATTACTTCAATTAAACGAAATGGAAGAATTTCGTCAAGAATCATATGAAAATGCCAAAATGTATAAAGAAAAAACGAAAAAATGGCATGATCAAATGATTCTGCGACGTGAATTCTTACCCCTACTAACAACAGTGTTATTGTTCAATTTTCGATTGAAACTCTTTCCAGGTAAACTCAAATCACGATGGTCCGGACCATTTGTGGTTGAACGTGTGTTTCCCTATGGTGCCGTCGAGTTGAGAGGAAACGATGGGAATTCGTTCCAAGTAAACGAACAACGATTGAAACATTATTTTGGGAACGAAGCAAGGAAGGTTTTAAATCTTCCACTTGGTGATGAAATTTCTTGAGTCCGAATAGTTGAGTCCGGCTAACGACTATAAATTTAGCACTTCTTGGGAGGCAACCCAAGTGATTTTTGTGTGAATTAATTTGTGTGTGATTTTAAATTTTTGATTAAATTGAAATTTTTAATTAAATAAAACAAAAAAAAAATTTGGAAAATATGGGCGGCCGCTGCAGCGCCCGGCCCTGGGCGCCGCAACGCCCGAAACAGGGCGACAAGGGGTGTGCGGTGTGTGCGGGTATTTGCATGGCTTTCGGTCCCTAACAACTTATTCTGCGCTCCGACGAGCCAGTGAGGAGAATTAAAAGGCTGATTCAGCCTATTTGTTTTGACAAAGAAACACACACACCTCACGCCTATTCTTGATCTCTTCTACAAAAATCCCACCTTGCTTTCACTTATACACCATTCAAGTGGGCATTTGAGCAACTTAATCATCATCTTCATCTTCTTCATCAATTAGGTAAGTGAGCTTCAATTGTACATCAATTTTCTTCAAATTTTCAAGCTTAGGTTAAAAATGTGGGAATTTTCAATATCATTATAATTTCGAATTTCTTGATCAATTCTTGATAAATTGTGATGATATATGATTATATTGTGCTTGAATTGGTTGGTGTTGAAAAATGGGCATGAATTGAATTTCAAATTTGGTGTTCATCTCTTCTTTGCATATATGCCTACAAGGTGTTTGTTAAAATGTCTCAATGAAAAATATTACACCTAGGCATTTGATTCTTGTCATCATTGTGTACTAAAGGTTATTTGATCATGAATTGATGACAAAGATGCATAATTCTTGAGTTGTTGCAAAATTCTTAACCCCTAACTCGTATTGTGCGTTCTATGTGTTATGTTGCTTGTGTAATTTTTCAGGTGATTTTCAAATCAATTACAATGCCAAGAACAAAGAATGCAAGCAAGGGCAAAAAGGTGGCGAGTACCTCCGAGGAATATGATACTAGTCGTTTCATAAGCTTAGAGGCACAAAATCTTTTTTTATGAGAAATTAAGCACAAAGAGCATAACCGCGGAACCGGGGTTACAACCGGGGCCGAATGATGGTGAACTTGCACAAATGATACATCAGAAGCAATGGAAAAAACTTTGTGCACAACCTAGACCATTCGCACCGAATATAGCCAGAGAGTTTTATGCAAATGCAAAGACCAAAAATGGCTATAACTCAGAGGTTTTCGTACGTGGAGTAAACAAGGTATACACTCATTCAATAGCGATAAGAGAATATTATGGACTCCTCAATTTTGGAGGTGGATCACTCACCGTACGTTGAATTTATCTCGCAACCACCAAGTATGGAGGAGATTTGTAATACCTTATGCCGGCTGGAAGCGCGGGTACGTCATATAAAAGTTGTGGGAGGTGCTTTCGCTTTCCGCACACGAGTCTTAGTCGATATGGGCGAGCTTGGTACCACTTCATATGCAACAACTTGATACCAACCAAGCATGTCGGTGATGTAACTAAGAACGAGCTCATCTTCTATATGCCATAGTTCTTGACATACAATTCGACCCAGCGGTAATTATTGCAACGTCCCTTCATAACAAAATGCTACACCCCAAAACAGGGGGACTAATCTTACCGAGTTTAATTTGTGGGTTATGTAAAGAGGAGGGTGTTACATGGGATAGCTCCGAGCCATTGGAAAATCCTAAGGGACCCATAGATTCGACTACTATTGCTTTTTATGACGAGTGGGCAGATGGTGTGCCTAATCCGAAGGGTGCGGGATATATTCTTGATCCCAAATTTGCTCTACCAGCTATTGAGCCTGATACTCATGCCCAACCACAGAATATCGACGCTCTATCCGGTTCAGCGGCAAGACGTTCTCGTTCTAGATGCTCACATAACAGCCCTTCAGACGCACTAGTTCGTGAAGTACGAGAATTGAGAAGGGCTTTTGTTGGTGAGCAACGCCAGGATGGTCCATGAGCAGAGCGACACGAGAAGAATATGAGAATGAGCACAACCGAGTACTTGCTCAGATATATAGCCAGACACACCCGCAATTCCAGTTCCCAATACCACCACCACCGGGTCCTATTGCTCATTTTTCACCACACGACTCCGATGAGGAGTCCTAGGCGCTCCGGCTATCATGAAAGTTTTCTCACTCCCCATTTAGGACAATGTTCAATTTAAGTTTGGGGGGGTGTAATCTGTATTTGTGTCTTTTGAGTCGTGTCAGAGTCGTGTCAAAAAAAAAATCGAGTTGAGTTGAGTCGGGTAGTTTGTTGAACTATAGAACTGCATGACTAAGTAGATTTGTTGATAACGAGTTGAACTGTCACGAAAGCATGCTTTTAAGTGGTGATCTATATTTTGCTTCAATGATTTCATATTCATGCATAATTCTGTTAACTTATTTGAAAATGATTAATGAAGTCGAGTGTTGCTTGTATGATCCCACCGGATTCTAGAACTTGTTTGATCACTAATTGAAGCGAAATCCTAGGTGAAATAACATAAGGAAATGATTTAGGCCATCTTTGAATAAAAGCTAGAGCCAAAATGACTACCTTTATACGATATAATTTCACTAGTGTCCCCTTTTGAGCCTATTAAACCTGTTCTTTGGCAACCAAATTTTTTTACCTTGAGCTTACATGTGAAAATCCTAATTACCCATCACTCATACACACAAAATGATTGAAGGTTGAGGAGGATGTGATAAGTAAGGTAGATGTTCAATCGCATGAAGTTGCTGAGAAAAAGAAATAATGAAACCCCATGTGTTAAAATATGCAAAAGATCAAGTTTGGGGGTCTCGAAAAAAATGTTGAAAATAGAGGCTCGTAAAAAGGAGAATAATTGAAAATTCAACAAAAGTGAAGGTAGCCATTTTGTTTGGCAATTGGTGATTTGAAGAGGTAATTGTGTGTTTGGGTGTGTTGAGCCACTTAATCCTAAATTTTCCTACCCGACCCTAAGCCACATTACAAGCTTTGGAAGTCCTATTGATCCATGTGTTATATTAGCCTACATTAGTGGAGATTAGTGTGAATAACAAGCCTATGGAATCCGGTACTCATTATCTTTTGATACTTAGAAGTGGATCATCTTGATAACGTTTGATTGCGTAAATTAATTTGAATAATGTAAACGGAATTTTCATGAATGTTCAACACTTTTGATCACAATGTTAAAATGCATGCTTGATTGATAGTGAAATGAGTTTTTGGACAAATTTTATTGGTTTATGGAGTTTTGTAGTTGCTTGTGTTGTTGTATTGTTTGTCTTTCATTTTGGAGTTATAATTGTTTGAGGACAAACAATAGCTTAAGTTTGGGGGTATTTGTTAAGTTGGTATTTTACCAACTTATTTGAGTATTTTAGAGTAGAACTTGGTTTTATTATGGGTGTTTTTTAGAGTCGTTAGAGTCCAATTTATTTCAATTAGAGTCGATGTAGAGTCAATACAGATTTGGTAGCCGAGAAATGAAGAAAACGATGAAAAACGGCTTGAAGAAAGAAGAAATCGCGTAGAAAGAAGGAAAAATCGCACTTTGGCCAAGGACGGGCGGGCGGCTGCGCTTAGTTACTACTGGCGCCGCACTTGCCGAGACAGGCGACAAGGTTGAATGATAAATGGGCTTGAATGATGGCTTAACGCCCTGTGCAGCGCGGGCGGAAATAATTGCTAGGAAGGCCCTGGGCGCCGCAACGCCCGAGACAGGCGCAAGGTTGAACGATGGCTTGTGGGCGATGAAATAATTGCTAGGAAGGCCCAGGCGGCGCCGCAGCCATCTTGTGGCGCCTTGCAGCGCCCGTGCGATTTAAATGGACGAGATTTTACAGGCGCCGCAGCGCCATGCGATAAAGCGGCACTAGATTCTTTGGCACCGCAGCGCCCGGGGGAAAACCTATGCTTACCTACTCCCTTTCTTGGATTTTTGTGGCATATAAATACTAGCCTTGGGGCTTGAAATGGGGGATCTTGGAACCCTTGGGAAGAGAATAAACACAGCTACAAGACAAGGAAGAAGGATTTGGGCATCTTGAGAAGAATTTAGAGAAGAAGATTGGAGGCTTCTATCATCTAGAAATAGAGAAGATCCCTCTACTCTTGTTCTTATTTTTGTTGCTTTCTTCATATCTTGTAAGATGTATTATTGTATTTTCATGGATTCATTTTCTTTAATCATGAGCTAAACACTATAATTCTAGAGGATTGATGTAATCTATGTTTGAACTTATGTTTTGAGATTGTGGTTTGTCAATCTAGATCTATCAATTTATTTGTGCTATTTGGATCTATTGCTTCTAAATTACTTGATCAATAATTTAGATTGTTTGGTGTATTTGATTTGACACTTGAGAGAGGTAATTGAATACATGACCTTGGAATAGCATAACCTAGGATTTCATAGAATTGAGAGATTTGTGAATCCTTTGAAGTCATTTATCAAGATTCATAGATTTTATTGAGATTTTGATTGGTGATTTTTATAGAGATATTGATTTCCCAATTGAATCTAAAATCATTGGCACTTGAGAAAGGGAATGATTATTGTAGAAATCTTGACTTATAAATTGATAATTAATGATTGATAAACCATATTGACAACATAAGGGATAACTAGATTCATCATACCTCTAGAATTCATTTAATCATTTGGATAAACTCATTGATATTTTCATAGTCTTAATTTATTTTTAGTATTTTTAGTATAATCAACTCCATCAATTATTGAATTTCTAAATAAAGTTAGACTACTATAATATAGTACTTAGCGATAATTTGATAATTATTCCCTGTGGATACGATAACCCTACTCATATCACTATATTAAAACTTGACAACCGTACACTTGCGGTTAGAAAAATTTTCTAACAATGATTTATCTTTTAGATTGGTTTTCTCTTCTCAAATACGTTTTGCATAAAAATTATCTTGAAAAAACTATTTAACTAAGTATACAACTTCAATTACCAAATATACAACCCTACATGTCTACTTAAACAAACGTCTACTATACAATATACAGTTCCAGTGTATAAAATATACAACTCCAATGGCCAAAAAACAACTGGACGTAACTAACTAAAAGATATTTAACTAAGTATACAATTTCAATTACCAAAGATACAACTATACTTGTCTACTTAAACAAATAATAAACAAATGTCTAGTGACTACAGATGAACTGATCCATTTACACAAGTCCGTTGTATAAAATATACAATTCCAATGGCCAAAAAAACAACTAAACGTATCTAACTAAACAACTCCGCTCTTAAAAATTACATATATATCTACATGTACATTTCAACTGTTTTATTTAAACGGTTATATTGTTTTAAAAATACAATTCTACATACCTATTCATACATGTCACCTACAACTGCCCAAAAACATAGATGCAAGTCCATTCAAATTATACCTGTATCAATCCAATATGAAAACAAGCACTGGACTTAAAAAAACAATACCATCAAAAACCTACATAAACTAAATATAAAAAGGAAAGTGATACAAAGTTACCCCATGCTAAAACAATATTCCACTGAGAAAAACACGAGTTCAAAATACCCTGAAAAATGTATCAACACTTCCAAAGCACCAAAACATTACCAAAACAAAAAAACACGAACAACTAGTCTGTCAGTACCATCACTACTATTTCCCATAGACTAAAATAAAAATACCCAAACTATTCCATCATTGAAAAACAAAAAAAACTTCTACATTGGTTTCTTGCTAGTCCAATGCTTCTTGCATTCAACCAAGTTCTTGTGGCTTAGCTCATTCATGTCATCTAAGAAAATAGCACCAGTGTACTTGGAGCGAAAAGTACACATAAGATTAGCGTTGCCCTTCTGTAACCCAGGTGACCAACCTCTCAGACCTCCTCCCATGTACGTTTTCATATGCCGCATTGCAAAGATTCCGCAATCAACCTTGTTTCGTGCATCTCTCCATGGCATAACTACTCTTGATTGACTAAGCCGCAATATCTCCTGTCCCATCTGCTCACAACCTCTGCTCATCAAGTACTGGGAGAAGAAACGTACCTAAAACATAAGAAAACACATAGTTAATGCATGTAAACAATTAAACTGATTTACTAGGCATTTAAACATTCATAATTACACAACTCCACTGAACTACACACACAAATCTATCGAACTAACTAAACATTAAACATTGGTAATTATTCAGACCAACTAAACTAAAATAAACAACTCATTCAGCTAACTATACAATTAATCATTACTAAAAATACAAATCTCACCAACTTCGCAGGCACATCTTCATACTTGTCACACTTGGTACCCCCGACCGAGGAATTATCCAATATCTGCATATTCTTCCTGTTCATGTCGAACACGATAACAAAAAGGTGTTTGCTCTTACAAATCGGAAAGAAAAACTGGATAACAAAAAAAATATCATCCGTAAATCTAACATACTATCAAAAAAAAACAAATTGAAAAAAATATATACCATCTCAAACGTCGGAGCCGTTTGCCAGATGGCATCACCGATCTCAGCATCAAGACTTTGAAAAAATAAGGCAAATGATCTACTATCAACATTTGAATCTGTGCTCGTGACAATCGAATACAGCTGCATGAAATATGGAAAAATATACACATCCATCAAATTACCTCATATAAAACTAGTTCCGTAACGATACATTTCAATATGAATAACTATACAAATTCACTAAAATACATAAACAACACACTAAACTAACTATGATTTTGGCCATTCAAATGAATACAAAACAACTAAGCTATTTAAATAGATTCACAATAATAACAAAACAATTAAACACAACTAAAAAACATGCACACCATTAGTTAAGACAAACAAGAATAGCTAATTATCTATACATTTCAATATTAAAAACTATACAAATCCACTACACTAAATAAACAAATATATTGACCTAACTATATATTTGGCCATTGCTAAGTATACAAATCACCTGAGTTGAATAAACAACTTAACTGTACTAACAATACATTTAACACAACTAAAAAACACATACCCACCTAAATAAAAAAACACTGAACTGATTGAAAATAAACATTTGAATTAACTAAACAAATCGACATGTCAAATTAAACAATTTTAACTGAATAAACACACAATCAAACATATAAAGGCTGGAGAAAACCGTCCAAAGAAAATACAATCATGTGCGTGCAAACTATTTTCTGACTGCGTGCATTGAAATTTAATGAAAGCTAAAAATGCGCGTACCGTTGAATACGTGGTAGCAAAAAATCGATAAGGCGAACTCTTGCTCCTTAACGACTCTTTTGCATTCAAAATCTTTGTCCACGCGTCAATCAGCAATACACTCAGATAACTTCCAGGGCGCATCGTCACAAAGTCTTCCCTTGTTATGATCATGTCGCCAGCCTTGAAAATCGCCTCGTCCCTACAAAAAAATGACCAACAAAAAAAATCAGTAATTATAAAGAAAAAATATAATATATTTTAGCGTGAAATAGAAAAATTACTTTTCAGCTTCTGGGTTCTCGAACAACCACTTCACAATCATATTTTGCTGCTCGTTTAACTTAGACAACACATTAACCCGTCTCTCAACAAACGGGGACGTCAATGTCTCAGTTTTCTTTTTCTTTCGAGGTTCATTTCACCTATATACCGGCATCTTCTCGCTCTTCATTTTTGGTAACTCATTCCTACCCAACCTCACGTCCAAACCATCGTCAACATTCAGATTACTCTGTTCCTACAAAAAACAAAATAAACTAACTATGATTTTGGCCATTGAAATGAATACAAAACAACTGAGCTATTTAATCAGATTCACACTAATAACAAAACAATTAAACACAACTAAAAAAACATGCACACCAACAGTTAAGATAAACAAGAATAGTTAATTAACTATACATTTCAATATTAAAAACTATACAAATCCACTACACTAAATAAACTAATAATAAACATATACAATCAAAAAATCAAAAATAAACATGCGGAGAAAATGAGCAAAAATATTACCCATACATCGTCTACATCCAAATCATCATCCTCTTTCTCCTGCCCAGCCTGCTCGTCCAATATACCCGCATCCACACCCGTTTCGTAAAATCGAGAAGTGTCAACAACCTTTTCCCATTTATCAGAGTTTCGTTCTTGGGTTAACCCAAGACTGAAACTTGGCTTATCAGGCTTGTCCAGCTTATACCTACTCCATTTCTCAAACTCGTCCCGCTTACATAGAGTTGCTTCCATCTTCTCAAGCAGAGCAATAGTTTCAGGATTGCTCCAGAATGCTTCCGCCTGCTGACTCTCACTTCCAACTATGTCATCTCCGCCACGTGTGCCCTCAACTTGTACCGTCTTGTAACATATCAAATTTTTAGCAACAACGCCAATTTCAGAAAATTCGGGCACCACCGCCAACTCAGACGGAGCATCACGATTCAAAGAAATAATTTCCACAACATCGGAAGCAAGACAAGCTATCCTTGACTTAATCTTCGCAATGTATTCCTGCCAATACACAAGTATAACACATCAAAAATGATGAACAAATATTACTATTTTATATAGGAAGAGTAAAATAAAAAAAATGATAAAAAAATATAAATACTCTATACATAAAGCCAAGTATACATAATCTTTAAACTAAATATACAACATGTATGAACTAATTAAACAAAAAAACTAGGGTGTAAATAATGAATATGCCAGGCATACAACTACACATGTAATATGTCTAATCTTACCCCAATCAAACTATGAAAATTGATATCTTGTTCAACTAACTATACAACAAATTTACACAATGTGTACATTACTCATAAACTATATTAAAACTATAAAATAAACTAGACATATAACATGTGAAACATACTTATGCAAAACAAATAAACTATGTATACATAACAACAATTATACAACATCTAAAACTAAGTATACAACATGTGTCAATTAAATATACAGACTCTTGTGCTATGAGCTACATAACTGCAACACATATCAAGACATATACAACATATGTAATCTATGTATATAAAAAAATGAACTATCCATACAAAAAACAAATATTCAAATCAGCATACAGTTAAACTAATTAGTATATAGTTGTACTATGTAACCTATGTATACAAACATACTAAGCTATCCACACAAACATCGAAATATTCAAATGAAAATATATATACACAAAAAATACAACAAATGTACACTAAGCGTACATACAAAATGACATATATATACAGAATTTGCCTAAAACACAAAACACTAAACTTGGTAATGACATTTATATACCTGCCCACCACCGCCTGCCGACAAAGTCCCCGGAAGAGACTACTGTTTCCCTTGACCAACGACCAATCCCTCCAACTGATGTTGCACTAGAGTCCCACCAACATTAGGTGGCTCCACGTATCCCTTCCCAAATCCACTGTGTTGGAACTCTCTATAGATTCTTTTCTTGACCTTTTCCATTGTCCATGAAGCAAAGGCCGGCAATGTCCTCGGCACATCTCTCGCCTAATACACGACGACTGGCCCAAGTAAAACACCTGAAAACTCAAACAACATTGTGTAAGTAACAAAACAATAAAACGTTACAAAAGTACATTAATAAATTATAACACGACAATACTAGATAAAATTACCGTTAACAACAACACCGGGCCATTGAACTCGTACTTGTTCGTCTCATCCTGTTGGGAAATTTATTTTAGATTTTGATGAATGCCATTAAAACTTAGACTAGAAAGTTGGCACCCCATTTTCCTTGTAATTTGCATTGTAATAGATAGGGATGTACGAGCTGAGTCAAGTCAGCTATGCTTGGATATACAAGAAGTCAACTGAAGACTGATATGAAGACTCCGCTGTGAAACAGCTGAGTATGGCAAGGAGGAGAAGTCAAGAACTCGACTGAAGGAGTATTAGATGGTATACAGCTGTGTGAAGTGTCAGTCAAGTCAACTCAAGAAGCCAAGTCTCAAGTTAAAGTGACAGATGAGTCATCTATTGACTGGAAGCTCACTCGAAGTCACCTGGGGAAGTTAGTGAACTGCAATCAAGTCAAGACAACTGAAAAGAATCCGTTGCACAGAAGTTAAGAAGGTTACTTAAACAAGTAATACTTCCATGCTGCCATGTCTTAAAGTGCTCAATCCCAGAAGCGTGCAAAAGGAATAAACCAATGGGAAGCACTACACCTTGTGTCAGAACCTGAAAAGCTGAATGTTCATTTAATACGAGAAAATGTCAACATCAAGGACTGCAACAAGACAAGCCAATTAACACTAGTAACTTTTGAAAATCAGCTTATCTCTTCAACGGGCAGATTTTTGAAAGTTCACTATAAAAGGTTGAGGAATAACTTTGAGAAAAGGTTATCTGAACCACAAACATTCAAGCTATTATTCAAACTGTAACCTACAAAATATTCTCAAGTTATTCAAGCAAATCCTCAAGCCTAAATTTCAAAGGAAATCGATCCAACACCAAGCTGTGAAGGAAAGACAACTTCAAACTGTTGAAGAGGAAACTTTTGAAGAATCAAAAGGGGTCTACATTCCAAGGAGGATTGTAGAAAGGTTCAAGGTCGAACCAGTCTCAAGTTATTGGAGGGCTTCGTGATCAAATCCAAGAAGCTTGAGCAAGTGAGTTGTAGTAGCAAGGCAGCCGCCCTGTGAAGAAGCTGAGTCGGACGAGAAGCCAGCTGTGTGATCAAAGCATCTCCAGACTGAGTCCCAAAGGATCAAGTCAGCTGTATGATCAAGACTTGTATCTGGACTGATAACCACTTTGTACTCTGATCAATACTTAGTGGTTTCGTCCAGGAGTTGGAGAAGAGAGGAGTAGAAGAATTACCCCATCTTCGAACCTCTATAAAAATCATTGTGTCATTTACATTTCAGCATTTAATTTCTGCATATCATTTTACATCTGCTGATAATTTGCTATCCAACTGATAATTAACAAAGTGCTAAAACCAAGTGTTAAAACAAACTTAAACCAAATTCAAGGGTGTTAAGTCTTCCGCTGAAAATCTCATCACAGCCAAGTTAAGGTTTAGACTAAACAACTGAGTTATTCTATCAACAGCTCAATCGAGTCTGTTGAGTGGCTAACTCTGTTGGTTAACTAACTTATCTGTCCCTCAAGGACTTAGTTGTGTATTTAACTCTGTAATATTTTAAAAGGACTAAAAAAGAAAAGTTGGTAAGGTTTATTAAATCTCCCCCTTCTAAACCTTACTCTCACCCCTTGGGACCAACACATCCCATTTAACTCTTTTGGATATAAGGGTGTTCAAAGTATAATCCCACCAATTGAACTCCTTTATCTTTGAAACATCGTCAAGGCAATTGAGAATAAGTGGATTGATGTATTCCACACTGTAAATTCCCAACAAGTACGCTGTCAAAAAGCGTCACAAAATGCCTACGAAACCAGTCACCACCATCTACACACTGCATCATCCTAACAGCCAAATCACCCGCAGTCACTCTTTGGAAATTTGGAAACATTGTTTTCCACTCGTCGTATAGAGCACATTTCCAGATTTTTTCTTTTTCTCAATAACAACATCACCATCAGGAAACCCCATAATCATACCAACATCTTCCCTTTCAATGTGAATACACCTACCATCCTCAAAAACAATTCACTACTTAATGCATTGAAATTTTCAACTAGCCAATATGTAAGCTTTTCATTAAAATCATCAATTTTCAAATCAAACAAACTACCAAATCCCATCTCAATGACTGCAGACCTCTGTGCGGGTTTATGTGACGCCCAACCCTATTACTACATTACTAAGCAATATAAAAAGTGAAATTTGACAATGTACCCTATATACCTGTACATATTTTTTTCCTGTGACATTTTAACAACGAACAAGCAAGATCACTTTACTTGTAAGAAAATGACAACCCATATCCACAAGCAGAAGAGATAACAAACCCTGTTATTAAATACAACAGACATCCATATGGCCAAACTCATAACCCACATCACCCAGCTATTTACATGTACATATTTACATCAGAATTTTCAAAAGAGGGTACAACCCTACACCAAAATATAATACAAGACCAAAAGGAAAGGTGATCCATCAACATAGCCCAACATGTCGTCATCCATGTACACTGTCCTCAATAACCTGTAGGAGCTCCCGCAGCCTGCCCAGTAAGCTCATGAAATCCAGCATCACCAAACTCACCTACAATGCATGAACTACGTGGGCTAATGCCCAGTAAGCAAAAACCATGCATGTTTAATGAACAATGTAATACAAATGCAAATGCATTCTAAGATATTTTACCAGAAGTGCACAAAATGCATTGAAATATATTATTTATAATCATTTCTTTACATAGGGCCCTTGACCCACCTGCTATGCACCGAAAAGAGCTCAACACAATATCAATAATCACATGGCCATAATCATATTGACACCGTCTAGGGCCATCTCCTTGTATCTACCTGAGGTCCACCCCTTGTCTTCCCTAATGATCCCCCATGAGTCTTTCCCCTGACGTGTCAATAAGGATACAGTCAAATGGTCCGCCCCCTCGTGACCATCAGAGGCACACCCCCTGTCAACCCCTATGATCCTCCGAGGAGTAACACCCACTGCACCCTAAAATATATCATAAAAGCACGCCTTGCGTGCCTCGGTGCACTAATAGTGGCCAACCAAAATATTTTCTTTTCAAAGAAAGTTATCGTGTCATGCATGCTTCATCTCAACAATGCTCAAATGTTTGCATGCACGTGGAAATGCCAATGAATGACTTGCTCAGTGAAACAATAATCATCACACTCCAATATCCACCAAGCAACATATAAACATCAAGGTTTCCATAATGCATCCATCAAGATACAAGAATCACATTTAATATTAATAAGACAGGAAATACTATGTTCATGCATTGTAGTTGCAGATGGACTTACCTTATCTTGTCGTATTTTACTCACGGGCTTATCAATGATTAATTTTTGACCTCATATGTGAGCAATCTGCAATGACACAAGGTATTTAATTTATAATATTTATTTCTCTAGTTTACTGTATCCAATCTCATAAAAGGGAGCTTGAGTTTTAAATTTATTATTTTTATAAATATACTAATTAATTTAGTATTCTGAGACTCCAATACTTAAACAATACATGCTACTAGTTCTTTGTTGCTTCTCAGGCCAAATTCATTTTTTTTATATTAACCTTGATTTATTTAATTACAACGTCAAAGTCTCATTCTAAATTTCTATCAATTATTTCTATTACACTTACAATTAGAAGAGTAGTCAGGTATATTGTATATTATATCAGGAGTTAACTAATGTAAATTCCATTAGTTTGAAGATTAAGTCTGATTACTCAACATATTCCATCTCTCTTCTTTTTCTCTTTCTTTTTTTTTAAATAACTAATTACAAAATATTAAATACACTAATAAATAAAATTGCTTCCCAAGTTTTCCCATTTGGGATTCCAAATTAAAACTAGAACAAAGATTTAAAATAAGTTCAACAAAACATGAAACTCTTCTATTCCCATATTTTTATCGGAACAAATCACTTAATTCATTAATTTACGGAACTGATAGTTATAACCAACTCTAGCTTTAATTCTAACAATTCGAATGTAAGAGGAAGATTACCTCAAATTATCAGTGATATATAAGGAAGTCCGTCTCAAAGCTTGAATCCCTCAAAATCTACCCTTTGCCTACAAACTGTCGAGTGTGATTCCTTTTTGAACTAAGGGTATAGATATATATGTGCATGCTTAGCCCTTAAGCATATAGTCTATAGGTGAGGCGGTGTTGTGTAATAGAAGATATCTGATATGCTTTTAATTTATACATGTTAATTATGTGCGTGTATTTTAATTGTTCACATAAACAATTCAAAAGGTGGCCATTTAACTATATCCATCAATTATTATATAAATAGACATGTATATATGTTAAAAGTGTTTTAAATATTAGCCACAATTATATTAGTACACCATATCATGCTTACACGTATTACACGAATACTATATATATTTTCACTATTTCTTTTTATTATTATTATTATTATTATTATTCTCTATTTAATTTATTCACAAATTATCCCACCTTGATAAACACGTCGATGCCACATTACACCTCAAATTTTATCATGTGTAGCCTAGTGCTTTCCATATTTCTATTGATGCCACGTATCATCTTGCAGTACTAGTAGTTGACACCTAGATCCTCCTCCTTTAGCACACGACTGACCAATCAATTTAATGAGTCACTAAAATAATATCATGTGATAGCTTCAGAATTCTATTTATTAAAAATGCAATATACCATATTATGCGTTATGAAATGTTGATATAATGCAAATAACATGAAATGCATGAACGATATTGGCCAGTGAGTAGTGAGAGACTCGGGTATTACATCCTCTCGTCCTTATAAAAATTTCATCCCCGAAATTTTACTTACCTAAATAAGTCAGGATACTTAACCCTCATCTCGTCTTCTCTTTCCCATGTAGCTTCCTCTCTGATTGATTTCTCCAGAGTACTTTAACTAATGGGATTTCCTTATTTCTTAGCTTCTTTACTTCATTTAACAAAATCTCCACAGACACTTCTTCGTAACTCAAGTCAGCTTTTAATTCAATAGGCTCGTGTTTCAAAATATGAGATGGGTTTGAAACGTATTTTCTCAACATAGAGACGTGAAATACGTCATGTATTTGAGACATTGATGCTAGCAGGTCAAGTCCGTAGGCAACATCACCAATTCTTTCCGTGATGTGGAACGGGCCAATGTATCTAGGACTGAGCTTTCCTTTCCTTCCAAATCGCATTACCACTTTCATTGGTGACACCTTAAGAAATACTTGATCCCCTACTGAAAATTCTAACATTCTTCTTCTTTGATCTGAGTAACTTTTCTGTCGGCTCTGAGCAGTTTCCATTCTCTGTCGAATTCACGACACGGCCTCTGTCATTTCTCGAATCTTGTACGGGCCTAAAAGCTTTCTTTCGCCAACCTCGTCCCAATGAACCGGTGATCTGCATTTTCTACCGTATAGTGCTTCATATGGAGCCATCCCGATTGTGGTTTGGTGGCTGTTGTTGTATGAGAATTCTATCAAAGGTAGATATTTACTCCATTGTCCTTCAAAATCCAGAACACATGCTCTAAGCATAACTTCTAAAGTTTGTATCGTTCGTTTTGATTGTCCGTTGGTCTGTGGGTGATAAGCAGTACTGAATGACAATTGTGTTCCCAGTGCCTTCTGTAGACTCCTCCAAAAAGTAGATAAGAACCTATAGTCCCTATCTGAAACAATAGATAGTGGTACACCGTGAAGTCTAACCACTTTCTGTATACAAAACTGTGCATATCGTTCCATAGAATAAGCTGAACAAATAGGAATAAAATGAGCAGATTTGGTTAATCTATCTATGATTACCCAAATAGTATCGTGTCCCTTAACCGTTTTAGGCAGACCTATCACAAAATCCATGGTGATCCTTTCCCATTTCCATTCCGGAATAGGCAGAGGTTGCAACGTTCCAGCTGGCCTTTTGTGTTCTGCCTTTATTTGTTGACAGATTAAACAGTGTTCTACATATTGCGCGATATCTCTTTTCATACTAGCCACCAGTAATGAATTTTCAAGTCTTTGTACATTTTTGTAGCTCCTGGATGTACAAAATATGGTGTTGAATGCGCTTCTGCTAAAACATCCTCTCGGAGATTTTCTCTGTTGGGCACGTATAATCGTTCTTGAAACCGCAATACTCCATTCTCGGATATCTTGAAATCAGAAGTCACTCCAGAGGCAATATCTTTCTTCACCTTAACATAGTAATCATCACCTTGTTGTTCCTATTGGATTGTATCTATTAACGTCGGTCGTAGTGTTAACGCGGCCAATCTAGCTTCAATGGACCCCAATGATACAATCTCAACGTTCATTTTCTGGAGATCCATTGGCTATGGTTTAAGAATTTGAATTGCAATTGCGTTGCTTTGTGTCGATTTCCGGCTCAATGCATCTGCTACAACATTGGCTTTACAAGGGTGATAATTAATCACACAATCGTAGTCCTTCACTAGCTCCAACCACCATCGTTGCCACATATTTAACTCTTTCTGTGTGAAGATGTATTTTAAACTCTTGTGATCTGTGTAGATCTCACATCGTTCCCCGTATAAGTAATGTCTCCATATCTTAAGTGCAAACACCACTGTGGCAAGCTCTAAATCATGTGTAGGATAGTTCTTTTCATAGTCCTTCAGTTGTCTAGACGCATACGCAATCACCTTACCGTTTTGCATCAGTACGCATCCCAAGCCATTCTTTGAAGCATCACTATAAACTATGAAACCTCTAGTACTTGACGGGATTGTGAGAATTGGTGCTGAAGTCAATCTCTTTTTCAATTCTTGAAAGCTTTCTTCGCATGCCTCTGTCCATTTGAATGAGACACTCTTTCTGGTTAATTGCGTTAAAGGCATATTAATTTTGGAGAATCCTTCCACAAATCGACGATAGTAGCCAGCTAAACCAAGAAAACTACGTACCTCTGAAGGATTTGTAGGTTGTGGCCAATTATTGATAGCCTCGACTTTACTTGGATCAACTGAGATTCCTGCTCCGGATACAACATGTCCCACGAACACTACTTGATCTAACCAGAATTCACATTTCTTAAATTTGGCATATAATTGTTTTGCTCTCCGGACCTCTAATACTATTCTCAAGTGTTTGGCGTGCTCCTCTTTTGTTCTAGAGTAGATCAAGATATCATCGACAAACACACTAACAAATTTATCTAGAAAATCTCTAAATACCCGATTCATCAAGTCCATGAAAGCGGCTGGGGCATTCGTTAACCCAAATGGCATCACCAGAAATTCATAGTGTCCATACCTCGTGCTGAAGGCTGTCTTGGGTATATCATCTTCTTTTATTTTCAATTGATGGTATCCTGATTGCAGTCAATCTTCGAAAATACTGCTGCACCTTGAAGTTGATCGAACAAATCATCAATTCGAGGTAGTGGGTATTTATTCTTGATTGTAACCTTGTTCAATTCACGATAGTCGATACACAATCTCATCGTACCATCCTTCTTCCGTACAAACAAGACTAGTGCACCCCATGACGAGAAGCTAGGTCTAATAAAACCTTTATCTAGTAACTCCTGCAATTGTATCTTTAGTTCTTTCAATTCAGATGGATCCATGCGGTATGGCGCTTTAGAGATTGGAGATGTTCCTGGAAGTAAGTCAATAACGAACTCAATCTCACGGTCAGGTGGTAATCCGGGAAGATCATCTGGAAATACATCAGGATATTCTCGTAGTATTGGGACTTCATCAAGAGATGGTTGATGTTGTTCGTCGATGCTCATAACACTTACTAGGTATCCTTCACAACCAGCATTCAGTAAACGTTGTGCTTTCAGTGCTGATATTGTTGGAAATCTAAAGCGGGTCGTAATTCCAACAAAGGTAAATAGATCTTCACTTGGGGGTTGAAATGTCACTGTCTTTTTCTGACAATCAATTGTAGCACCGTACTTTGACAACCAATCCATACCCAAAATTATATCATAATCATTCATCGATAGCACAATAAGATCAGCATAAAGCTCTCTATTTTCTATTGGAACAGTGCACACTTTCAAAATTTGATTGGTTTGCCTTGAGTCCCCAGATGGAATCATCACGTTGTAACTAACCTTCGTAATATCTGGTGTTCTACCCAGCCTCTTCACATACTCAGTTGATGCAAATGAATGTTTAGCTCCTGAATCAAATAGTACTAATGCTGGAACATCATGGATAAAGAGTTTACCTGTCACCACTGATGGATTTGTGTCTGCATCTGCTCTAGTGATGGTAAAGACTCTAGCTGGTACGTTTTGTTGCCTTGTAGGGTTTGAGTTTTCTGGGCATGTTCTGGCGAGATGACCAACCTTTCCACACACAAAACATCTTCTAGTATCTGCAGGATAGTTTCCCATGTGTTGGATTCCACATTTCGGGCACTTAAGTGGAATTGGTGCTCTCCCTTGTTCCACCCTAGGTTTCTTGCTTGGATCCCACTGTTGCTGACCTTGTTTTGGTTGGAAACTAGGTTTCTGTTGCGGAGTTTGGAAAGGTCTTTTCTGTTGATTTCCAACCCATATTTGTCCTTGTCCCTGTTTAAACTGGCGTCGGGCTTCATGAGCACAAATGATCTTTAATTCAGCTTGTTCCGCCATTAGTGCTCTCTCTGCAACTTGTGAGTATGTCACTCCTTGAAGTTATGCCATACTGACGTCTCTGTATAGTTCTGGCCTTAATCCTTCAAGAAATCTCTCCACTTTTAGAGAATCAGTGCTAACCATGTGTGCAGCAAACCTAAACAGTTGTTCAAATTTGCGAATATAGTCCCCTACTATCATAGTTCCTTGTCGCAGTTGTATAATTCATTCATCTTCATTACTCGAACAAGAGCTGTGAAGTATTTGTTTCTGAATAACTCCTTGAATCTTTCCCAGGTCATAATTGTAGCATCTTCGATACTCTTCATCATATCCCACCAATGTCCGGCACTCCCGCGAAGTAAGAAAGATGCACACATCACTTTCTTTTCTTCTGGGACTCTACTATATTGGAACATGTTCTCTAAAGTTCGTAACTAATCTTCAGCTGCTGTGGGATCGGCTGCGTCTTCAAAAGTTGGTGGATTTAACTTTCGAAATCTTTCTCCCAGTATTTCGACTTGATCTATCCTTTGTGGCGGTTGATTCATTTCTACTCTTTGTTGCCCATTAGTATTCCTTTGATAGATAAGTTGTTGGATTTGTTCTGATTGTCGTTGGATAAGCTCTGTAAGTCGAGTTATGACATCATCTCGGTCACCAGTCGGTATAGGTATCTCCCCTCCTTAGTTTCTATCCCCACTACTACTCTCACCCCTAGTTCTCACCATAGCTGGAACACTGTCTTAGAGGAAACCTAATAACACATGGCCAATATAATTCATGAAACATAAAGTGCATCAAACAATAAAGTAAAACATACTAGCATGCTTGAGCTCCACGAGTTCTGAGTTCGTGTACATGGAGAGTCTACAGAACCTGCAAACGGGGCTCTGATACCACTCTGTGACGCCCACCCCTATTACTACATTACTAAGCCATATAAAAAGTGAAATTTGACAATGTACCCTATATACCTGTACACATTTTTTTTCCTGTGATATTTTAACAACGAACAAGCAAGATCACTTTACTTGTAAGATAATGACAACCCATATCCACAAGCAGAAGAGATAACAAACCCTGTTATTAAATACAACAGACATCCATATGGCCAAACTCATAACCCACATCACCCAGCTTTTTACATTTACATATTTACATCAGAGTTTTCAAAAGAGGGTAAAACCATAAACCAAAATATAATACAAGACCAAAAAGAAAGGTGACCCATCAACATAGCCCAACAGGTCGTCATCCATGTACACTGTCCTCAATAACCTGTAGGAGCTCCAACAGCCTGCCCAGTAAGCTCATGAAATCCAGCATCACCAAACTCACCTACAATGCATGAACTGCGTGAGCAAATGCCCAGTAAGCGAAAACCATGCATGTTTAATGAACAATGTAATACAAATGCAAATGCATTCTAAGATATTTTACCAGAAGTGCACAAAATGCATTGAAATATATTATTTATAATCATTTCTTTACATAGGGCCCTTGACCCACCTGCTATGCACCAGAAAGAGCTCAACACAATATCAATAATCACATGGTCATAACCATATTGACACCACCTAGGGCCATCTCCCGGGACCACCTGAGGTCCACCCCCTGTCTTCCCTAATGATCCCCCAGGAGTCTTCCCCATAACGTGTCAAAAGGATACAGTCAAGTGGTCCGCCCCATCGTGACCATCAGAGGCACACCCCCTGTCAACCCCTATGATCCTCCGAGGAGTAACACCCACTGCACCCTAAAATATATCATAAAAGCACGCCTCACATGCCTCGGTGCACTAGCAGTGGCCAACCAAAATCTTTTCTTTTCAAAGAAAGTTATCGTGTCATGCATGCCTCATCTCAACAATGCTCACATGTTTGCATCCACGTGCAAATGCCAATGAATGACTTACTCAGTTAAACAATAATCATCACACTCCAATATCCACCAAGCAACATATAAACATCAAGGTTTCCATAATGCATCCATCAAGATACAAGAATCGCATTTAATATTAGTAAGACAGAAAATACTATGTTCATGCATTGTAGTTGCAGATGGATTTTCACTTATCTTATCTTGTCGTGTTTTACTCACGGGTTTATCAATGATTAATTTTTGACCTCATATGTGAGCAATCTGCAATGACACAAGGTATTTAATTTATAATATTTATTTCTCTAGTTTACTGTATCCAATCTCATAAAAGGGAGCTTTAGTTTTAAATATATTATTTTTATAAATATACTAATTAATTTAGTATTCTGAGACTCCAATACTTAAACAATACATGCTACTAGTTCTTTGTTTCTTCTCAGGCCAAATTCATTTTTTTATATTAACCTTGATTTATTTAATTACAACGTCCAAGTCTCATTCTTAATTTCTATCAATTATTTCTATTACACTTACAATTAGAAGAGTAGTCAGGTATATTGTATATTATATCAACAATTAACTAATATAAATTCCATTAGTTTGAAGATTAAGTCTGATTACTCAACATATTCCATCTTTCTTCTTTTTCTTTCTTTCTTTTTTTTTTTTAAATAACTAATTACAAAATATTAAATACACTAACAAATAAAATTGCTTCCCAAGTTTTCCAACTTGCGATCCCAAATTAAAACTAGAACAAAGATTTAAAATAAGTTCAACAAAACATGAAACTCTTCTATTCCCATATTTTTATTGGAACGAATCACTTAATTCATTAATTTACGGAATTGATAGTTATAACCAACTCTAGCTTTAATTCTAACAGTTCGAATGTAAGAGGAAGATTACCTCAAATTATCAGTGATATATAAGGAAGTCCGTCTCAAAGCTTGAATCCCTCAAAATCTACCCTTTGCCTACAAACTGTCGAGTGTGATTCCTTTTTGAACTAAGGGTATAGATATATATGTGTATGCTTAGCCCTTAAGCATATAGTCTATAGGTGAGGCGGTGTTGTGTAATAGAACATATCTGATATGCTTTTAATTTATACATGTTAATTATGTGAGTGTATTTTAATTGTTCACATAAACAATTCAAAAGGTGGCCATTTAACTATATCCATCAATTATTATATAAATAGACATGTATATATGTTAAAAGAGTTTTAAATATTAGCCACAATTATATTAGTACACCATATCATGCTTACACGTATTACACGATTACTATATATATTTTTCACTATTTCTTTTTATTATTATTATTATTATTATTATTATTATTATTATTATTATTATTCTCTATTTAATTTATTCACAAATTATCCCACCTTGATAAACACGTCGATGCCGCATTTCACCTCAAATTTTATCATGTGTAGCCTAGTGCTTTTCGTATTTCTATTGATGCCACGTATCATCTGCAGTACTAGTAGTGGACACCTAGATCCTCCTCCTTTAGCACACGACTGACCAATCAATTTAATGAGTCATTAAAATAATATCATGTGATAGCTTCAGAATTCTATTTATTAAAAATGCAATATACCATATTGTGCGTTATGAAATGTTGATATAATGCAAATCTATATCTATCTATCTATCTATATCTATACTATCTTAAAAGTGTGAATGTTTCTTCAAATTTTTTATTGGACAAAAATATCCTTTGGACATAGTAATATTTTAGGATAACTAAGTAATTTGATATTTATTAGGTTTCTATTTGTTCAATTATAAAACAAGTGTCCTTTTATATTCTACACTTTTAAAGTATTTATTCTTTCATTTATAACTCTTAAAATATTTTAAATTTTCAAATAGTATTAGCTTCATATTAAACTAGATTTCGAGAGCTTTCTAACCGTATGTCATAAGCATATATAAGGACTTCACATGAGAAAATTTTAACATTATAAAGTTCAACATAATGTAAAAATTATTTATTATTTAATCATAATAAATTAATTAGAAATTAATTAGAACATATATGTGAATATTTTTATATAGTTTTATTATTTATTTAAAATTTTTGTTTAATTATATTAGAGATGTTCATTATAGTCAATTTATTTGTCAAAATCTGAAAATATATATTTTTAATCATAACACTAAGAATACTTTAAATTTCTTATAAAATTAATTTCAAATTTAAACTAGGTTTCAAAATCTTCAACCATATGTTCTAAACATATACACAAGTAGTTATAGAAGAAACTTTAACTATTAAACTTTTAGTATGATGCAAAATTGTGTATCTCTTATATTCTTTTAAATTTTCTCAATAATTAAATATATCTATTATAATTTATAAGACAAAGATAAAATTATAATATACATGATAAGAAAAAATAAAATAAAAAATATTTTATGTGGGTTTGAAGTAAATAAAAGGTTGAGAAAATACATAATTCTTTTATGGTGGGAAAATTTTCCATCAATTAGTAATATGCAATTTGTGAAGCCCCGATTTTTCCGAACATATAATTGATTCGTATTGTCGTCTATGTATTTGATCGATTATTTTACCGCGTCACTTTGACGGGTAATTATCATTAATATATATATTTTGTATTTTATCTCTTTTTATTTAATTACTTGTGATCATGATCTTCATTAATTCTATTTCTTTTATGATCACTTGATTGATCATTATTACTATTTTTGTAATTATTAGTCACCTTAGAATTTTAAGAGACTATTTATTTTAGAGACTTTTACCTTATAGAATTAAGATTTTGATTTAGATTAAGTGATCATGAGACTTACAAGTGATCAAGGAAATCACTAATTATTTTGGAGATTGATATATTTCATCTATTATCATCAAATTTGGGACAAAAAAAAATATATGGAATTACCATAAAGCCCCTAATATGGACGGCCATGATGATATTTTTGGAGTAAAAATATCATCCAACTCTTGTACACCTACACCTTATATTAGTCATCTTGTGTATAATTATACCATTAATTCAAACATTATACACATTATCTCTTACATTACTTCTTTAATATTATTTTTGCCAACATGTTGGAAGTCTTCCAACATTCCATTCAAACCACCTCATGCCCATACCTTTGACCTCCAATATGTCTCCCATGCACGAGGCAAAAGGCAAGACACAAAATTAAACAAAATTCCTCCCCCTCTTTCACTCAAGTGGACGGCCATGAGGCCTTTTTGTTTCAAAAATTTATCAAAAATTTTACACCAACACATTCATCTCCTATACAAAATCCTCCTCCTTCTCTCTAAACCCCCTACCTCTCTCTACTCTTTTTTCTTACTTCTTCTTCAACACTTAGAAAATTTTCAAGACTTCTCTCCTTATTCTTCATAAAATCCGAACACCCCTACTACAAGGTAAGGAATGTTGTTCTCCAATTTATCTTGATATCATCTACCTACCTCTTTTTCACTTCTTGACTTAAGTTAATTTTGATTTTGGGGTACATTTAGAAGACTTTGAAGACTAGAGCATGACATCACCTTGAAGAAGATTTCAAGACTTAAAGGAAATTATGAAGATTTAGACTATAAGGTAAGATAATGGACTCTAGTGTATTTTTTTCTTCTTCTTCCTATTTTTTTTCAAATTCTGACACCCCTTTTTCATTTTTGGGAAATAGGGGCTGACCTTAGGTGGTTTTGGAGTTGAACCAAAATTTCCAATTTTAAAGCTTCAACTAGTCTCCAAACACCTACTACACAAGGTAAAGTGTAGTCTTTCTCATTTTCTTATCTCCTTCTTTTTCTCCTTAATTTTTCTCTCATTTTCCTAACTTCAAATTTTTGATATTTCTTGACTTAGAGGCTGACCTAAGAGGCCTCATCCAAAAATTGTGAAATTATCCTTTTATTTCACAATTTCCAATTTTAAGGTGGGTGGAAAAATACTTTCCAACTATTAGGTGTTTTTATTAAAATGCATGTAGAAATTTTGATCATGAGCCTTGAGATATATAATCTATGTATTGCATGTCAATTTTATGTATCAAATCATGAAAATTCTTAAGAGTTGCTCAAAATTGCTATTTATTGAATTTTAGGTGCATGCATGTGCAATTTAATGTTTTATTTAATGAATTCTTGTATGTATTGGATATGCATGTGTATGATCTTTAAAATTCATATTTTGGATGACTTATAACCTGGACAAGTCGAGCATAATTGATTAAATTTCAATTTTGGACTTAAAAATGTAAAAATGGAAAGTTGGTGGACTAAATTGCAAGAAAATGAAAGTTAAAGGACCCCTCTGCAAATTTCGAAATTTGGGACTGTACTCAGTTTCAAAAATGACTTTTGGACATTTTAATAAAGTCTTAAGAGTTTTAAGATAAATAAAATCAACCTTTAAAAGCCGAAGGACTAGATTGTAAAATTTTAAAATTTTAAGGGCTACTTTGCAAATTTAAAAACTGTACCAGACCTTAACTTTAAATTTTGAAATTTTCACTCTTAAGGTACTGGGAATGACACATTTTAAATGTATTCCAAAAATCCAAGTGTTTAGAGCTTGGAAAATAAGTTTACTAAAATTGAGGGACTAATGTGTAAATACTAAACTTGAGGACCCAAATGAAATTTCCAGGACTTATGCAGCCCATGCACCTGGAAATACTAACTTAACTATAACTTAATTATATTTTGGACCCAAGGTTCAAATTTCATAACAATTGGACCCCTAAAAGCCTTAAAGGCAATTATTTCAAAATGGGACAAAAATGATATTTTCAAAAGTTAAAGGACCTACACTTATCCCAATATCCTACCAACCTTAGTGACATTTTCCAACTGGAATCACATTAAAAGCCCTTCCGGTTTGTGAGTTCCGATTATTTTAAACTTAAGGTCCGAATTGGCAATTTTTATAAATTTGGGGCCAATATGAGAATTTTACAAAAACTCGACCTCAAAACTTTAAAAAACTGAATTTAGGAACTGACATCATAATTTTTCAAGGTCGGGATATTTATTTATTCAATTTTTAACCCCAAAAGTGTTGGTTTTTACAAAACGGGGCTAAATTGAATATTTTCTTTTATAAAGGACCTAACTTAAATTATTTTCCATTTTACTAAAATAGCCCTGGACCCTCTTACTTGGAGATTTAATTAAAATATTTTATTCTCCCAAAAATCCTTGACTTATCTGATCAATTTGACCGATTAATACCCGATCGCGGGGAGCTTACTTTCTCCTTGCGATTTGGAATCTATAATCGGACTTATGTTCCACCTAATCTTTCAAGATATCGAAGGTTGCTTATTCTTCCGATAATCATCTTCATCCAAAAACTCCACCAACGCCATGATTGCCACTCGCGTTTTTCAAAAAAATTTCTGAACTGCTTCCCTGAATCAATAATACTCATTTGCCTGGTTGATTGCCTATACTTGTATTTACTTTCCGCTCGAGTCAACTTGGTGTGTCGAGCTCACGATCGGAATAGATACGTCGGGGATGGAACCAAGGCGGCTCGGCCGCTATTCCACTCTTCCGGCCCCATCGCCCTAATCCCGCAATCGAGGGACGGAGTTTGTCCAAGGAAAGCGGGTCGTAGTACTTGAGGTATAATCATGATTATGACAATCCGAGCCTAGCTAGCTCTACTGTGGATTTGCCTTTGCCTATGGAGCGATAAGGTGACAGGTCTTGGACCATCTTGCTCGGGAGTTACAAGGAAGAACGAAGGAATCATTGCCTCGATCCACGCGATTCCGGTGTTATCGAACCCGTTTGGTTGGCGCTACAAATCCGTATGCAACCGCTTACTTGTTTTGCATTGGTTGGTGCTACAAACCGCACGCAACCATTATTTGCCTTGCATGGGATTGGCGTTACATTTCCGCACGCAATCCTACATGTCTTGGATGAATCACATAGTGCTGTGTGACCATGAATTTTCTTGAATCGTATAAGTATATTACTTAAATATATTTATCATGACGCTTGCGGACTGTGTGTGAATTCATGCATCATACTCACGCGTTTTCATATAACTGTTTTCTCGCATTAACTATATATCGCCATACTTGCACACGATCACCCCATCCACTGAGATTTATGTCTCATCCCCACCTGTTTTCTAACCTTAGATGAGGACTTCGTTGAAGACGTTGAACCGACCTTGGATTGAGCCCTTGCACTCCGCTTGTTGGATTTACTACTTCTTATTGTTGTTGATGGACTTATTTCTTTTGATTGCTGTTGGACTCCTTTACTTTCTTTTCATTCCGGTTTGTAACTGAAGGGCGTAGGACCCTTTGACTTTTAAGTTGTTATCGTTGGTGAATTTCAGGATGTAATTTGAATTAAGGATTGTGGACTGTAAGTTGTATTGTACTTGTTCTTTTATTTCCGCTGCTATTTAGACTTTGTCTTATTGGGTTCTCATTGATAATTGTCAAGACTGTATGGTTATTTGTATTTAAGTTGTGGATCGTCGCCGCATCCCGTTTGGGGCGTGACACAATTTGAAAATTAATTTATTGATGGTGGTCAAAAAAATAATATTGAAAACAAGAGAGTTTCATATTTTGTTTTTATTGCAATTTCATTTATATATTATTTTAATTAGCCATATCAGTAAAATAAAATGTACAAATTAAAAGGAATAGCAATAACATGAAGAAAAAAAAGCGAATAAGAACCAAAACAAGTTTGTCACGGCAAAAAGGTTACCTTTTAAATTTTAACTATATGTGTTAATATGACTTTTAGTTAATTTTTTATATATAACATTATAAGTTTTAGTTTATAATTTATTATTTTTTCAATGTTATTATGATTTCAACCTTTCAATTATTTTATATCCTATAAATCTTTGGAACAAGTGCAAAAAAGTGCTAAAAGTTTTATAAATAAATTTGTTAAAAAACATAGAAGACAAACTTAATAAATAAAATCCGTATGTATTAAATTGACATTTATGATAAAACTTGAATGTCGTTTGAAAATTACACCCTTAAACTTATAAGTTCAAAATATCAATATGATACATATTTATAATAAAAACATATACCAAAATAATCAATTCTTAATAAAATGATGTGAAAGAGTGAAACATGAGCTAAAATTAATTGGATTAGTCTAAAGGAACATATATGCTATGCAAAAGAAAAAATAAATAAACTCATTTAATATGTAACAATTTGATATTCTTGAGAAAGTAATATATTACAAATTATATATTAGTTCGAGATACTAACATAACATTCATAAAAAGATTAAGTAAATTAAATAATTACAACAAACGAGAGGGGAAAACTAAGAATAAAAAATATTAAAAAATAAATGGTTATAATTGAGATTAATGAGTTGAGACTGACCTAAATAATTCTGGGTTTTAATCTCACATATATAGATAGTTTAGGATTAAACCAAATGAAATACATTATAAAGATATGAAAGAATAAAGGTAAATAGTTAAATGTGGGTCATAGATGAGAATTCTCGGTGTTGCGAAAATCGGGGATTTTGCTAAAATCGCCCAAAAAAAATTGTTCAGCCCTAAAATTGGTCTAGGCTCCCGCCTAGGCGGCCAGAAATCGGGCATAGGCGGAAAAATCGCCAAAAATGGTAAAAACAAAAAGAGAGAAAAACAAAACTATTTTTGGGCGCTGGGCCACCGCATAGCGATTTCTGCAACATTGGAAATTCTAAAGAATAATTAAATGGCTTATATGTGCAGAAATTTTCGATAAAAATCTCAGTTCATTTTAAAAGCACACCTTTAGGACTTATAAAGATTCAAGCACAAATATAATTTTTATAAAATTGGGTACAAATCATTCTAATTTTTATAAAGTCAAATATTATTAAAAAGTTGAAACAAGAATAAGAAATGAAAAATCAATGTGTGTATATGAAATTGTAAAAAATAAATAAATAAACTAAACTTATTTAATATGAAATAGTTTGATATTTATGTCAAAAATTAATATTTCTTAAATTACATGTTAATTTAGGTACCAATATAATATTCAAAATACTATTTATGTATCAAATTTGTTGTGTTAAACTATATATAATAATAAATTGGAGTGAAGTGATCATGTTTAGTGTCATTCTTCTGGGTATAAGGAGGCGGAAGTGAATAGTTAAGGGGTTTTTTAACACTAAAAATTGGATTGATAATTACATTTTACAATAAATAATATGATTTTGTAAACGAGATTAAATGAGGTCAATTTTAAATTTATAGTCCCATCAAACAAATATAGATTAGTTTCGGTATATTAAGAATAATTGCAATTTTCATAAATATACGGCTCACAAATTTTACAACTAAGTAAATTTTAATATAACCAAAATAGTCAGATTCAATTGCAAAGTACAAACTCTAATACAATAACGCATTTTTCTAAAACTTTATGCATTTTAAAAAACTACATTAATTTTTAGTTTATTATATAACTTTTAAAAACTTAAGTATTTGCAAAAAGAAATTCAAACATAAAAGCTAATTAATTTTATATTTAATTATTGATGATTGACACATGAAAATTGTTCTTATTTTTTCTTTCATAAGACTGTCTTTAGTTTTATTATTTTTAAGAAACTGGAAATAGGAGGAAGATTAAGTTTTAAGTGTTAATGATAAAATTTTGACTTTGTTACTAGAATTCAAATAATATATGTTTTTTCTCATATATATTATATTATATTTTTTTTACATTTCTTTAATCAAAGAACTGGATAGAATAAAAGAAGTAAGCACATGAAGTATAAGAGTTTGATTAACCTTTATTTTATTTTATTTTATTTGAATAACAATAACAAAAAAAATGATGATATTATGATGGATTTGGATATAAAGTTTAGTTAATTAATTTTATTAATGTGATAACTTGCATGTGATTTATTAATAATTAGCTTACGATTTATAAGCTAAATTATTTGTCTGGTTATGTAAAATGCATCCAATGCTAAAAGAATTTGAAAATCATATAAGAGAAAAATACTTTTCTAGCCATATAAATGAAATAAAAGACCGATGAATGTGATTGTAAGCTAATATAAAACTTATTTCGTTGTTATATCGATTGTAAAAAAATTGTGGGACTGAGTTCTTTAAAATCATTATTTAACAATTCACGTCGATCTATAATTAAATTAAAGCAAAATATATATTAAATATTGTAAAATATTTAAATTTAATTATTTTTTTCTTTCTAATCACTTTTTAATATTTTAATATTATAAATAAAATTATTAAATAATATAATTATTTTAGTAAAGTCATGTGTATCACGTGCGACGCACGTGTTTCTTACTAGTAACATGAAATGCATGAACGATATTGGTCAGTGAGTAGTGAGAGACTCGGGTATTACAGTTTAAGAGCACGAAGAGCATCTACAATAACCTTGGGTTTCGCCCTTATTTGCGTTTCAGGGTAATCCTGACCGATCCTTTGCCTCTTTTTAGGCTGCTCATCTCCCGAACTCTCCTCCTCACCACTACCATACTCTCTTTCCTCTTCTTCGCTTGACATTTTTTATAAACCAGAACTCCTACATAATAAATAAAAAAAAAACAACAATTAAGCTGTCAGAAACTTTATGCATCAACCTGTTTACATTCCACTAAACATTGTATATTTAACTTAGCATATGTGTATACTTAGTATTTGGCACAATCCCCATATAAAAAAGACCAAATCCATATATAATTTGTACACTTGGTGTTCCACTAAAATGATGTATTTTTAGCACAACTTATCCAAATACTTGGAATACACCAAAAATCCCACATAAAAAATCCACCCCATCCATATATGAAAACTTTATACAACTTTCTGTTTACATTGAACTTAATCTTGTATGTTAAGTATAACAAATATAAATAAATGATATACACCACCAACCCCTCATAAAAAAAACACGTCTCTAAAATTTATACAATTTCCTGTTTAAATTCCACTAAATGATGTATGTTTAACATGACATATGTGTTTACTTAGTATACATCAACTGTATACAGCTTTCAGTTCACATTTCACTTAAATGTAACAAATCTGTATAGATAAAATATACAACAAAACCACAAAAAAAAAAAAAAACACACTATACACATATCTAAAATTTATACAATTTCCAGTCTACATTACCCTAAAAAATGTATATTTCACATGACATATATGTACACTAGGTATATATGAACAAACGAATTTTAATTTTTTCAGTGAAAAATTCAAAAATCCTACAAAAATCAACCAATGAACAAATTCAAAAGATTCAGGTAAAAATTGAGAAAAAAATTCAACACCTAATAAAAATTTGAAAAAAAATAGACACAAAAAAAAAAAAAAAAAGGGTTACTTTCAAGCCACAACAACAAATGCGTCGGAACCCAACCCTAACTCTTCTCCACGGGAACGAGCACCTTCAACCACCAAAAAATACTTGGTCGCAACAGGAACAATCGTAATGTGGAAAAAATAGGAAAATTAACTGAAAATAAAAAAAATTAGTCCATAAACAAAAACAAAATCCCTAACCTACTACCTTCCTCAAAAATTGAATTCCTACATACCTATAAAACTTGAAGAGACGAGCACCGAATGACGAGTATTTGCAGACCTCTGATTTCAGGGGAGAAGACGGGCGATTTTTGGTGGGTATGAGATATATGGTTTGATTTTGAGATATAGGGTTTGATTTCTTGATACAAAATAGGAGTTTGATTTTGAAAAGACACGAAAGGGATTTTGATACTGAAAAAGACTAAAGAGTAGTTGGATTTCGAAAAGACACAAGTGGGATATTGGCTCCTAAAAATCTGGTAAGTGATAAAAGGAAAGATTATATTTTCCTAAAATCAAGCAATTAACGTCTTAATCTTCAAGCAAATTATATGTAAAAATATTATACTACCCTTATATTCCAAAAATAACAAAAATTAATCTGCACCATTAAAAATTTTAAATCAAGGGCCTATATGAGGTCTTATGGACTAACCTAAAAGGATTGGTCTTATTTGAACCAATCCTATATATGCACTCAATATTTGAACTTCAACAAAAAATAATATCCACTTTCATACAAAAATTAATATAATCCAAAAATCTCAATGGTATTGTGAAAAATAAAAAATCTCAATGAAAACACGACAATCCAAGCCCTAAATAGTTTCTGATTCCTCTGACTTCTATGTTGGATTATTAAGTTGTCCGTATTAAACTACACATCTCATTAAGAATTTCTCTAGGAAATAGTTCCCAATAATTTTTAGGACTACAAACTATCAACAAAGTAAAATCGTGAGATAATCCTCAACTCTAAAGGTGCAAAGTGGGTTGGGCTGACCCAATTTATTTCAGGCCCAGGCTGTCTCGGGGTGGTCTTGGATCAACACATGAATAGTATTGGTGAGGTAAAATATAGGCTTATATTAGACTCATAAAGAAGTAACTACCCCAGTCCGGCCCAAGACTGGTTTAGGTTTGATGGGCTAAAAAGGAATTTTCTTAAATAAATAAGAAAAAATATTATTGTTATTAGTTTTATGCCGGCAACACTGTAGCAGAGGAGCTGTAGCAAATATTGCTTAGTACTATAGCAACACGTGTTACTATATCAGAATTATAAAAAATTCCCAAAAAACCCTTAAACACTACCCCTCGTGGCTCTGATACCAGAAACCACTAGGACCAATGGGAGGACAATAAGAAAGCAAAGAAGACATGATTAGGGCTGCAATCGAACCGAACCGAGCCGAGCTTTTGAGTGTTTGAGTTTGACTCGTTTATTATCGAGTTGAACTCGAGCCTGAATTTATCGAACATAGTGATGGCTCACGAACTTTTTCGAGCTTAATCGAGCCTAAACGAGCTTAGTAAATATTAATTAAAAATTAAATTATTTTTTAATTTATTACAAAAAATTAAATTATTTATATTTAAAATTCATAATATATGTATTAAAACTTATAATTTTATTCAAAAAATTAAGTTTACTGAGATATTTTTATATTATCTTATGTAAAAATATGAAAAATTAAAATTAAAATCAAATTATCAATTTAATTTATACGAGCTTACTATCGAGCCTATTCACGAGCTTACTAACGAGCTTGTACACGAGCCATTTGTTTATTCACGAGTTAACGAACCAAATATCTCTAAGTTTGGGTTTGGTTCATTTATTTTAACGAGCCTCATTAAACAAACTCGAACGAACTTTTATCGAATCGAGCTCCGAATAGCTCACGAGCGGCTTGGTTCATTTACTGACCCTAGACATGATAGATGAATTAAATCGACAAAAATGAAGTGCAGGAAAATAACAAAGCATAGAAGGAATTTTATAGATATAAAATATCTATATTTTATATTGATCGAGGTACTCTGCATTCTATCAAGGATACTTTTGCAAGGGTCTCTACAGATCAAACATAAACAAAAAGAATTTAAACGTTAGGCGGTTAAACCCACCATAACATGCATCAAATAACAAGAATTTATAAGACAAAATATTAAATTAAACCTTTTATATATATGGAATTTTGTTTACACCTTCATATAATTAGCTTCCTTGGAAATGGAAGGTGGATCTTGAATATCAAAACTAAAAACTAAAAATGAAGCTTGCCTAGAGGAATTAGAAAGCTTCTCTAAAAATATTTTGGAATTTAAAATCTAAATCTAATAAGGATAGAAAGGAAATTCTCTTGGGGAATTTGCTGAAGTTTCTCTCTTGTTCTAAAAACTTGCTTTTTCATATGAGGGAATCCCCCTTTGATAGAATATTTTAGGGGTTTTTTGGGAATTTTTTTTAATTCTACTACAATAACCCATGCACATGAAAGACTAAATAGTATCTACTAAAGTTCTGCGTTGCATAATACATAATAATTAATAATAATAATAATAATAATAATAATAATAATAATAATAATAATAATAATAATAATAATAATAATAATAATAATAATAATAATAATAATAATAATAATAATAATAATAATAATAATAATATTTTTTATATGTTGATATCAATTAATTATTATTAATCTTCAATTTGGTTAATAATATTATATTCTTCTTCTGCACCTGTTGCTACAAGGAATCTATATGTTGTTTGATTATCTTTTAGTCTATATATACACATCCATTCTCGATTTTCTTCTATTTTGTACCAATCAACAAGCTCCGGGTAGCCTGTTTCGGCAGTGGTTGGAATAAAGAAAGATTCTGTATTTCGATAATATCTATTTTCCATATATATATATATATATATATATATATATTATCTAAATCTTATTTTGGAATACAAGCCTATTATCCCAATATTTATTTTGGAGTATGCTCCCTTCGCGGAGGTCTTTTGCCAGTGTCCTGGCTCTCCACTTGTTTATATGTGCTCTAAGAGGGCTGTGTCATTTCAATTTGTAGTTATATCCATGAAAGTGTGAATTAATAGGGTACTTGTTAGGAAATTTATTGTTTAGATTTTGATGAATGCCATGTAAAACTTAGAATAGGAAGTTGGCACCCCATTTTTTGTTGTAAAATGCATTGTAATAAATAGGGCTGGCCAAGCTGAGTTAAGTCACCACGCCCTAACATGCAAGAAGACAATCAAGACTAGAAGGAAGACTCGCGAGACATTTGAGTATGGCAAAAAAAAAGAGTAGACGGGAACTCTATCAAGAAGCGGTGAGATGCGGTGAGTGGAGTATCGATCAAGTCAACTCGAGAAAAGCCAAGTCTCAAGTTGAAGTGATGGAAGAGTCATCCATGATTGGAAGTCGACTCTAAGTCACCGGGGAAAGCAAAGAAATGCGGTCAAGTCGAGATAATCGAAAAGATCCGTTGTACGTAAATCAAGAGAATTACTTAAACAAGTAATATCTCCATACCACCTTTCTCGGAGTGCTCACCCCGGAAGCGTGCAAAAGGAATGAACCAATGGGAAGCACTACACCGTGTCGAACTCGAAAAGGTGAAAAACAATTCATACGAGGAAATGGCAATTCCAAGGATCGCAACAAGACAAGCCAACGCCGCAAGTGACTTTCAAAAATAAGCCTATCTCTTCAACGGGCAAATTTTTGAAAGATCACTATAAAAGGCCGAGGAGTTTATTTGAGAAGTAGTGACCAAAAGTGACGGACCAACCAAAAACGTTCAAGCAATTATTAGAAAATCTGAAATATTCTCAATCCTCAAGCCTACACTACGAAGAACATCAATCCAACACTCACCGTGAAGGAAAGATAACTTCAATCGGTTGAAGAGGAAAAAATCTTGAAAAATCAAGGGGTCTACATTCCACGAAGGATTGTAGGAAGGTTCAAGGTCGAACCAAGTCTTAAGCTTTTGGAGGGCTTTGTGATCAAATCCAAAGAGCTTGAGCAAGTGGTCTGTAGTAGCAAGGCAAAATGCCCCTGTGAAGAAGCCGAGTCGAGTCGAAGCGAGAAGCCGGTGAGTGATCAAGGCGTCTCTGATCGAGTCCCAAAGGATCAAGTCATTTGTGTGATCAAGACTTGTATCCGGACTGTTACCACTTTGTATCTTGATCAATACCTAGTGGATTCCTCCGAAGTTGGAGAAGAGAGGAGTAGAAGAATTACCCCATCTTCGAACCTCTATAAAAATTTCATTATGTCATTTACATTTCAAAGACTTTAATTCCTCGCATCTTAATTGTTTAAATCTGTGATAAATTTAATATCCACTTGATAATTTCTAAGTACTAAACCAAGCACTAAATCCTTGCTTAATCAAACTTAAGGGTGTTAAGTCTTTATTTGAAAAACAAACCACAATTGAGTTAATTTAGACCAACAGTGAGTTATTCCATCAACGGCTCGTTGAGTCTGTTGAGAGAATAACTCTCTTGATTAACTAAATTGGTCTGTTCACCAAGGACACAAACGGCGGTAGGATCAACTCGAATATTTAAAAGGACTAAATCGAAAATTTGGTAAGGTTTATTCAACCCCCTTCTAAACCTTACACCTACACCCCTTGGGACCTACAAGTGGTATCGAGCGGTTGGTTCATTGAACCCTCCGCACCGGTTCTTGAACTAGATCTCCAAACTTTTCAAAGTCCGCTTTAGTACTTAAACTTTCAAAACTCTTCTTATCATTAAAAGTTATTATCATGGAAGCAAATTTGACACGCATCCCTATGTTCACTATTGAAGAATTTGATGATTGGAAAATTCGTATGCGAGTGCTCATCTATCAAAGATTACATGATGAGATGTGGATAGTGATAGAGGATGGGCCACCGCAAATCTTAAAGGTGAACACAATCGTAAGAAGAGTCGCAATTTGAAGGAGAAGAGGATGTTGCTCCTGCACGAGTCATGGTTGAAAACCAAGAACTGAATGGACAAATGATGACAAAAAAAGATACAACCTGGACAATGTAGCCAAGGACATCCTTTACAAAACCTTGGACAAAGCCATGTTCAATAAAGTCAAATCATGCAAAACGGCTAAAGAAATGGGACAAGCTAACATTGATTTGTGAAGGCTCGTGAGCAAATCAAAGAAAACAAATTATCGTGGGTCATGTCAGTAAATTTGAGAACTTCAAAATGATCTCAGGAGAAAACCTGGATCAACTGGATGCTCGGTTCACGTAAATCACCAATGAGCTATCGCACTTGGAAAGGAATATACACGAAGGAAATGTGTATGAAGATCCTAAAAAGTCTTCCAAGCTTGAATGGGAAATGAAGGTCATGGCACTCGAGACATTCCATGGACCTATCAAAGACATCCAACCATGAATTATTCTCGGACCTCAAAGCCTACAAGTTTGAGCCGAGAAGAAAAGACAGGAAGAGACAATTTGTACCCAAAACAACTGCTCTAATTGTTAAAGATGGGAAGAGAGCGAGGTCAAAGAAGTTATTGATCCGGAAGAAATAACCACGATGGTTAAGAGGTTCAACAAGTTCTTCAATAAGAATTACAAGAGAGGAAAGGGCGAATCTTCCAGGAAGACACTCGGCTCCCTCCAAATCGGGGATGAAAGGCCAACCAAGAGAAAGATCATCAAAAAGTGAATATCAAAGGGCCGACAATCAAGGATGGAAAGAGTCGATCAAAAGGCCGAATATCTATCTTTGGAATCGTAGACAACCAGGTCACTATGCCATTGATCGCTCATATCCCGTAGTTAACAAATACAGGAATGAAGAAGAAAGAAAGGTCTTGAGAGAAAGAAGACAAGAAAAAAAAAAAAAGGCAATGATGGTGCAGAGACTTTAAAAACCAAGTCAAGAGAGTGATTGAGAGCGATGAAGCCGACTACTCAAGTGACTCGAAGAAGAAGCCCCGATCCGCCTAATGGCCAAGGAACAAGATCAACCGACCAAGAAGATGAGGTACACTCTAACTCATCAAACTCGGACTCTAGTGATAGTGACGTGACACACACACTTCATCACCCACCGATCTTTATGATTCATTAGGCAAAATGATGAAAGATTTTGAACACATTAAATCCTCACACACACTATTAAATGAGGAAAACAACCTACTCAAGAGCCAAAACTCAAAGTCGACTAAGGAGCCGAGTACTCTAAGTCAAATAGCCGATGAGAATGAAAGTTTAAAATTTGAAAATGCTAAATTAATAGCAGTAAATTGCGCCATAGAGAAGAGGGAGAATGACTTCAAAAATGTTATTGCCTCATTCATTAAGGCATCTAAATCATTGGATGATCTTATTATGAGTCAAAGAGAATGTGGAGACAAGACAGGACTTAGGATTTAATTTCTCGTGCTATGTCAAACCTCAAAAGTAATTTTGGAAAAAGGATCTTCAAGCCATGAAGAGTCTAAAAATCCAAAACTCTAAATGTTGCACACACATTCACTCCAAAGCACAATTACAAGCAAACGGCCTTGGTTATAAAGGAAAAGGAAAACAACCGGGTTGAGTGCGCTGAAAGGACAAGTGAGAAGAGATTCACGAGTTCCTCAAAGAAACTCCAAAGAAAATACTCAGTAAAGAAGAAGCGAGCTACCAAAAACCCCTTAAAATCTATAAAAGAAATACATATGATGGGAATGGTAGAAAATATCCAAGCCAAGTCGATTGGAATAATGTGAACTATCGGCAGAGACTTATGGAATATAAGCCCAAATGGCAAAGGCCTAGAACTCAAAGAAAGGCCATTCCAAAAGTATAAGAGCTTTCATCAAGACACATATGCACCTAGGCACTATACTCGAGAGACACCACAATTACCCAAAGAAGGCGATTGCTAAAACCTATACACAGCATACGACAAAAGAGACAATTGTATGAACCTAAAATTCCCAAGAAATTTGCCAAGATTAATTATGATTATGGTATCGATAGATGGCAACCCCTTAGAGTCAAATCATTTGGCTATAAGTTGGTTGGATCATCTTACAATTCTAACCCTCGGGACCTAGACAAGTATGGGTACCTAAAACTTAATTTCCTTGATTGCGAGGTTCAAGGAACAGTGAGTGCCAAGGAACCTGGTACATGGATAGTGGTTGTTCCGGACATATGACAGAAATAAGAAAAACTGTCAAAATTGAAAGGAAGTTAAAGGAGCAAAAGTCATATTTGGAGGAAATGAAGCTCCTGGTGAAATAAGAGGCATTGGATCCATCAAGAGGAATGGATTAGAAATCACAGATGTTGCATATGTTGAAGGACTCAACTTCAACTTATCGAGCATCACCAACTCGTGACAAGGGCTACAATGTTGGATTCAACATGGGTGTATGCCAAATCAAGGATCTTGAATCGAATGAAGTTGTGTTGCAAGGATG
Organism: Rehmannia glutinosa; assembly: GCA_016081115.2. Classification (NCBI taxonomy): domain Eukaryota; kingdom Viridiplantae; phylum Streptophyta; class Magnoliopsida; order Lamiales; family Orobanchaceae; genus Rehmannia; species Rehmannia glutinosa. Next base: position 61,697,564 of record CM071927.1, on the reverse strand, counting down.
CGAGACAAAAGAACATGTATGTAGTAGATTGGTCAACCGCTACACACAAACATTGTCTATTAGCAAAGAGCACATTGAATCAAGTTGTTTGTGGCACAAAAAGCCGAGTCACCCGAATTTCAAAACGATTAACAAGCTTGCGAAGTAGTCTTGTGGAAGGACTTCCAGGACTCAAGTATACAAGAAGGAGAGTATATGTGATGCATGTCGAAGGGAAAACAAATCAAATCTTCATTCAAAGAAAAGACATGTTCATCTTCAACAAGAATATTGCATCTGCTACATATGGATCTATTTGGCCCAAAGTGGAACCAACCAAATCATAAGTGGAAAGAAATACACCTTGGTGGTAGTATATGACTACTCAAGATATACATGGACAATATTCATGTGTAAGAAGAAAGAAACTCTACAAAAACTACCACACGGTGATGAAGAGGATTCAAAACGAGAAGAGCCAAACCATTATCAAAATAAGATCGACAGAGGAACCGAGTTTGTCAATGGAATAATAACTCGTATTGTATTGAAAATGGTATTGGTCATGAACTATCGCAGCAAGGACTCCACGTGAGAATGGAGTTGCAAAAAGAATGAACATAACTCTCAAAGAAGCAAAGAAGGACCATGTTAGTCAAGCGGGGTTACCAAAAAGATTTTGGGTCAAGCAATCAACACAAACTTGCTACACTCAAAACAGATGTATGATAAAGGACATCCGACAAAGACTCCTATGAGATTTGGATGGAAGAAAACCAAATGTTGAATATTTCAAAATATTTGGATGTAAATGCTTCATCCACAACAATGGCAAAGACAATCTAAAGGCTTTCGATGCTAAAGTCGATGAAGGTATCTTCTTGGGATACTCGGTAAAGCAAAGCCTACAGAGTACTCTACAAAAGGACTATGGTTGTAGAAGAATCCATTCATGTGGTATTCGATGAGCCAAATGTAAATGGAGAAGACATTGAGGAGTCGGTGATAAGTCAATCATCCAACCATACGTAAGAGTCCCTATGTCAAGTCAAGCCGGAATTATAAACTCGAGAAGAAGATGAGATAGTGAATCTCAAAAACATTTGGAAAATTTGCAGCTAAGTGATTACGAGAGAGTCGAACACAAAGAACACAATCGCAAGACGATCAATCCAGCCTAACTTACTCCAACCTCGATGTAAGATGGCCGAGAGACCATCCACGTAACTTGTCATTGGAGATATAAGAGAAGGTGTCAAAACAAGATCCGAACTCAACAAGAAGCCATGTTCACATGCTTTATCTCGCAAATAGAGCCCAAAGATGTGTTACAAGCATTGGATGACACATTGGATTCAAGCTATGCAAGAAGAGTGAATCAGTTTGAAAGAAATAAAGTATGGGAATTAGTTCAAAGACCCACACATCGAATGTTATTGGTACCAAATGGGTGTTCGAAACAAGATGAATGAGGAAGGTTCTGTGGGAAGAAACAAGGCAAGACTAGTAGCCAAAGGATATTGCCAAGAAGAAGGAATAGATTTTGATGAAACATTTGCTCCTCGTAGCAAGACCGAAGCTATAAGGATGTTTCTTGCCTATGACTCACAAGAATTTCATCGTATATCGATGGATGTAAAAAGTGCATTCCTAAATGGTTTATTGGAAGAAGAAGTGTATGTTGAACAACCTCCAGGATTTGAGCAGAAGACTCTTGGAGATAAGGTATACAAACTCAAGAAAGCATTGTATGGATTGAAACAGGCACCCGAGCATGGTATGATACCTTGTCACAATTCCTAATCAAAAATGGATTCACAAAAGGAAAAGTAGATAGAACACTTTTTAATTCAAGACAAAAAGAGTATCTTGCTTGTTCAAATATATGTGGATGACATCATTTTGGATCCACAAACAAAGAGTTTGTGTGAAAATTTTTCAAACCTCATGCAAAGTAAATTTGAAATGAGCATGATGGGAGAGCTAACATTCTTCCTTGGACTCCAAGTGAAACAATGAAGGATGGAACTTTCATAAGTCAAACAAAATACACCGAGAGACTTAATGAAGAAATTAGGTATGGAGGAGAAGTCTTCGTGAAAATACCAATGAATACATCGTCAAAATGGACATGGATGCAGATGGCAAGCCTGTAGATCAAACAAGATCTGAGCACTTATTGGATCATTGCTCTATCTTACAAAGAAGCGGGCCAAACATCACCTTTCTTTGTAGTAGGTGTATGTGCAAGATTTCAATCTGCTCCAAAAGAGAGCCATATGAAAGACTAAGAGAATATTTAGATACTTGAAAGGAAGCCAAGAAGTTGGCTTATGGTATCCAAAGGAAGGTGGATTCAAGCTAATTGGCTATTCGGACTCGACTATCTTTCTTTGGATGCGAGTTGATGAAAAAGCACCTCAGGCACATGTCAAATGCTAGAAACAGTGATTTCTGGTTTAGCAAGAAGCAAAATTCAATAGCCACCTCTACTGGTGACGAGAATACATAGTCGCGGGCGGTGTTGTTGTGCCCAAGTCCTATGGATGAGACAAAGGTGAGAGACTATGAAGTTGAGGAAAAAGAAATTCCAATCATGTGTGATAACACAAGTGCAATTACAATCACTCAAAATCTGTGTTGCACTCAAGAACAAAGCATATCGATGTCAGATATCACTTCATAAGAGATCATGTTGAAAAGAAGGACATCATCTTGGAATATATCTCAACTGATAAACAATTGGCTGACATCTTCACAAAACCATTATGTGAGTCAAGATTTGAAGAACTCAAACATGAGTTAGGGTTAATTGAGCTGAGTTAACATTGAGAAGAATCAAAGAAAAGAAATGGAACACAAAAAAAAAGAGCTGAACTCACAAATTAGCTAAGTAAATCAGCCGTATCGGAAAGACAGCTATACCAAGTCAGCTGTTAGGTGAGTCACTAAGAGAACTGAGAGAAGAAGAGTTAAATCAGCTAAGGGATAAGCTGAATCACTTATGAGCAAAATGACAAAAACGCAGTCGTTTTTACTAAGCGGGAATGTTTTTAAGAATGACGTCAGCATAATGATGATGTGTACAGACATAAAGCTGCACACCAAACTTATGATTGGATATAAATGATGTCGCATTAAATATGAGACATTAAATGCTAAATAGGCGTGCAAGATCTAAACCGTTGATTTCGATCACATTTCAAAAACCATCCGCACGTCCTTTCATAAACCATACTTAAACCATTTCCGTCCGTTTCTCTCACACACTACCAAAACTGTTCATTTCTCTCTCTCAGAAGCAAAGGCAAAAATTCTCTCAAAACCCTATCTATCTTCAAATCAATCTCTAAGTTTTTCTTTGATAAAATCCTGAAAAATGGCACCAACCTATGATTTACCAAGTTAGGAAAGCAAATCCACACCGGGTCTACTGTGGATTTCGACGGCATGGTGAAACATGGGTCCGATGACACCCTAGTGAAGAAAATTGCTTTGAGAAATTGGAAACGCCTGGGCTGAAATCGTCGTTTCGATCTTTGGAATATCCGATGACCTATGTGGAGGAGGTCGCGCACGATTCTACGTGAATGCCGAGATTCACAATGAAGGGATAAAGTCATCTGTTCATGGAAAGCGACTCACCATCTCTCGCCAAGGATTTGGTGAACACCGCACTCACTACCAATGGAAGGAGCATCGAAATTAACGAAGCTAATGTAAACCTGGGCCGCTTGGAAGGAAATAGCCAAGCCCGACTATCTTTGATAAAATAGTTTACACAAAGCAAACAAGAGGTCTTGAAGGAGGATTATCACAAGTCGTTGTTGGACCTAGTTGCCAAATGTATTGTAATCAAATTTGGCAGCTTTGACCAATCATCAAAAGCAAAGTTGATCGTAATGGCCTGCGATCATTGAAGAAAGGAAGATAAACTGGCTGAGTTTGTCTACAAAGCAGACTATGCCGAATGTAGGGAACAAATCTTTCAAGGAAGATGGCACATTTGGAGGATCCCTAGGATATGGCCTGGTGATTGGCGGTGATGGAGGTGAAAGGAGTCCTCTTAGACATGGAAAGGCGTTCCATGTTAACAAGAGGATGTTCGAGATCAAACCTCTCGGCGCATAGAAGAGAGCCTACGCCAAGAGAGGCGACACGAGTGAGGGGGAATCGGTGACCGAAGAAGATACAAATTGTTTCCTCTCAACCAAAGAAGAAAGTCGCCCCTGCAGCCTTCTAAGAAAAATCACGCTCTCCCGCAAAGAAAGAAAGTCAAACCGCTCCCGCCCGCAGCAGAGAGTCACCGCCCCGCAGCCGTGTCTCCCGCCCAAAGCAAAGCGGTGATCGAGAAGGACTCTCAAATACCTTCTCCGATCGTCAAAAAGAGGAGAATCGATAAGCCAAGATGGCCAGCTCCTCGAAGAAAAAACACTAGCACGGCCCCCCCGCCGCCAAGACTCGAAGAAAGCGTCTCTCTAAACCAGAAATCCCCCTCGGTACAAACTAGAAGACGAAGAAGAATCATCAAGCGATCCGAGCTTGAAAAACCGGGCCGAGTCGCACCACTCATTTGGAACAAATACGTAAAAGCGGCTGAAGCAAATCGAGTCCCCGGATGTAATTGATGAAACAACTAAGTTTTTCAAGGTGATCAACAGAGGCAACCTGAAGAAATAGTTGTAGTCCGCACAACCGAGACACAAGAAGAAGGCGATAGAGTGATAGTGATGTGATGATCCTATCTCCACCTTACCCCGGACATCCAAAATCGTCTGCGTGAGTGGAGGAAATGGAAATTGAGTAAATCAAGGGAACAGTTCCAACGACCGAGTTTATAGAAGAAGAAGAGGAAGGCTGTTAAACTTCCTGGACTAACCACGCGTGATTCCAAAGACTAGATGAAGACAATCGCACGGACATCCTGCAGATCTTCAAGGACAAGGAGAAGGAAAAGACAGCGAGAGGAAGCCGAGGCACGTGAGAAGGCCAAAGATCTCCGCCCTATCTCCGCACCACCGAACACACACATCCTCTCCTTGATGTCTTCTCTCGACGGTGATGAGGATCCGGACTCTGCCGCCGCCACGAAGAGTTGCAAATGCAAACAAGCAATGCATGAATCGAGAATTCTTCATGAGAAGAGCATGATGGAAGGACCAGGAGAGTCCTCGAACACAACCTGAAATTGATCCAATGGGAGTGGTTCAAAGCAAATTGCCATCGTTGTTATTCTTTGCCACCACCTCCCCACTCACTCGGAAGAAGGAAATAAGGAGGCTGGCGATGAAATTGGGATAGTGGGGACCCCGGTCGAGCCAACCCCTATTGAAGGTGTCTTACCACCCGCCCCAACGGCTGAACACTCAATAGAAACAAAGGGAGTTTGGAGACGAGTGACCCCATTCCAAGTCACTCGGTGGTGCCAACCGAGGGGAAACTCCCTCCACCGCTGCAGCAAGGTCGGAGAATGCTGCAGATGACTCAACAACGAATCCAGGAGGCGAAGTGGAGAAAGTACAAACACTAAACGAACAACAAGTTGTCATCAACGAAGCTCAGGCGATTGAGACTGTCTCTCTGAGGTGTGCCAACCGCTCTCGAAGGCTAATGACGCTAGAAGGAAATACCGGGAGTTAACACTGGCGATGAAAGTGCAATCCATGGGGTTGAGACTCCAATGGATGCCACCACGAAAGACCCTAAGACAGTGACCGACATTGTCGAAAGGGAGGTCAGCCTCGGCTGCGCAATCGAGGCTGCGAGAAGGTAATGAAGGCCCACGGGAGGTTGAGACTTCCGGGGTAAAGAAGTCAAGTAGAGAACATCCCTCCGCTATCATCGATCCATCCGAAAAGGAGATAAGCGCGCTTCATGATTCCCAGGATAATCGATGTAACCTTTCCGGGATGAGAAGGCGGCGAAGAAGAAGCCGAGTCATCCCCCCGTGATGACTCCAAAAGACTCAGTGCGGATGTTCCAAGCACGAGCAAGTCGATCCCAAGACTACTCGTCAAACCTTTAATTTTGATGATGAGCCACCAATGGAAATCTCATCATCGTCCGATGACGCTTCCGATAAGGCCGAGGACCAGTCTACTCAATTGGAGAAACCAGTGAGACCAACGAAGTGTTGAAACATGAGGCTCAGCAAGTCGGGTCCACTTCACAAAAGACCCCGGTGAGACAGAGTCCATCGCGCAGCTCCCCAAGCCGCAACATGTTCGACTCAAAAGGAACTTCACGCGCACCTCTCATCATTGAACAAATACCGGTTGGCCGTGATGATTCCTTTATAGAATCTTTTCCTTTCTCTCGGAGGTACCCGACCTCCCGAAGAGTCGAGAACGAGCTCGCACGCTTCCATAGACCAACTCTGTTATTCCATCGAGGCACCATTGTTCCGGTGATTATGATTTTGACGCCGCATGGCCATCACCGCAACGGAAGAATCAAATTGAAGTCCGCGAAGTGTTCAAGGCATTATTTTCGAGATTGAACGGATGGAGAGGCATCAGGCCTCTATGGACATGCGATGGACAACAAAGATGCCAATCTTCTTACTGCTGATTTAAGAGGCATAATGATCAGGATCGGGAATGGTGGCAACAAGAACAAACAATGCGTGTGGAACAAGTTAGATACTTCAGGACATTGTTCAACAAGTCTTTGGTATGGAGAGCCGAGAATGCCGATGCAAAAAACGGTTGAGAGAACACATTGAGCACATGCATGAAGCTCACACTGCCGAGATAAAGTGCTGCGTGAGCAAAATAAGAGTGATCTACAGCGTTTGGAAGAAAACATGAATAGAAAATTCAGCCTTCTCATGGCTGAGATGAAGCCGATTTGCAGAGTCCAACGCTACTCGATCCGATTTCGTCTTTGCATACTCGCAGCAGGACTCGAGATAGAACTCTACCATCGCCAGGCTCGACTTCCGCTTTGCAAGTATGTTTCAGTGTCCCTCTCTCTTTTGATGATGCCAAAAAGGGGAAGAGGAATACCTTAACGCACGTAAGAGATCTGAAGTGAAGAAGAGGATGCAGCTGCGAAGGGAAAGACAAGTGAGGAAGTCTTTGAAACAAAAGAAAGGAAAATCTGTTGAGGGGGAAGGATCGAAAGATGTGACCTTGATGATCGCACAAACCCCCAACAAGGTCTTGTCACTGGTGACATTATCAAAGCAACAAACTCCCTGTGCTCGCCACTCCAACACTGCTATATCTATGGTGAAAAGAGAAAGACAATTGAAGCGGGGATGGAGGAAGTGGAAGGAAGAATGGATGCCCGGGTTATGAACATCTTGAAACAACATGGAGGCATTCCAAAGTGAGAGCAGAGACACTTATGCCATCTCGGATGTCGGGACAGAGCCACGATCAGTTGATGAATTTAAAACGCCGCATCGAAGGATACTTTGCAAATATGTCTATGGCTCAAGCTTGGGACTTGTACTGGGAAAAGGGTCTCACGTTATGTGAAGAAGGCGACAGCAACAGACACCGACAGTCGCTCTGCTGGTCACTCCGCCGGTCACTCATTTGGAAAGAAGAAGACCCCAAGACAATACACGCCAGGAGAGGTAGAGGAAGAAGCAGTGGTGGAGGAAGAGGTTTGGACTCCAGGCCTCGCCCAAAAACATTGAATACGTAGATCCAGGCAAGAAAGGAGGGATCTCGGGCTGGTCTTGACCAAATAGCAAACTTGCAAGTGGCTAAAAGTAACGCTGAGTATGCAAAAAGAATAGAAGAAGAAAACAAGAGACAAACTCAGCTATGGGAGGTAAGACATGAAAGATTAAGAAGAGATGAAGCTGCCAGGAAGGCATATGAAAAGAAGAAAAAAAAATTTGATGAGAAAAAAGAGAAGAAGAAAGAAGATCTTTGAACAAGATGAAAGAAGGAGACAACGAAGGAGATGAAGTGTTGCTGTTCACCCCTTCATGTATTTTATGATGTAAATACATACTATGTAAGTCTTCTGCAATAAAGTTATAAATTCTTTATTCTCTGTGTAGACAAATGTTTGCTCTGATACACCTTGTAAACAGTTGTGTAAAAGAACAAGAATGTTATAATCAATAAAAAATTGATACGCATACATTCTATGTGAATACACTATCTGTATGTATCTTTGCTATTTGCATTTTTGAATGGTTTAAGTTTTGGCATCATCAAAAAGGGGGAAATTGTTAGGAAATTTATTGTTTAGATTTTGATGAATGCCATGTAAAACTTAGAATAGGAAGTTGGCACCCCATTTTTTGTTGTAAAATGCATTGTAATAAATAGGGCTGGCCAAGCTGAGTTAAGTCAGCTACGCCCTAACATGCAAGAAGACAATCAAGACTAGAAGGAAGACTCATTGCGAGACAATTTGAGTATGGCAAAGAAGAGTAGCGGGAACTCTATCTAAAGAAGCGGTGAGATGCGGTGAGTGGAGTATCCGTCAAGTCAACTCGAGAAAAGCCAAGTCTCAAGTTGAAGTGATGAAGAGTCATCCAATGATTGGAAGTCGACTCTAAGTCACCTGGGGAAAGCAAAGAAATGCAAATCAAGTCGAGATAATCGAAAAAGATCCGTTGTACGTAAATCAAGAAAATTACTTAAACAAGTAATATCTCCATACCACCTTTCTCGAAGTGCTCAGTCCCAGAAGCGTGCAAAAGGAATGAACCAATGGGAAGCACTACACCGTGTCAGAACTCTGAAAAGGTGAAAAACAATTCATACGAGGAAATGGCAATTCCAAGGACTGCAACAAGACAAGCCAACGACTGCAAGTGACTTTCAAAAATAAGCCTATCTCTTCAACGGGCAAATTTTTGAAAGATCACTATAAAAGGCTGAGGAGTTTATTTGAGAAGTAGTGACCAAAAGTGACGGACCTGAACCAAAAACGTTCAAGCAATTATTAGAAAATCTGAAATATTCTCAATCCTCAAGCCTACACTACGAAGAACATCAATCCAACACTCACATGTGAAGGAAAGATAACTTCAATCAGTTGAAGAGGAAAATACTGAAAAATCAAGGGGTCTACATTCCACGAAGGATTGTAGGAAGGTTCAAGGTCGAACCAAGTCTTAAGCTTTTGGAGGGCTTCATGATCAAATCCAAAGAGCTTGAGCAAGTGGGCTGTAGTAGCAAAGGCATTTGCCTGTGAAGAAGAAGCCGAGTCGCACGAGAAGCCGGTGAGTGATCAAGGCGTCTCAGATCGAGTCCCAAAGGATCAAGTCAGTTTGTGTGATCAAGACTTGTATCCGGACTGTTACCACTTTGTATCGATCAATACCTAGTGGATTCCTCCGGAAGTTGGAGAAGAGAGGAGTAGAAGAATTACCCCATCTTCGAACCTCTATAAAAATTTCATTGTGTCATTTACATTTCAAAGACTTTAATTCCTGCATCTTAATTGTTTAAATCTCTTTGATAAATTTGCTATCCACTTGATAATTTCTAAGTACTAAACCAAGCACTAAATCCTTGCTTAATCAAACTTAAGGGTGTTAAGTCTTCCAATGAAAAACAAACCACAATTGAGTTAATTTAGACCCAACAATTTGAGTTATTCCATCAACGGCTCGGTTGAGTCTGTTGAGAGAATAACTCTCTTGATTAACTAAATTGGTGTCACCAAGGACACAAATTTGTGTAGGATCAACTCGAATATTTAAAAGGACTAAATCGAAAATTTGGTAAGGTTTATTCAACCCCCTTCTAAACCTTACACTTACACCCCTTGGGACCTACAGTACTTTTGATTTTTAGACACTCAAGGAATATAATATGCTTGGCGGGTCGAATCTATTTTTAATCTATTTTGGAGCTTTGGATCAAATACTGGCAAAAATTCAGGCTTCATGAGGAAGAAATGAGGATTGATATTTTAGAATGATGGATTTTAGTTTTTCTCCTAGACAACTTTCTTCCAGTGAGTCTGTCATTTGTTTTGATAAAAATGAACTCAATTAGTCCAAAGTTTAATAGTGTTTGTATAGTGAGTCTTCCATCCGGGTAGTTGATTCCTCTAGGATGGAGGATTAGGAATCAAAGTCAATCACACATTTATTGATTTTGTAATCAAGTGTGCATGAGCATCGAAAGGAGGATTTTATCTAACATTCTTGCGTGCATTATGCTATTTTGCTTTGATAATAATCGTGGTATATTTTTAGACCACTGATGTCTAATTTCCCTATTGCTGCTAGAGGAATTTGTGAATTTCTTCTTTTTGTTTTCTCAAAAGTTTCTTGGGCTTTTCCAAAAATAAGTTCTCTTATATATTTTGGAAGAATTTCAATTTGCTGATTAGGAAAAGAGAAAGTTCTTACGGGACCAAGTGGAACATCATTTGATAATATTTTTTATTTGTCCTTGTTTTTATAAAATTATTTTGATCAATATTTTCTACACAAAAATATTTTTACCAAGGTTTTCATTAGCAAATATCATTAATTCTTTAAAAGTGTGGAATTCATAAAAAATGGAGTTTGGGGCTGCTGCTACAAGTGACCATTTTTGAGTTTCCCTACGGTTTTTCCTTTTAGAATGACGAAGTACTGGAATGCACTTGATGATCTTCTGCTAGCCTGTTACCTTGTCTGCTATGAAAGGTAAGGTTACTTCTAGTGTATTGATGAAGTATAGTATCTCCGAAAATATAACTGGATCTGAATCAAGAATTTGATAATATATTGATAAAAAGTGATTGAGTTTTCCCATTAGATATTTGTAAATTTTGAAAAAGTATGGTGGTTTAAAAGAGAACATGGTATCGTTATAATCAGTCATAATTCTTTGGAATTCAAAGAAGGGGCATTTTCAAATTCAAAAGGCATGGCATTATTAAATCCAAAAGGTATTACATTCCATTCATAATGTTCGAAAGGGATATTAAATGTTGTTTAATATCTATTCTTTTCAGAAATTTGAATTTGCCAAAAACCTGATTTCATATCAAATTCAAAGAATATAAATAAAGAATAAAGTTTTTGTAACAAATCATTTTTTTTATTAGGAATTGGATATCTAATCCATCTCAAAGTTATGTTTAGGGGTTTATAATTAATAACTAATCTAGGAGTTCCTCTTTCTATTTCAAAATTTTGTTAACATAAAAGCTGTACAACTCCATGGGATCTGGATGTAGAAATTAGTTTTTATCCATCAAATCTTTTATTTCCAAATTTACAGTGTTCTTCTAATTCATTATCATTTGAATCGGTCTAGCTTTTATTGGGATTTCTCTTTCATTAAAACTTTCTTCATAAGGTAGATCAACAATATGTTTTTTATTCCAAAAGGCATTTGGTCATTCATCACAAATTTCGTTTTCAAATAAATTTTGGAGTTATAATATTTTTTCTTTTACCTCAGGTATTTCTAATTGTGTTTCTATTCTTTTAAATGAAATATCATTTTTAATATTTTCTAAATAAAAACTCATTTCTTGTATGAGATTATTAGTGGTATTTTTATGAATCGATAAGCTTTTATCATATTAAGGTTTATAGTCTTAGGTATCTCAAGAAAATCAAAGTGTAATTTTTTGTGGTTAGTTTTGAAGGAGAGAGAATTTTCACCAATAGTATATGGTATTATGAGATTTATAAAAGATGTTCCTAAAATAACAATTCCATTATTTATAATTGAAGCATCAGCTTTGGAATTAACACTAAGTTTTGAATTGTTTGCTGCTGAAAGCCTTTCATTTGTTATCTTCTGGAATTTTCTTAGAATAATACCAAATTTTATACATTTTAAATTTGCACCTGTATCAAATAATGCAAATGTATTTACCTTGAATTTTTATGAGAATATGAGAGTTATTTTTATCATTGTAGGTCCCAAGGGGTGTTAAGTAAAGTCTATAGGAGTTGAATAGACTTTACGAATTTTTTGAACTTTAAAATCAGAATATTTAAAAAAATAGATAACTCCTTAAGACACCTGTGTTGAGATTCAGCAGGAGAGTTAACCACTCAACAGCTGAGTATCCTAAGAAGATACCTTCATCAACTTTAGCATCAAAAGCTTTCAACTTGTCCTTGCCATTGATATGAAAATATCCAACATTAGGCTTTCTTCATGTCCAAATTTCATTGGGGGTTTTGGACAACATTCTATTTAGTATACACCTATGCTGAGTGTAACAAGCAGTGTTAATGGCTTCAGCCCAAAATCTCTTAGGTAATCCAGCTTTAGCTAACATGGTCTTTGCAACTTCATTGAAGGTTCTGTTCCTTCTTTCAGCTACTCTATTTTGCTGTGGAGTTCTTGCAGCTGATAACTCATGGTCAATGCCATTCTCTGTGCAATACTGAGTTATAGTCCCATTGACAAACTCAGTTCCTTTGTCAGACCTTATCTTGATAATGGTTTGACTCATTTTGAACTCTCCTCATAAGATGTGGAAGCTTCTGCAAAGTTTTCTTCTTTTTGCAGATAAAGTTGGTCCATGTGTATCTTGAATAATCATCGACCACCACTAATGTGTATTTCTTTCCACTAATACTAGCTGGTTCAACAGGACCAAAAAAATCCATATGCAATAGATGTAAGATTCTTATTGAAGAAGGACTTGGCTTATCCTTGAATGAAGGCTTGATTTGCTTTCCCTTCTGGCATGCATCACAGATGCTCTCCTTCTTGTACACTGAGTCTGTCAATAATTCCACAAGATAACTCATTGCTAGCTTGTTGATTATCTTGAAATTCAGGTGACTAAGCTTTTTGTGCCACATCCAACTTGATTCGGCTATACTTTTTGCTAACAGGCATGTACTTGGCGTTGCAGTAGACTAATCTACTACGTACATATTTTTCTTTCTTTTTTCTAGATAGCACAACTTCATTAGATTCAGCATCCTTGATTTGGCAGACACCCATGTTGAATCCTACATTGTAGCCTTTATTATAGAGTTGGTTGATACTCAGCAGATTGAAATTCAGCCCTTCAACATAGGCGACATCTGTGATTTCTGGTCCATTTTTCTTTATGGATCCAATGCCTCTTATCTCCCCTTGATAGGAATTAAGTTATCTGAATTTCTAGACTATCAACAAGCTTTCAAGGAGTCATCTTGTTGAACGATTACCAGACTCTGTGTACAACAAGGAAAAATTTGTGATGTCTGCTAGAAAGGAAAAATAGATCAAATCATCATTCAAAGAAAACACGAATCCTTCATCAACAATGATTTGAGCCAACAAGCATTAGTGGAAAGAAGTATACCCTAGTGGTAGTAGATGATTTTTAAAGATACACATGGACCATCTTTATGCAAAAGCTTCATCAGGTGATGAAAGGAGTTCAAAATAAAAAAGAGTCAATCCATTGTCAAGATAATATCTGACAGAGGAACTGAGTTTGTCAATGGGATTATAACTCAGTATTGTGTAGAAAATGGGATTGCACATGAGTTGTCAGCTACAAGAACTCCTCATGAGAATGGAGTAGCTGAAGGAAGGAACAAATCACTCAAGGAAGTTGGGCTGCCTAAGAGATTTTGAATTGAAGCAATCAATACATCTTGCTACACTCATAATAGATGCATGATCAATTGTCAACCGACCAAAACTCATGAAATTTGGACAGGAAGAAAACCAAATGTGTGATGTTTTCATATCTTTGGAACAAAGTGCTTCATTCACAATAATGGGAAAGACAATTTGAAGGCCATTTATGCTAAGGTAGATGAAGGAATAATCCTTAGATACTCATCTGAGAGTAAAGCATTTAGAGTTATGAACAAAAAAACTATGGTGGCAAAAGTGTCAATTCATGTGGTATTTGATGAACCAATTGCTAGTACAGAAGACATTGATGAGTTAGCTGAATCACAAAGAGAATTAGAAATATTAGAGTTGATTCCAAAATGATCAAGAAGAAGTCGTTCAAGACAACTTAGCTGCAAGGCAAAATAATCCATCAAAACTACTCCAACCTGATGTGAGATGGCTGAGAGACCATTCACCGAAGTTAATCATTGGAAATTTTAGATAAGGAGTAAGAACAAGGTCAATAACTCAACATGAAGTTATGTTCACTTGTTTCATTTCTCATATTGAACCAAAACATGTGCCAAAAGTTATAGATGACACAAACTGGATCCTAGACATGCAAAAAGAGTTAAATTAGTTTGAAAGGAACAAGTTTTAGGAATTGGTTCAAACTCCTACTTACGAATATGTTATTGAAACAAAGTGGGTATTCAGAAACAAGATGAATGAAAAAAGGAACTTTTGTCAGAAATAAGGCAAGATTGGTAGCCAAAGGTATTGCCAAGAAGAATGCATAGATTTTGATGAAGCATTTGCTCCAGTTGCAAGACTTGAAGCAATAAGAATGTTTCTTGCCTATGCTGATCACAAGAACTTCACAGTCTATCAAATAGATATGAAGAGTGCATTCCTTGGTGGATTATTGGATGAAGAAGTATATGTTGACCAACCTCCAAGCTTTGAGCAGAAGACTATAGAAGATAAAGTCTACAAGCTAAAGAAAGCACTTTGTGGATTGAAGCAAGCACCAAGATCTTGGTATGAGACATTGTCACAGTTTCTCATAGGCAATGGATTTACAAAAGGAAAGGTTGACAGGACTTTATTCAGAATCCAATATGATGAAAGCATCTTACTTGTGCAAATCTATGTGGATGACATCATAATTGGATCCACAAACAAAGATCTGTGTGATAAGTTCATGGAAGGAAAGTTTGTGATGAGCATGATTGTAGAATTAACTTTCTTCTTAGGACTTCAAGTGAAGTAGATGAAGGATAGGACCTTCATATGTCAAACCAAGTACACAAGGGATTTGATGAAAAAGTTTGGTATGGAAGAAAAGTCATCTGTCAATATAACAATGAATGAAACATTTGCTCCAGTTGCAAGACTTGAAGCAATAAGAATGTTTCTTGCCTATGCTGATCACAAGAACTTCACTGTCTATCAAATTGATGTGAAAAGTGCATTCCTTGATGGATTATTGGATGAAGTATATGTTGACCAACCTCCAAACTTTGAGCAGAAGACTATAGAAGATAAAGTGTACAAGCTAAAGAGAGCACTTTATGGATTGAAGCAAGCACCAAGAGCTTGGTATGAGACATTATCACAGTTTCTCATAGGCAATGAATTTACAAAAGGAAAGGTTGACAAGACTTTATTCAGAATCTAATATGATGAAAGCATCTTACTTGTGTAAATCTATGTGGATTGCATAGATCCACAAACAAAGATATGTGTGATAAGTTCATGGAAGGAAAGTTTGTGATGAGCATGATTATAGAATTAACTTTCTTCTTAGGACTTCAAGTGAAGTAGATGAAGGATAGAACCTTCATAAGTCAAACCAAGTACACAAGGATTTGATGAAAAAGTTTGGTATGGAAGAAAAAGTCATCTATCAATATAACAATGAACATGTCAATCAAGATAGATTTAAACGCAGAAGGAAAACTAGTGGATCAAACTAGATATAGAGCACTCATTGGATCATTGGTCTATTTGACTGCCAACAAACCTGACATCACTTTCGCAGTTGGTGTATGTGCCAGGTTCCAATATGCACCAAAAGAAAGTCAATCGATTGCAGACAAAGAATATTTTGAGATATTTGAAACTAAGTCAAGAAGTTGGATTTTGGTATCCTAAAGAAGGAGGCTTCAATCTTATTTGATATTTAGATTCATACTATGCCAGATGTAGAGTTTATGGAAAGAGTACATCTGGTACGTGTCAACTGCTTGGAAATAGGTTGGTTTCTTGGTTCAGCAAGAAACAAAATTCAATAGCTACATCAACAATTTA
Organism: Rehmannia glutinosa; assembly: GCA_016081115.2. Lineage (NCBI taxonomy): Eukaryota > Viridiplantae > Streptophyta > Magnoliopsida > Lamiales > Orobanchaceae > Rehmannia > Rehmannia glutinosa. The sequence continues at coordinate 61,681,767 of CM071927.1, read as the reverse complement.
GGCTGAGTACATGGTTGCAGGCAACTTTGTGCACAAGTTATATGTATGAGAAGACAGCTGAGAGAATATGACATTGAGGAGAATGAAATTCTAGTTATGTGTGACAACACAGGTGCAACTGCAATCACTCAAAATCCAGTATTGAACTCAAGGACAAAACACATTGATGTCAGATATCATTCTATCAGAGATCATGTTGAAAAGAAATATACGATATTGGAATATGTGTCAAATGAGAACGAAATAGTTGATATATTCACAAAACCCTTATGTGAATCAAGATTTTAAGAGTTGAAGAATGAACTTGGATTGATTGAGTTACGTTAATTCAGAGTCGTTCAGAAGTGTCCAAAGTGGAGAGAATTGCATTTAGAAGAGTTTTACTCTTTAACCGAGTAAAATCAGCAATATTAGATATTTAGCAGAGTTAAGCAAACTGAATAACTGAGAAACACCTATTGACTTGAGAGTAGAAGAGTCATTCAACAACTAAGTGTCTGTCATCGACACATTTATTAGCTAAGGGACAAAATGAAGTTGTATTAATGAAGCGGGAATGTTTTTCTAGATGATGTCAGCATCATTTAATGCGGCACACAAAAGCTACACATAAAGGCATATGATTGGTCATAAATGTTGCCGGCATTTAATGTGGGAATGAAAGCGGGTTTCAAGATCAAATCTCAACCGTTGATCAAATTTCAAATTGACTATCATCATCATGTCGTATGACATCTCTTATGTACCTCGAAAAGTTTCTCCCTCTTCTCACACTTTCATATTCTGTCTCTCAAAATTCCGAAACTCTCTACAAAATACTCTCCTGTGAAAACTCTAACAAATCCCCACATTCTAAAATGGCACCTAATAATTCTTCAAGCTCCGCTCTTGATTTCGCAAAAATGTCGGAGAAAGTGTACTCCGGTGCACTGATTAACCTAGAAGGTTTGGTCAACCAATCTGCTGCCCAAGCTAGGGCTTAGAAACCTTTTGGTAATCTGGAGAAATCAAAGCTTATCGAGCTCCTGATTCTGCAAATGCCTCGGACTTACTAGGAGGTGGTCTCCATGTTCTATGTTAATACTCTGGTACACGATGACAAAATCAATTCTTTTGTGAATGGAACATATGTTGTAATATCAACTGCCGACGTGAATGAACTGCTGAAACTCCCAAACTGTGGTCTAAGTGAGCTGAAGGACCATATGTTTGATTTAATGAAGATTTGGAGGAATATTGCCACTAAAGAAGACGATGAGAACTACCACCCATCTGCCATGAAGGCAGTGGTGAAGGAAGAGTATCATAAGTTTATGGATGTGGTGTCCAAGTGCCTGGACATCAAATTTGGATCATACAATCAGTTGTGAGTGACTAAGTTGACAATCATGGCTACTATTATGGAGGAGAAGGAAATCAATTGGGCAGAGTTTGTGTATGACAAACTATGTAAAAATGTACTGAACGTCGAGGTAGCTGAAGGCAAGTTCAAGAGTACGCTGGGATATGGGCTAGTCCTTGGGTATCTGTTGGAGAAAAAGGTATTGCCCTTGAGGAAAGGGGATCCCTTTCATGTGAATAAAAGGTAGTTCAGGGGGAACCTGTTAGCTGCACATACAAAGGCTCATGCAATGAAAAAGGGCACTTCTGAAGAGGAGACAGCTGAGACTGTCCCAGCTGGTCCAGTTCCAAAGAAGAGGAGAACAACTGTCTCAAGGAAGCCAGCTGCATCGAAGAAGTAGATGACTCATAGAGGGCTGCATGATGAGCCTAATGAGTCTGCTGTTATAGCTGACTCAGAGGAAACAAAATCTATTGAAGTTCCTCTAGAAAGAAGGTCAAAGAGAACTCAATATAGATCTTCAGTTGTGATTGCTAAAACCCCTCAAGAAACAACTGCCAGGAATATCGAAGAGACAAGTGTACAAATTATTGGCGAATCGGTTATGAAGGCACGACCAACTGAAGGCGATGGCTTACCTGACACTGCTAAACCCTCCCAGGCCAACTGAATCATTCAAAGAGCACTCTCCATCTTATCCTAATGTAACGACAAGGATTAAAGAGTGGAGACATTGGAAGCTGAGTAAAAGCAGATATCAATTTGAGCACCTAGAGATGATTGAAGAAGAGTTTGAGCACCTAGAGATGATTGAAGAAGAGGAATGGCTTCTCAAAATTTTTAGATGATGCTTCAGTTTCTCAAGCTCTTGATGTAAGTTATACAACAAGAGTGTTGTATAAGAAGAAGATGGAAGATAAAGAATTGGCCTTGGAGAAGGGAAAGGCCATGGAAGGAACACACATATGTATGTTTGAAACAATTTTAGATGTTCTATCAAAGGTTGATGAGGAGGAATTGGAAGAAGTTGAAGATGCTGATCTGCAACAAACTCTAAAGGAGTCTTGGGAGTCTAGGGAGCTAGCTGAGCAAAGACAGGGGACTGGGCTAGAGTAACCTTCATACCCTACTCAGATTATTGGAAATATGATGAGGGAAACTTCTGCCCTCTCATCACCAGCTCACTCCCACTCACCTGTCACCAATCCAAATCAAGGTGAGTCCACGGTTGACATTGTGGAGAAGGAGCTACATAATGAAAATGTTGAAAAAGAGGTTGAGGCCCAACCTACCAATGAAGCTTGAAATATGGAAACTGGGAACCCAACTAAACCATCCTAGAAGACAGTTGTTGAGACAGAAGAGGTCGAAACAGTTTTTCGTAGTGAAGTTGTGGAAGTAGTAAGTAGAGATGATGTTGTGATATTGGAGACCAATGATTTTCCAGTGGTTGAGACTACTGAAATAAAGGTACATGTGGAATTTGTGGTGGATAGTACAAAGATTGAGACTTTTGTGAGCAAAGATTTTAAAATCCCACCGCTGAGACTACTGTGGATACTAATATTGTTCAAGACCCAGAGCGGCTGAGACTGTTGCATGGAAAGTAGATATAGGTGAAGATTCAGTTGAACCAACAACAAATCCGATGCAGATAAATGAATTAGCTGATATGTAATAGGAGAATATTCAGAATCCAGTTGAATCAAAAAAAGAAGGATTAGAAACTACTAACAATGTCGGGGCTACACATGAATGTACTCAAATCGAACATATATATGGCAGGTATCGGGGAACGTGACACTAAAGCTTGGATTTCTCCCAACTTGTTCGGGGAACAATGCCATTCCGATATCTTGGTGTCCCACTTGCTGCAGAAAGATTGAAAGTTGTTTACTTTGAGCCACTCATGGACAAAATTCGCTCGTACATAAATGGTTGGAGTGGCCCAACTCTATCTTATGCTGGCAGAACGGAGATGGTTCGCTCGGTCCTTCAAGGAGTGGCAAACTTTTAGATTTCCATTTTTCCTCTTTCTGATCAGGTTCGGAAAAATGTTATCAAATTGTGTCATAACTTTCTTTAGGGCAGTAAGAAAGCTTGTGTGGCCTGGAAAATATGTTGTCTACCAAAGCACGAGGGTGGCTTGGGTCTCCGTGACATCAAATCATGGAACCATGCTCTTTCGGCCAAAACCTTGAGGAACATTCATGCCAACAAGCAAACTCTTTGGTTTTGGTGGATCCACCATTACTACTTACGGAATAGATCGATATGGGATTGGACTGTGCATCGGGATGATTCTCCTCTTATCAAAAACATCCTACGTATACGAGACCAACTCATTGATACATGTGGTTCTCAACAATCAGCTGAGCAGAAGATTGAATATTGGAGTACAAGATTGTTGTCTAAGTGCACCTGGGATGCTTATGAAACATTTCGCCCGCATGGCAATAATGTTTGTTGGAAAAGTATTATATGGGGTCCTTCCATCCCCCCTAAATACTCTTTCATCATGTGGCTCTGCATACTTGGGAGACTTAAAACCAAAAATAGCATTGGCTTTATGGATATTGAAAATGATACCTGCGTGTTCTGTGGAGAACAACAAGAATCAATTTACCATCTCTATTTTGAATGCACATTTTGTAAACAGGTCTGGGACGCAACTCAGCAATGGATTGGCATCTATAGACAAATGCGTACACAGGAGCGCACTCAAATGGCTTAAGAAAGAAGCAAATGGGACAGGATGGCAACCGAAAAGCAAGAAGACAGCGCTGGCTTCCACCGTCTACCAAATCTGGAATGCAAGGAACATGTTGATATTCGAGGGTGAGACACCGCGAATAGATTCGATTATCATAAAGATCGAACACAGGTGTATAAAACAATTTTTACTTTATACCCTCATGTTTTGAGTCAGTTCGAGAGGCATGCACTAGACGGGCGCTAGTTTTATTTATCTTGCGTTCCCTTTTGATATGTAATATGAACTTGATGTAGGAGCCATTGCTATGGTTCCAAACTCTCACTGTATAACCTGGGCATAAAGATATATGTGTTCTTTTGATCAATATATTTCACATTTACCGATAAAAAAAAGAAACAACTGACATGGCCAAAGACGAGACAACTGTTGTGATGGACATCTATGACACAATAGAATCAAGCCCAGATAAAGGTAATCAAGCATCAGGGTCCAATGTTGCACAATATAGGTTTGTGCTAGTTGACCTACCCCCTCAAGGTGCTAGATCACTTGCAGATGACTCAACAATTGATGCACAACCAACTCAAGTGGAAGACAAAATTGCTGACAGTGAAGCTGTTAAGACAGCTGAGGCACAATCAACTCACCAGGCTAACACTTCTACTACTTCCAATAAAGATAAGCCAGCTGAGGCACAAAAAGCTGCTATTCAGAGGGAAGAGGCAAGGAACCCTATATGAGATGGAGCATGGCCTTCCTCAACTCCTACTAACAACTTTGGTCCTAAAGACTTTGTGTTCCCTGCAGAAATTCTAAGTGATGAAGAGCCAGAAATTTCTCAATCCAACTTTCCAGAACACATTGCAGAATCAGAAGATATAGGAGAATGCGCATTGATTCCATATAATCTTCGTGAAAACATTCTAGAGCATGAAATTACCCTGGGTATTGACAGCTAACTCGCGTCTGAGCTTCAGAGAGCTTTCAGATATATGTTTAGTGAGATGGAGGGTATAAAGTATGGTTATTCTGATCTCTGCTTACACATTGACAATTATGATGCACACTTAAGTAGTGAAATCTATTGCGTTCTGCTCAATGTCAAGGAGTGAATTGTTGAAATTAAAGCTCTTCGGAGGGAACAAATTGGCAGCTTCAAACGTCTTTACAACAAATTGTTGATTTGGGGTTGTTATCAAGTGGCATTTCATAATTGCCAAAGGGACCACATAAATATGATGAATGAAAGTCACCAGAGTGACATGGATTTGTTAGCTTCAAAGGTTGAGAAAAAGTTGGAACATTTGGAAGCTTCAGTGAATCAAAAATCCCAGCGTTGCAAGATCAGCTGATTGAACTTAACTCACGTCACTCTGCTACCGATTCCTCAACTCAAATGAAGTTATACTTCATTTTGGAGAATATCAAACCTCCATCCAGTGCTCATGCCAAAAAGGGGGAAGGAAAAGTAGATCCTCCTACAACATCTGTTAAAGGCAAAGGCACTGCACCTCTCTCTATTCTGTCTCAAATTCCATCATCTCTCTCAACTGGTGAAACGACTGAGCTTGCACTGCAAAAATACAGGATAGAGATTGTTGCTCTTGATCATAGACAAGAAGACAGAATAAATGCACTCAACAAATAGTATGGTGGGGCACTAGCAGGGTCAATCTCCAAGGATATAGCTAATGAAGAATTCAAAGCTCTTCTCTCCTGAAAGGACCTACAAGGGGATGAGACTTGAAGATGCATGGGAATTGTACTGCGATAAGCAACTGGATGATATTGCAAAGACTAGGGGTTAGCCTACTCAAAGTCAGAAGACTAAAGGTCAGCATAGTACATCGTCTAGTCAACATCAGACTTAAAGCAGTCAAGTTCCCAGATGTGGCAGCTAAGCTCCTAGAGGAGGAAGTGATAGAGGTTGAGGAAGAGGTAAAAAATCATCTTTTGGTGGGAGAGGAAAATCTCAAAGCCAAACTAGAAGAAGCTCTCCACCAAGAAATGAGGAGGTGTTATGTATATCAACCCCTTGAAGAGATCAGCTACCTACTGGATCGGTCTTGATGAAACACAACAAAGAGAGGATGAAAGGAAAGCAACTGAGTGGAAATGACAAGTCGAAAAATAAGAAGCTGATAAAAAATCCAGAGGCAGAGGAGAAAGAAATAGGGGGAAGAAATCCGCCAAAAATGTTGTATTTTTACATTTACTTGTAAATACACATTCTAAGGTATGTGCAAGACAAGGCAAGCCAACAATCACAAAGTATGGTTTGAATTTTTGTCTATCTCTCTCGGGATAAAATTTCAGACTCCCACTATGAAAGCGGAGGATGTTTTAGAGAAACAATGAGACAAGTATTACGAGCAATTAGACACAAAGAGCATTCAAGAAAGAAACTTCAAAATACTCTCTAAGGCTTAACTACATATCCTCAAGCACACTCAAAGATACTTCATCCAACTCACAGTGTGAAAGATTGAAGTTGTTGATCAGTTGAAAGGGAAAACATTTATGAAAACAAACAAGGGGTCTACACTACCAAGGATTGAAAGGGTATATGAGGTTCAAGTTCGAACCAGATTCTGAAGAAAAATAGGGCTATGTGAATAATTCCTAAAGCTTCAGAGAGCTGAAATAACTAGGCATCTGTCTGGTGAAGACTTGAGTCCCATAATATCTAGTTGTGTGATCATGGCCATTTGGATTGTACTTTTGTAACCAATGTCACCTATTACATTAGTGAATTCCTCCTGGATTAGGAGAAGAGTGGAGTAGATAAATTACCCCATCCTTGAACCACTATAAATTGTTGTGTCTTTACATTATTAATTTTATGTTCCTGCATTTTACTTTCTTAAACTTAAAAGGATTTATGTCTTCCGCTGACTTAAAATAAAACTGGATATGTAAAATAGTTGACTATCTTCAATTGAGTTACTCTATCAACAACTTTCTCAAGAGAACTGTTGAGTGGTTAACTCTTCTGCTGATCTTCAATCCAGTTGTCTAAAAAGGATTGAGCTGTTTTCTTAAACTCTGATTTAAAGGAACAAAAAATTTGTAAAGTTTATTCTACCCCCCTTCTATACTTTACCCAAAACCCCATGGGACCTACAAGTACTCTAACTCGTACCTCCCTAAAGAGATGGAGGTTAACATGGCAGAAGCGCAAGCTTGCAAAGAAGAAATAATCCTAGCCAAATCACTAGGAGTTAAAAGGATCATGCTGGAAACAGATAACGTCACTATCTACAACAAGCTGAGAGGAAATGATTTGGATTTGTCCTACCTTGGAAATGTCATTGTGGAAGTGAAAGAACTATCATCCTTTTCCGATTATTTTTGTCTTACTAGTGTCAAATGATCGGGTAATGGTTTTGCACACCTTTTAGCAAAACATGTTTTTAGTTTTACCCTTCTAGACTCTATCATAGGGCATACGCATTATCATATATGCACCTTGGCTTTGTTGGAGGCTTCTTCCCGAATCAATGAATTGCTTCTTTCTCTCTTTAAAAAAAAAATAGATTTGGATTTTTGGGTTGATTTGATTTAAATGAGAAATTGAGAGTTGCTTTTAATTCGGGGATTTTGACAAAGCATTATTATTAGTCTTTTAGGCCCTAAAATCAAATTCTCTCTCCACTGATTTTCTAACCCATCCAAATATATTAAGTAATTTTATTAATTATAGTTTCTGTAGGTCCCAAGGGGTGATGAGTAAGGTTTAGAAGGGGAGATTTAATAAACCTTACCAATATTAAGTCCTTTTAAATTATTTTAAGAGTTTTACTGTCAATACTTAGTCTTTGAGGGACAATGACTAGGTTGGCTTACTCAAAGAAAGTTACCCACTCAACGCACTTCGATGTAGAAAAAAGCTTGATTGATTTGGTTTTTGTTCAGAGGAAGACTTTTCACCCTTGTTGTTATAAATTTGTTTTGCAACACTTGTTCTAGCAATTGTTATTATCAGTGGAGTTCAACAATTATAAATTAGCAGTAGATATAAAATATATACAGAAATTAAAAGTACTGTAATAATATAAGACACAAGCAATTTTTATAGTGGTTCGAGGATGAGGTAATTCCTTTAATCCACTATTCTCCAACTCCTGGAGGAATCCACTATTCTCCAACTCCTGGAGGAATCCACTAAGTAACAAGATCTTGGTTACAAAGCGGTCAACAATCCGAGTTAGCTTCGATCACACCACTAGCTGCTCCTAAGACTCAGCTTCTTCACAAAATAATTGCCTAGCTACTTCAGCTCCTTCAAACTCTTGGATTTGATCACACAACCCTCCAACGAGTCTAAAGCCTCTGGTTCGAACTTGAACCTCACTACTTCTCCTTCAACCTTGGAGAGTAGACCCTTTTGTTCTTTTAAACATAATTTCCTCTTCAACTTGGTGAAGTAATCTTCCTTCACTGAATGTGTTGGATTGAGTTCCATCGAATTTTGGCTTGAGGATATCTTTGAAAGCTTGAGAGAATTTTCAGGTTATTGCTTGATTGCTTGTATGCTTGCAATGAACTCGTTTTTTTTTTTCACATGCTTCCTCATCCTTTTATAGTGCACCTTTGAGATTATGTCCGTTGAAGAGATAGACACAAAATTTGAATCACACTCGTAGGTTGTTGGCTTGCCTTGTCCTTGCAGCATCAATGAGGATCGTAGCATGAATTACATGCTCTGTAACCTTTCCTTAGTCTCTGCAGGTTTTCAGGTACATCTCATTGGTTTCTTGCTTTTTGCACTCTTTTAGCAAAATAGTTTTATTGCTGGCAGCCTGACACATGTCTATTCCAGCAAAACCTTGACTTGTGTTGATAACGGGTCTCTTTCAGCTTTCTTCAAGTCTTGTCTACTGCATACCCCTTTGACATTCGATTCTAATCATTTTGGAATATCTTAGTTGTCAGTCATCTGACTGAGACAACTTTTCTAACACTTGACTGAAACTTCACTTCGCTTCACACTGTTGACACACAGCTGGGTCTCCTCTTCAATCTTCAGTCGACTCTTGTAATCTTCAACTTAGCTGAGTTCAAATTAGCTTATACAACCATATCTATTACAAGTTGAATTACATAGAAAATGGGGTGCCAACTTTCTAATCTAAGTTTTACATAGTATCATCAAAACCTAAACATATATTTTCCCCACAATTTCCCCCTTTTTGATGATGCCAAAACTTAAATAAAATATAGCAAAGTAAATAGTGCAGTAACAAAGAATGTATGTGTAGAATTTGAACATATCATTCTTGTACTTTACAAACGCACTTTACAAAGCTTTTACAAAGTATAACCTATACACTATATCGAGCTATACATGCCTATACAACTGTATCAGAGCTATGAAGATTTTGTTCAAATGTATCAGAGCCTAAACTCAAAATTTTACAATAAGTGTCAGAGCTTTAAGGCTTTACAGAATACTTACAATTTTGTATTTACAACTAAATAAAATACACTGAAGGGGTTTCAGCCGTCTTCAACGCCTCGACTGCTTCCTTCTTCTCTCTTCATCCTCAGCTCTCCTCCTTTCTTCTTCAGCTCTTTTCCTCTTTCTGTCTTCTTCCTCCCTCTTCTTCTTTTCATAAGCTCATTTAGCAGCAGGGTCCTCCCTTCTCTGCCTTTCAGCCCATTCACGGTCGAGCCTTTCATGTTCAGCTTCTTGCCTCTTCCTTGCCTCTTCTTTCTTTCTCTCTACTCCTATGTTAGCAAGAGTATCATACCCAACCTAGTTCCCTTCTTCTGCGGATCAACATATCTAACATCTTTTGGTCTTGGCTGCGGTGGAGCACCTATGCCTCTTCCACCATAACCAAACCTTCTGTTAGGAAATTTATTATTAGATTTTGATGATACCATGTAAAACTTAGAATAGAAAGTTGGCACCCCATTTTTCTTGCATTTCAATTTTGTAATAGATATGTCTGCATGAGATGAGTGAAGTCAGCTATGTTGATGAATGCAAGAAGTCAATTGAAGACTGAAGTGAAGAACTAACTGTGTGTCAGCTGAGTGTAGTCAAGATGGAAGGCACAGACTCGACTAAAGGAGATCCAGCTGAGGGACAGTTGTGTAACAAATGAAGAAGTGATGATCAAGTCGAGATAAGAGCCAAGTCTACCAGTTGAAATCGTCATTGAGTCATTCCTAAAAGGTTGAGCCGACTCAAGTCAAAGGGGTAAAGGCAAATTTTGTCAAGTCAAGTCAATCGATATTAATCAAGGTACGTAAGTCAATGACATTACTTAAAATAGTAATACATCCATGCTGCCATGTCTTAAAGTGCTCATACCAGAAGCGTGCAAAAGGAATAAACTAATGGGAAGCACCAAAGCTTGTGTTAGGACCTGAAAAGCTGCAGAGTCATTTAATACAACGAAATGTCACCATCACAAGCTGTAAATCAAGAAAAGGCAAGCCAACGAACAAGAAAGTGTCATTTTAAAAATAGCCTATCTCTTCAACGGGAAAATTTTCAAATGAACACTATCAAAGACTGAGTAAACAAGAGAGAGAGTGATAAGAGATCAAGCATACGAAGTAATTCAAAGCAAGTAATACCTGCAAACATTCTCTCAAGTTTACTAAGAAATTACTCAAGCCTAAAACTCGAAGGAACTCGATCCAACACACTCTGTGAAGGAAAGAATACTTCATCCAGTTGAAGAGGAAAAAAGTTTTAAGAACTTAAGTGGTCAACTCTCCAAGATTGAAGAAGTTGTAGTAAGATTCAAGGTCGAACCAGAAGATTCGAGCTCGTTGGAAGGCTATGTGATCAATTCCAAGGGTTCGAAGGGAGCTGAAGTAGCAAGGCGGTTGTCTTGTGAAGAAGCTGAGTCATAGAAGAAGCCATCTGTGTGATCAAGGCTGTCTCAAACTAAGAACTACTTTGTAACCTAATATGTCACTTAGTGGATTCCTCCGGGTGTTTGAGAAGAGTGGATTAGAGGAATTACCCCATACCCGAACCACTATAAAATTTGCTTGTGATCTCAATGTTTTTAAAAAGATATAACACTTGTGTTTTCAAAGCTTTCATTTTAAAAAGCAAAGTTATTATCTTGGAGGCAAATCTAACTCGATTTCCTATGTTTACTGTGGAAGAGTTTGATGACTGGAAAATTCGCATGTCGGCTCACCTATCAGCCTTACATGAAGAAATGTGGCTTGTGATAGAAGATGGGCTACTACAAGTATTGAAGGTCAATACTGCTGTGAGAAGAGCACCTCCTGGTGAAGGAGAAGATGCTGCAACAAAGCCTAGACCAGCTATGGTTGAGAAACCACATTGTGAATGGACAAATGAGGATAGGAAGAGATACAATCTTGACAATGTTGCCAAGGACATTCTCTACAAGTCATTGGACAAGCCTATGTTCAATAAAGTCAAATCATGCAAATCAGAAAAGAAATTGGGATAAGCTAACCAAATTTGTGAAGGATCCGACAGATAAAAGAAAATAAACCAACGATTCTTTGTTTCAAAAATTTCAAAATTTTAAAATGCTTGCAGTGAAAGTCTGGATCAGTTGGATGCCAGATTCACAAAGATCACAAATGAGCTTTCAGCACTTGGGAACGAGTACACTCAAAAGGAAATGTGCATGGAGATTTTAAGAGCCCTCCCAGCTGAATGGTAAATGAGGTCATGGCCCTGAGACATTCTATGGACCTCTCAAAAACATCAATTCATGAGATGTTCTCAAATCTCAAAGCTTATGAGTTTCAGCTGAGAAGAAAAGAGCAAGAGGAGACAGTTGTGCCCAAGACAGCTGCATTGATGTCCAGTGAAGGAAAGAAAGCTGAGGCAAAAGAAACAATTGACCAAGAGGAGATTGCCCTCATGGTAAAGAGGTTCAACAAGTTCTTTCATAAGAACTATAAAAGAAACAAGGGTGAAACCTCTAGACGACATTCATCACCTTCCAAAGCAAGGGAGGACAGGCCACCCAAGAGAGTTGAACATCAAAGAGCTGACTATCAGAGAGCTGATAATCAGGGAGCTGAAAGAGCTGATATGCAGAGAGCTAAAAACCTTGTTGGAATTGTAGACAACCAAGACACTTTGCTGTTGACTGTTCCTATCCACCAGTCAACAAATACAGAAATGAGGAAGAAAGAAGAGTTTTCAGGGAAAGAAGACAAGAAAAAAGAAACCCATGTTGGCTGCTGAGACTGTTGAACCAGGTAAGTGCAAAGAACCAGCAGACTCGGACAATAGTGAAGCTGACTATTCAAGTGACACTGAGGAAGAGGCTTTGATCTGCCTCATGGCCAAATAACAAGATCAAGAAGATGAGGTACACTCTAACTCATCTCATTCTGAGTCAAGTGATAGTGATAGTGATACAAACACTTCCTCACCCACAGATCTTTATGATTCATTAGGCAAAATGATGAAAGATTTTAAGCACATTAAAACCTTACACACACTTTTAATTGAGGAAAACATCCATCTTAAATGCCAAAACTCACATCTGACTAAGGAGCTGAGTACTCTAAGTCAAATAGCTGATGAGAACACAAAGCTGAAGGCTGAAAATGCCAAGATTCTAGCAGAGTTAGCTTCTACAGAAAATAGAGAGAAAGATCTCAAGAATGTGATTGCCTCATTTACAAAGGCATCCAAATCATTGGATGAACTAAAAACGAGTCAAAAAGAGTGTGGAGACAAGACAGGCATATGATTCAATTCCTTTGTGCATAGTCAAACTCCAAGAGTGATTTTAGAGAAATGATCCTCAGGCAATGAGGGAATTCGAAAACCCAAAGCACCATATGTTGCACCAACACCCACACTAAAACACAATCATAATCATACTGGCCTTGGATACAAAGGTTAAGGAAAGAAGCCAGTAGAGTATGCTGAAAGGACAACTAAAAATAAATTTAGACAGGTCCATCAGCAAACTCCTAACAGAAAATACACTGTGAAAACTAAACAGAGCCAACAAATACACCAGAGATTTCATCAAAGAAATTCATATGATGGGAATGGTAGAAACTATCCTAACCAAGCTGATTGGAACAACCAAGTGAAATATCAACAAAGACCTATGGGATACAAGCCAAAATGGCAAAGACCTCAACCTCAGCAAATGTCATTCCCAAGGCAAATGAGTATTTTTAGCACACTTATGTGCCTATGCAAAACACCCAAAAATTCCACTACTACCCCAATAAAGCAATTACTCAAATAAATGCACAGGCATATAGACAAAAGAGACAAATGTATGTTCCTAAAACCCTCAAGCAATTTGCTAATGTGCACTATGATTATGGAACTGATAGATAACAACCTCTTAGAGTCAGATCATCTGGCTATAGGTTGGTTGGAGCATCTTATAGCACTTGCCCCCCAGGACCCAGGCAAGTATGGATACCTAAAAATTAATTTCCTTGATTGCAGGTTCAAGGAACAGCTGAGTGCCAAGGAACCTGGTACATGGATAGTGGTTGTTCCAGACATATGACAGGGAAATAGAAAAATCTTTCAAAGTTCAAGAAAATCAAAGGTACAAAAGTCATATTTGGAGAAAATGAAGCTCCAGAGGAGATCAAAGGCACAAGGTCCATAAAGAAGAATGGTCTAGAGATCACATATGTTGCATATGTTGAAGGTCTCAATTTCAATATACTAAGCATCAGCCAACTCTGTGACAAAGGCTACAATGTGGGATTCAATATAGGAATTTGCCAGATCAAAGATGCTGAATTAAATGAGATTGTGCTACAAGGAACAAGGCAAAAGAACATGTATGAAGTGGATTGGTCAACTGCTACACCAAGCACATGTCTGCTAGCAAAGAGTACAGCCGAATCAAGTTGGTTGTGGCACAAGAAGCTAAGTCATTTGAACTTCAAGACAATCAACAAGGTTGCAAGGAGTCATCTTGTATAAGGACTGCCTGACTCAGTATAGAAGAAAGAAAGCATATGTGATGCATGCCAGATGGGAAAGAAAATCAAGTCATCCTTCAAGGATAAGCCAAGTCCATCATCTACAAGGATATTGCATTTATTGCATATGAACTTATTTGGTCCTGTTGAGCCGCCTAACATCGTGGAAAGAAATACACATTAGTGGTGGTGGATGATTACTAAAGATATACATGGATAATTTTCATGTGTAAAAAGAAGAAAACACTACAGAAATTGCCTCAGCTGATGAGAAGAGTTCAAAATGAGAAGAGCCAAATCATTATAAAGATAAGATCTGACAGAGGAACTGAGTTTGTTAATGGGATTATAACTCAATATTGTGTTGAAAATGGTACTGCTCATGAGTTGTCAGCTGCTAGGACTCCACAATAGAATAGAGTAGATGAAAGGAGGAACATAACTCTCAAAGAAGCTGTTAGGACAATGTTAGCTGCAACTGGATTGCCTAAGAGATTTTATGCTGAAGCCACAAATGCAACATGATATACTCAGAATAGATGCATGATCAATAGGAAATTAACCAAGACTCCATATGTGATTTCGATAGGGAGAAAGCCAAATTTTGGATATTTCAAGATATTTGGATGTAAGTGCTTCATCCACAACAATGACAAAGACAACTTGAAAGCTTTTGATGCTAAAGCCGATGAAGGTATCTTTTTGGGATACTCAGCTGAAAGTAAAGCCTATAGAGTGCTAAAAAAGGACTATGGTCACAGAAGAGTCTACCCATATGGTATTTAATGGAGAAGACATTGAAAAATTAGCTGAGAAGCAAAACTAGCCAACTATGTAGAAAAATCCTTATATTGATTTAGATGTGAGAGCACTCAATCCTGAAGATGATGAGATAGCTGAATCGCAAAGACAGCGGGAAGGTCTGCAGCTGAATGATGATGAAGAAGCTGTTCAAGACAACTTAGCTCAAGACGGTTAAATCCAACAGACTTACTCTAACCAGATGTGAGATGGTTGAGAGACCATCCACCTGAGTTAATCATTGGAGATGTCAGAGATGGCATAAGAACCAGATCCAGAGTTAAACAAGAAGCTATGTTCACTTGTTTTATTTCCCAAATAGAGCCTAGAGATGTGTCTAACCATTGGATGACATACATTGGATTCATGCTATGCAAGAAGAGCTGAATCAGTTTGAAAGAAACAAAGTATGGGAATTAGTTCAAAGGCCTACTCACCAAAATGTTATTGGTACTAAGTGGGTATGTAAAAACAAGATGAATGAGGAAGGATCTGTAGTTAGAAATAAAGCAAGATTGGTAGCCAAGGGTATTGCCAAGAGGAAGGTATAGATTTTGGTGAAACCTTTGCTCCTGTTGCGAGATTGGAAGCAATAAGGATGTTTCTTGCTTATGTTGCACACAAGAATTTCATTGTATATCAAATGGATGTGAAGAGTGCATTTCTAAATGGTCTTTTAGAAGAAGAAGTCTATGTTGAACAACCTCCAGGTTTTGAGCAGAAGACTATTGGAGATAAAATATTCAAGCTCAAGAAGGCATTGTATGGATTGAAACAAGCACCAAGAGCATGGTAAGGCACATTGTCACAATTTCTAATTGACAATGGATTTACCAAAAGAAAAGTTGACAAAACACTCTTTAATTCAAGATCAAGAGAGTATACTGCTTGTTCAAATATATATGAATGATATCATATTTGGATCCACAAACAAAGAGCTGTGTGATAAGTTCTCAAACCTCATGCAAGGGAAGTTTGAAATGAGCATGATGGGATAGCTGACTTTCTTCTTAGGACTTCAATTCAAGCAAATGAAGAATGGAACCTTCATAAGTCAAATCAAGTATACCATAGATTTAATGAAAAATTTGGTATGGAAGAAAAGTCATGGTGAAGATTCCTATTAACACTTCAATCAAGATGGATATGGATGCGATGACAAAGTCGTTGATCAAACCGGATACTGAGCACTCATGGATCATTGCTCTATCTATCTAATGACAAGCAGGCCATACATCATCTTTGTTGTAGGTGTATGTACTAGATTTCAATCTGCACCAAAATAGAGTCATATGACTACAACAAAGAGAATCCTAAAGTATTTGTAGGGATGCCAAAAAGTTGGCTTATGATATCCAAAGGATGGAGGATTCAAGTTGGTAGGCTACTCAGACTCAGACTATGCTTGATGTAGAGTGGACAGGAAAAGTACATCAGGTACCTGTCAAATGCTTGAAAATAGATTGGTTTCTTGGTTCAACAAGAAACAAAATTCAATAGCTACATCCACAGCTGAAGCAGAGTACATAGTTGTGGGCAGTCGTTGCGCCCAAGTTCTCTCGGATGAGACAACAACTGAGGGACTATGATATTGAAGAAAAAGAGATTCCAATTATGTGTGATAATACTAGTGCTATTGCAATTACTCAGAATCCAGTGCTGCACTCAAGAACAAAACACATTGACGGCATATATCATTTTATAAGGGATCGTGTTGAAAAGAAAGACATCACTTTGGAATACATCTCAACTGATAAGCAGTTAACTGACATATTCACTAAGCCTTTATGTGAATCAATATTTGAAGAGATTCAGAATGAGCTAGGATTAATTGAGCTGAGTTAGGAGATTCAGAAGACTCAGTCAGCAGAGACAAATAAGAGAGAAACAAAAATAAGCAAGTTTTATTTTTCAACCAAGACAAGAAATTAGTTGTATCGTGTCCGCTGACAGCTGAGTGATTTTATGTGAAGAGAGTAGCAGAGTTAAGTCAACTTTGGAAGATAGCTGAGTTATTTATGAACTAAGTGACAAAACACAGTCGTTTTCAAAGGTTTTCAAACGTTTAGCCTATGATCAGATATAAATGCTGATGTAATTAACGCAGGAAATTAATGAGGTTTCAAAGGTTGATGAAGTTTTTCAAATTCCAAAAACCGTCCTTTCAAGTCCAATATAAACCAAAACCCATTTTCTCTCTCCTCACAAACACTCTCGTCTTCAGCAAGCAAGCAAAGTTTTCTCTCTGTGAATGTTGTGAAACCCTAGTTCCAAAAGTCAAGAACTTTCGTTTACCGATTATTCTCTAAGAAAATGGAAGCCTCGTATGATTTCATCAAGATGTCTGAAAAGACCCACTTAGGATCTATAGTCGACTTCGAAGGAATGTTGAAGCAGGGTTCTGATAAGGCCCTAGTGAAGAAGATTGCAGAGAAGCTTGAGAATCCCGATCTAAAGGACTTCCTCACGATGGAGTTCTCTCATACCAATTTGCAAGAAGTTGCCATGTTCTATGTTAACGCAGAAGTTCATGACGAAGAGATTTGATCATCCGTCCATGGCAAGGCCATTAATATTACTGCTGCTGACCTTGCTGAGCATTGCAAATTGCCCAGTGAAGGGTTGAAAGAGATTGCTGAGAAAGATGTGAACTTAGCTACTCAAGCCTTAGAAATTAGATTCTTCTATCCTGCCGTCCTTTTTTCTTTCAAGCTCTTCAATTGCAGCTCAAGATTTTTGGAGTGCCGATTCAACTTTTTCATAAGCTGACGACTCCTTTGGCAACTGAGAGAGGAGAGAGCTGGTAGATGAGCCAATTTGAGATTTTAGCACAATTTTCAAGGGGTTAGGGGTTGTTTTTGAAGATTTTTCCCCCTTACTTCCACT
The DNA here is from genome assembly GCA_016081115.2 of Rehmannia glutinosa. NCBI lineage: Eukaryota > Viridiplantae > Streptophyta > Magnoliopsida > Lamiales > Orobanchaceae > Rehmannia > Rehmannia glutinosa. The sequence continues at coordinate 61,664,092 of CM071927.1, read as the reverse complement.
CACTTCCCCCTTTTGGGCATCATCAGTACCAATTATAGAAATATGAGGAGTCTGCTGGAGTAGAAAGTTGAGTTTATCATGAGTGTGAGTGTGCTACTCTTTGTTCGGATCTTAAGATCTACATCTCCGCCTTCATTGCAATCATCTCAAAGACGCAAAGTGCTTTCCATATTCTGCAGATCTTGCTTGAATTGAATTTTCGAGCAACTCCAAGTCATTCATGTGCGTCCTCTCCATCCTATTAATGTTGTCACTGTCTCTCGATGGAATTGAGCCACATTCACCACACCAAATCACCATTTTGCGAAAAGCGATTTGAAATAGTTAACCTGCTCTATTCGATGTGCTTTTGTATGCATTGTCCATTCACGAATTCTCAAAATTGCTCCTCGAATGTCTCCTGAAATCCTTGCGTCGTGGTTGTCAATCCTCTGGTTGAGTGCAACCAAACTATGCTCCATGACCTCCATCTCAAGACACATTGCCTTGAAGTCTTTTCTGAAATCAGCTGCCTCATGTGACTGATCCTCTAGTAGAACATAATCAAAGTCGAATCCAAAGGGAACCACTTTCAAGTCGTCTGGAGCTTCGAATTCTGTCACACTTATATCAACCTTGTAATGAGCACGTTCTTCAGCAAATTCTTCTTCCAGCAGAACTTCTTCAATAAATGGGAACTCTTCTGCATACAGGCCAATAAGTACTGAAAAGGGTCCCACTCCTTCTTCGGGAGCCCTTTCCTCAGTTCTTGGGCTTCCAGCTCTAGGTGCCTCAGTTGCGTGAGCTTTAACGGCAGTCGCAACTATGGGAGCCTGCTGAGCTGACTGAGCCTCAGCTGTCTAAACAAGTTTGTTGGCTCCAGTGTTTACATTATTTTGAGTAGACATAGCCTCAGTCCCCTCAACAATATCATGGGCTAGTGATGGCACCATTGGAGGTGGGCCATCAACCAAGATAAACATGGAAGAGGCAGCTTTGTCACGAGCCTCTTTCAACATTGCCTCAAGTTCCTTCTCAGCTGGATCAATGGGGGTTGACTCAATTTCATTCTCTGAGTCAATGAAGTCCAGCTTCACATCATCATCGAAGTCATGCAATGCGTCTCTCTCTTCAAAATCAATAGAATCTGATGGTGTCATAGTAGGAACAAATAATTTCCCTTTCTCTCGTAACGCACCCCTAGAAGTCTCAACCTTCTTGGGGGCCTTCAGCTACCTTAGAAGCAGTCTCAACCGCTACAAGGCCTTCAATATTCCCTTATGCAGACTTAGTTGCATTCGGTTCTTGGTCATTGGCATCCATAGAGGTCTCAACCTCAGGGATTTCACATTCAAGACCAACATTCTCAACTATCGTGGTCCTCTCTCCATCCTGTGCCTCAACTGTTTGAGCAGCTTCATTGGCCTTCATTGCAGTTGCAACCTCAGCTGAGACAGTCTCAACCATCAAAGTGTCATTAGTCCCACTTTGTTGTCCAGTTTGAGTCTCACCTTCGACTCATAACTTCAATTTGTCAAAGTCTACTATAGCCTCCTCCAACCCAACTGTAGTGCGTTCCACTTCCCCCTCAGTTGGCTCACCAGCAGATTCACGAATAGTGGGGTCCGTTGACAGTTGAAACTCGACTGTTTCCTTTGAATGTTCAACTGTTAGGGTAGTTGTCTCAACAACTTCAATACAACGTGGCTCAGTTAGATTGCCCTCTACTACTTCTTTCTTAATTTCATCGCCAGCGTTGCTGGTTGGTCCTTTTGAGTGAGCTGGTGAGGTTGTTGCTTTGATTGTCCTCACCATTTCAAAAATAGTTGGGGTTGGAGAGATTTGAATAGATTATTTTCCAGGACACCTAAGCAAGGATTGCTCATGTAGCTCACGTGACTCTTTTATAACATGTCGTAGTTGAGCATTTTCCACTGGGTCAGCTGCATCGATGATCTCTACGTCACTACTAGCCTGAGTCTGCTGGTTCACAAGCTGACTTCCCTTTCACAACCCTCTACTTCTCAAGATCTTTCTTTTCATACAGGATAGTTGTGCATAAATCGCATCAGGGGCAATTTGGACAGTTGTGTTGTCCAAAAATCCCAGGAGATGTTCCTCTTCATCAATCATCGAGCCTTTCAAATTGTATTCGACTGGCACTCAGCTTCCAAGCTATCCATGCACGCAACCGTATATTGATGTCTGGATATGCTGGGTGTTGGGAAATTAATCTTTAGATTTTGATGAATGCCATGTAAAACTTAGAATAGAAAGTTGGCACCCCATTTTTGTTGTAAATTGCATTGTAATAGATAGGGCTGGTCGAGCTGAGTTAAGTCAGCTATGCCGAATATGCAAGAAGTTAATCGGAGACTAGAAGGAAGACTCATTTGTGAGGCACAAAGTGTGGCAAAGAACATAAGACAGAACTCGATCAAGGTGCGGTGAGATGCAATTGAGTGAAATGTCAGTCAAGTCAACTCAAGATAGCCAAGTCTCAAGTTGAAGTGACAGATGAGTCATCCAATGATTGGAAGCTGACTCGAAGTCACCTGGGGAAGTCAAGGAAACGCAGTCAAGTCGAGATAACTGAAAGAGATCCGTTGCACAGAAGTCAAGAAAATTACTTAAACAAGTAATACTTCCATACTGTCTTTCTTAAAGTGCTCATCCCCTTAAGCGTGCAAAAGGAATAAACCAATGGGAAGCTCTGCACCTGTGTCAGAACTCTGAAAAGTTGAAGACTCATTCATACGAGGAAATGTCAATTCCAAGAACTGCAACAAGACAAGCCAACGACCACAAGAGTCTTTTAAAAATTAACCTATCTCTTCAACGGGCAAATTTTCAAAAGAACACTATAAAAGGCTGAGGAATCTATTTGAGAAAAGGAGAACCTTGTTACCTGGAACTTTCAAGCTATTATTCAAACTATAACCTACTCAAGTCATTCAAGTTCAATCCTCAAGCCTACATTACGAAGGAAATAAATCCAACACTCACCTGTGAAGGAAAGACAACTTCAATCAGTTGAAGAGGAAACATTTGAAGAATCAAGGGGTCTACATTCCACAAAGGATTGTAGAAATGTTCAAGGTCGAACCAGTCTCAAGTTTTTGGAGGGCTTCGTGATCAAATCCAAGAAGCTTGAGCAAGTGGCCTATAGTAGCAAGGAAGTCGCCCCTGAAGAAGTGAGTCGCACGAGAAGCGTTTGTGTGACCAAGGCATCTCCAGATCGAGTCGCAAAGGATCAAGTCACCTGGTGTGATCAAAACTTGCATCCGGACCGATAACCACTTTGTACATTGATCAATACTTAGTGGATTCCTCCAAAGAATTGGAGAAGAGAGGAGTAGAAAAATTACCCCATCTTCGAACCTCTATAAAATTTATTGTGTAATTTACATTTCAAAGACTTTAATTTCTCGTGATATTATTTCAATATTTGCTGATAAATTTGCTATCCAATTGATAATCAACAAAGTGCTAAAACCAAGTATTAAAACAAACTTAAACCAAATTCAAGGGTGTTAAGTCTTCCAATAAATCATATCACGTCAAGTTAAGTTTTAGACTAAATTGAGTTATTCTATCAACGGCTCGATCCGAAGTCGTTGAGTGCCTAAAGACTTTGGTTAACTAACTTAGTCATCCATTAAGGACTTAGCCGTGAAGTATTAACTCGAACTTTTAACATGACTAAATCGAAAAATTTGTAAGGTTTATTCAACCCCCTTCTAAACCTTACACTCGCACCCTTGGGACCTACAAGTGGTATCGAGCGGTTGGTTCATTGAGCCTTCCGCACCGGTTATCGAACTAGATCTCCAATCTCTCAAAACTTGCTTTAGCACTTGATCTTTCAAAACTCTTTTATTCAAAGAATGTTATTATCATGGAAGCAAATTTGACACGCATCCCTATGTTCACAATTGAGGAATTTGATGATTGAAAATTCGTATATGTGCTCATCTATCAAAGATTACACGATGAAATGTGGATAGTAATAGAAGATGGGCCACTGCAAATTTTAAAAGTAAACACATCAGCAAGGAGGGCTGCTGCAGCTGAAGGAGAAGAGGATGTTGCTCCCAGACCAGCTATGGTTGAAAAACCAAGAGCTGAATGGACAAATGATGATAGAAAAAGATACAACTTGGACAACATGGCCAAGGACATTCTTAACAAAACTCTGGACAAAGCCATGTTCAACAAAGTCAAATCGTGCAAGACTGCAAAAGAAATATGGGATAAGCTAACCCCGATTTGTGAAGGCTCGAGCAAATCAAGGAAAATAAACTATCTCAAGGTCGTACGTAAATTTGAAAATTTTAAGATGCTTGCAGGAGAAACCTTGGATCAACTGGATGCTCGATTCACAGAAATTACCAATGAGTTATCTGCACTTGGAAAAGAATATACACAGAAGGAAATGTGTATGAAGATTCTAAGAAGTCTCCCAGCTGAGTGGGAAATGAAAGTCATGGCCCTGAGACACTCCATGGACCTATCAAAAACATCCAACCATGAGCTATTCTCAGATCACAAAGCCTACGAATTTGAGCTGAGAAGAAAAGACCTAGAGGAGACAGCTGTGCCCAAAACAGTTGCTCTAATAGTTAAGGATGGTAAAAGAGCTGAGGTCAAGGAAGTCATTGACCAAGAGGAGATTGCCCTGATGGTTAAAAGGTTTAACAAATTCTTCAACAAGAATTACAAAAGAGGGAAAGGTGAATCCTCCAGAAGACACTCAGCTCCCTCCAAGTCAAGGAAAGATAGGCCACCCAAAAGAACAGAGCATCAAAAGGTTCAGTATCAAAGAGCTGACAATCCAAGGATAGAAAGAACTGATCAAAAGGTTGAAAATTTATGCTGGAACTGCAGGCAACCTGGTCACTATGATATTGATTGCCCATATCCTGTAGTCAACAAATACATGAATGAAGAGGAAATAAAAGTCTTCAGAGAAAGAAGACAAGAGAAGAAAAAGGCAATGTTAGCTGCAGAGAGAGATATTTGAGACAGTCAAGTCAAAAAGACACACAGACTCGGAGAGTAGTGAAGCCGACTACTCAAGTGACTCTGAAGAAGAAGCCTTGATTTGTCTAATGGCCAAAGAACAAGACCAACCTGACCAAGAAGATGAGGCACACTCTAACTCATCACACTCAGATTCTAGTGATAGTGATTGTGACACACACACTTCATCACCCACTAATCTTTATGATTTATTAGGCAAAATGATGTAAGACTTTGAACACATTAAATCCTCACACACACTACTAAATGAGCAAAACAGCCTACTCAAATGTCAAAACTCACAGCTGACTAAGGAGCTGAGTACTCTAAGTCACATAGCTGATGAGAATAAAAGTTTAAAGGCTGAAAATGCTAAGCTAATAGTAGAGATAGCTGCCACAGAAAAGAGGGAAAATGACCTCAAAAATGTGATTGCCTCATTTACTAAGGCATCTAAATCTTTGGATGATCTTATTATGAGCCAAAGAGAATGTGGAGATAAGACAGGCTTAGGATTTAATTCCTCTATACCAAGTCAAGCTCCAAAAGTAATTTTGGAAAAAGGATCTTCAAGTAATGAAGCATCTCAAAAATCCAAAACTCCAAATAGCGCACACACATCCATTCCAAAGCACAACCACAAGCAATCTGGCCTTGGTTATAAAGAAAAAGGAAAAATGACGATTGAGTGTCTTTGAGAGGACAGTGAGAGGAAATCCCGAGTTCCTCAAAGAAACTCCAAATAGGAAGTACTCTGTAAAGAAGAAACAGAGCTACCAAAAGCCCTAGAAGTTCTATGAAAGGAACACATATGATGTGAATGGTAGAAATTACCCAAGCCAAGCTGATTGGAATAATGTGAACTATCAGCAAAGACCTATGGAATATAAGCCTAAATGGCAAAGGCCTAGAACTCAGCAAGGGCCATTCCAAAGGCAAAAGAGCTATCATCAGCACACATATGCACCCAAGCACTATCCTCAAAGATATCACAACTACCCAAACAAAGCAATTGCTAAAACACATACACAGGCATACAGACAAAAGAGACAGTTGTATGAACCTAAAACCCCCAAGCAATTTGCCAAAGTTAATTATGATTATGGCACTGATAGATGACAACCTCTTAGAGTCAAATCATTTGGCTATAGGTTGGTTGGATCATCTTACAATACTAACCCCCTCAGACCCGCACAAGTATGGGTACCTAAAACCTAATTTCCTTGATTGCGGGTTCAAGGAGCGGTGAGTGCCAAGGAACCTGGTACATGGATAGTGGCATTTTCCGGACACATGACAGAAACAAGAAACATCTTTCAAAATTTAAGGAATTTAGAGGTGCAAAAGTCATATTTGGAGGAATGAAGCTCCAGGAGAAATAAGAGGCATTGGATCCATCAAGAAAAATGGATTAGAAATTACGGATGTTGCATATGTTGAAGGCCTCAATTTCAACTTACTAAGCATAAGTCAACTCGTGACAAGGGCTATAATGTTGGATTCAATATGGGAGTGTGCCAAATCAAGAACACTAAATCTAATGAAGTAGTCTTTGCAAGGATGCGAGACAAAAGAAAATATATGTGGTAGATTGGTCAATTGCAACACCAAGCACTTGTCGCTAGCAAACAAAGACATCTCAATCAAGTTGGTTGTGGCACAAGAAAGAAGCCGAGTCACCGAACATCAAAACAATTAACAAGCTTGCAAGGAGCAATCTTGTGGAAGGACTTCCGACTCAAGATACAAGAAGGAAAGTGTATGTGATGCATGCGGATGGGAAAGCAGATCAAATCATCATTCAAAGAAAAGACATGTCCATCTTCAACAAGAATATTACTCGGCTACATATGGATCTATTTGGTCCAGTTGAACCAGCTAGCATAAGTGGAAAGAAATACACCTTGGTGGTAGTAGATGACTACTCAAGATACACATGGACAACTTTCATGTGTAAGAAGAAAGAAACCCTGCAGAAACTACCACAGGTGATGAAGAGAATCCAAAATGAGAAGAGTCAAACCATTATCAAAATAAGATCGATGAGAGGAACTAAATTTGTCAATGGTATAATAACTCAATATTGTGTTGAAAACGGTATTGGTCATGAATTATCTGCAGCAAGGACTCCACAGCAGAATGGAGTTGCAGAAAGAAGGAACAAAACTCTCAAAGGAGCAGCAAGGACCATGTTAGTCAAGCGGTCGCTAAAAGATTTTGGGTGAAGCAATAAACACAACATGATATACTCAAAATAGATGCATGATAAACAGACGGTGACAAAGACTCCTATGAGATTTGGACAGGAGAAAGCCAAATGTTGCATATTTTAGAATATTTGGATGCAAATGCGTCATCCATAACAATGGCAAAGACAATTTAAAGGCTTTTGATGCTAAAGTCGATGAAGGTATCTCTTTGGGATACTCAAACAAAGCAAAGCCTACAGAGAGTGCTCAACAAGAGGACAATGGTTACAGAAGAGTCCATCCATGTGGTGTTTGATGAGCCCAATGTAAATGGAGAAGACATTGAAGAGTCACCGATGATAAAAGTCAATCACCCTACCATGCGTAAGAGTCCCTATGTTGAAGTCAAATTTGGAATTATAAACCCGGATGAAGATGAGATAGTTGAGTCTCAAAGACAACTGGAAAATCTGCTGAAGGCTAAGTGATGATGAGAGAGTGATCAAAATAACACACAGTGCAAGACGATCGAATCCGCCTAACTTACTCCAACCTGATGTAAGATGGCTGAGAGACCATCCACCAGAACTAATCATTGGAGAGGTAAGAGAAGGTGTAAAAACCAGATCCAGGGCTCAACAAGAAACAATGTTCACTTGCTTTATCTCACAGATAGAGCCAAAAGATGTGTCACAAGCATTGGATGACACACATTGGATTCAAGCTATGCAAGAAGAGTTGAATCAGTTTGAAAGAAACAAAGTATGGGAATTGGTTCAAAGACCTACCCTTCAAAATGTTATTGGCACTAAATAGGTGTTTAGAAACAAGATGAATGAGGAAGGTTTTGTGGTAAGAAACAAAGCAAGATTGGTAGCCAAAGGGTATTGCCAAGAAGAAGGAATAGATTTTGATGAAACTTTTGCTCCTGTTGCAAGATTTGAAGCCATAAGAATGTTTCTTGTCTATGCTGCTCACAAGAACTTCATTGTATATCAAATGGATGTAAAGAGTGCATTCCTTAATTGGTTATTGGAGGAAGAAGTGTATGTTGAACAACCTCCAGGATTTGAGCAGAAGACTCTTGGAGATAAAGTATACAAACTCAAGAAAGCTTTATATGGATTGAAACAGGCACCAAGAGCATGGTATGATACATTATCACAATTCCGATCGAGAACGGATTCACAAAAGGCAAAGTGGATAGAACCTTCTTCAGAATTCAAGATGGGAAGAGTATACTGCTTGTCCAAATATATGTGGATGACATCATCTTTGGATCCACAGACAAAGAGTTGTGTGATAAATTCTCAAATCTCATGCAAAGCAATTTTGAAATGAGAATGATGGGAGAGCGACATTCTTCCTTGGACTCCAAGTAAAACAAATTGAAGGATGGAACCTTCATAAGTCGGACAAAATACACTAGAGATTTAATGAAGAAATTTGGTATGGAAGAGAAGTCTTCTCGTGAAAATACCAATGAATACATCATCAAAATGGATATGGATACGGATGGCAAGCACGTGGATCAAACAAGATCTGAGCACTTATTGGATCATTGCTCTATCTCACAAAGAAGGTGCCGACATCACCTTTCTTTGTAGGTGTATGTGCAAAATTTCAATCGCTCCAAAAGAAAGCCACATGATGACCAAAAGAATCTTGAGATATTTGAAAGGAAACCAAGAAGTTGGCTTATGGTATCCTAAGGAAGGTGGATTCAAGCTAATTGATTACTCGGACTCGACTATCTTTGGATGTAGAGTTGACAGGAAGATTACCTCGTGTACATGTCAAATGCTTGGAAATAGATTAATTTCTGGTTTAGCAAGAAGCAAAATTCAATAGCCACCTCCCACACGGTGAAGAATACATACATAGGCAGGCAAATTTGTTGTGCCCAAGTCTTATGGTTGAGACAAAGAATGAGAGACTATGAAGTTGAAGAAAAGGAAATTCCAATCATGTGTGACAACACAAGTGCAATTGCAATCACTCGAGAATCCTCGTATCGCACTCAAGAACAAAGCACATTGATGTCGATATCACTTCATAAGAGATCATGTTGAAAAGAAGGACATCACCTTGAATATATCTCAACCGATAAACAAGAGTTAGGCGATATATTCACAAAACCATTATGTGAATCAAGATTTGAAGAACTCAAGCATGAATTAGGGTTAATTGGTGAGTTGACACTCGAAGACTCAAAGAAAAGAGATGGAACATGAAAAGATGAAAAAGAGTCTGAACTCTTGAATCACTAAGTGAATCACCAGTGTCGGAAAATCACCGCATCAAGTTAGCCGACGGTGAGTACCTATGTGCAAAGAGAGAAGAGTTAAATCGCCTAAGGAATAAGTCGAGTCATTTATGAGCAAAGTGACAAAAACGCAGATGAGTTTTTACTAAGCGGGAATGTTTATTTAAGAATGACATCAAGATAATTATGACGTGTACAAAGTCAAAAGTCGCACACCAAGCTTATGATTGGATATAAATGCTGCCGCATTAAATGCAAGAAATTAAATGCTAATCGGCGTGCAAACTCTGAGCCGTTGATCTTGATCAAATTTCAAAAACCACCCGCACGTCCTTTCATAATCCATACATATACCATTTCATCCGATTTTCCCTCACTTTACCAAAACTGTTCATCTCTCTCAAGAACAAAGAAAGCATTTTTACTCTCAAAACCCTACAATTATTCAAAGCTTATTTTTCAAAGGTTCATTCGGTAAATCTTCGAGAAATGGCATCTACGTACGACTTCGTCAAATTGGGAAAGCAAATCCACACGGGATCTACTGTGGATTTCGAGGGCAGGATAAAACAAGGGTCAGACGAAACCCTTGTGAAGAAAATAGCAGAGAAGTTGGAGAAATCAGGACTGAAACCCTTTTTGTCGATGAAGTTTTAGATGACCTACGTGGAGGAGGTCGCACAGTTCTATGTGAACGCTGAAGTTCACGATGAGGGCATCAAGTCCACTATTCACGGGAAAGATTTCACCATAACTGCCAAGGATTTGGCAGAACATTGTTTGTTGCCGGCGGAAGGAGTGCCGGAGATTTATGAAGCTGATATTAACTTGGCTGCTGCGTGGAAGGAAGTAGCCAAACCCGACTGTGCTACGAAGGTTGTCTACACAGCTGACAAGAAGCTGTTGAAGGAGGACTACAACAAACTGCTGGATCATCGTTGCCAAATGCATAGACATCAAATTTGGAAGCTTTAACCAGCTGTCCAAAACTAAGCTGATCGTAATGGCTGCGATCATTGAAGAGAAGAAGGTGAACTGGGTTGAGTTTGTATACAGCAGACTCTGCCAGAATATTGGGAATAAATCCTTCAAGGAGGATGGTTCGTTTGGAGGATCCCTGGGGTACGGACTGGTGATTGGCCGGATGATGGAAGTTAAAGGAGTCCCTCTTCGACATGGAAAGGCGTTCCATGTCAACAAGAAAATGTTTCGATCTAACCTTTCCGGAGCACAGAAGCGAGCATACGCCAAGAGGGCTGATACGAGTGAGGGGGAATCAGCTGGCCCTGAAGAAACAGTTGTCTCCTCCTCCCCCAGGAAGAAAGGCTGCCCGCAGCCTACAAAGAAGACCGATGCCCCCGCAAAGAAAGAAAAAGAAAACAAAAGATGCACCTGCCCCTGCAGCCGAGTCACCTGCCCCTGCAGCCGCAGCGGAGAAGGAACCTCAAATACCTTCTCCGGTTGTCAAGAAAAGGAGGACTGACAAGCCTAGAAAGCCAGCTCCTCAGAAAAAGACAACAGAACCGGCCCCCGCCGCCCAGGACTAGGAGAAAACTGCATCCGAACCAGAAATTCCTCTGGTAAGGACCAAAAGGATAAGACTTTTCAAGCGATCAGAGCTTGAGAAAACAGCTGAGTCTGCCACTCAGCTAGAACAGATCGCGGAGACAACTAGAGAAGTAGAGTCTCCTGAAATTATTGATGAAATAGCCAAGTCTGCTGAGGCCGATCAACAGAGGCAAATTGAAGACACAAGCGTAGTCGCATACAACCGAGGAGAAGAAGTAGCTGAGAAAGCAAACTCTCCTGTTGACAGGGTTGTATCCCCTCCTGCAACAGACGCTGCTGAGGGTGTGGAGCACCAAAGTTTGCTACCTTCAATCCATGAGAACGAGGGACAGCAAGGAGATAATGATGAAGAAGATGATGACGTGATGATCCTATCCCCACCATATCCGGACATCCAAAATCGTTTGCGAGAATGGAGGAAGTGGAAGCGAGTCGATCCAGAAACAGATTCCAAAGACCGGAGTTTATTGAAAAAGAAGAAGAAGAAGCTGTTGAATTTTTCGGATTGACCAATGTGGTCCAAGCCATCGGATGAAGAAAAACTCGCATAGATTCGAGATCTTCAAAGACAAGGAGAAGCAGAGCGGCAGAGGAAGTCAATCTCGTGAGAAAGCCGAGATCGCCCCTCTAATCGAACCATCGATCATACTCATCCACACCTTGATATCTTTGTCGAGAGAGCGATGATGATCTGCGGACCCCCCGCCGCAATGAAGAATTGGAAATGCAAAGCAAGCCATGTAGGAATCCAGGATCTTACATGAGCAAAAGCCGATGGAAGGACAGGAGTCTTCCGGATCACAATGGAACTTTACCCGATGGGAGTGGTGTAGCATATTGCCATTGTTGTCGCTGCCACCACTTCCCCGCTCACTCAAAAGAAGGTGATAAGGAAGCGGCGATGAAACCGGGAATGTGGGGACCCTAGTCGAGCCAACCCCTAATGAAGGTGTCTTACCACCAACGGCTAAATACTCAAAGGAAAAGGGAGTCCTGAGACGAGTGACCCAATTCCAAGTCACTCGGTGGTGTGCCCGCTAAGGGGGAAACTCCCTCCACTGCAGCAAGGTCGGAGGATGCTGCAGCTGACTCCACAACGAATCTTGGAGGCGAAGTGGAGAAGGAACAACAAATGGATACACAACAAGTTGTCACTGACGAGGCTCAGACAGTTGAGACTGTCTCAGCTGAAGTGCCAATCGCTTCTCGCAGCCAATGACGCCGCTGATGCGATTGAGGCACGAGAAGGAACGCGCCCGGGAGTCAACACTCTGGGCAATGAAAGTGCAATCCATGGAGTTGAGACTCCAGTGGATGCCACCTCAGAAAACCCCAAGACAGCTGACACTGTCGAAGGGACTGTCCAAGGCCTCGCTGCAGTTGAGATTGCAGGAGGTAATGAAGGCCAACGGGAGGTTGAGACTTCCCGGGGTAAAGAGACGGAAGCACAGAACATCCCTCCTACTATCATTGATCCATCTGAAAAGGAGATAAGTGCTCTTCACGATTCCCAAGACAATCCTGATGTAACCTTTCTGGGATCTGAAGGTGAAGACGAAGCTGAGTCATCCCCTATTGCCGATCCAAAAGACTCAGCTGAGGATATTATCCCAAGCACGAGTAAGACCGACCTTAAGGCAACTCGCCAAACCTTTAATTTTGATGATGAGCCACCCATGCAAATCTCATCATCGCCCGATGACGCTACTGATATGGCCGAGGACCAGTCAACTCATATGGAAAAACCAGCTAAGACCGACGAAGCTGTTGAGACAGCTGAGGCTCAGCCAGCTGGGTCATCTCCACAACAGACCATAGCTAAAAAAGAGTCAACTGCGCAGGCTCCCCAAGCTGCAGCAAGATCGACTCCACCGGGAACTTCACGAGCACAAGTTATCATTGAGCAGATTCCCGTTGCCCGTGATGATCTATTTGAAGAATCGTTTCCCTTTTCTCTGGAGTTGCCTGACCTTCTTGAAGAATCAGCTAGAGATCAAAAATGTTTCCATAAACCTGATCCCGTTATTCCAACAGACACCATCGTCCCAAAGAGACTTTGACTTTTTGATTTGCTTGGCCACCACCATTGAGAGGCAGTGACGGTGAGGTTCGAGAAGTTTTCAAGGGCATATTTGCAGAGATAGAGAAGATGGAGAGGCACCAGGCCTCACTGGACATGAGACTGGATAACCGAGACGCAAATCTTACTGCCGATCTGCGAGGAATAATTATCAGGATCCGGGAATGGTGGCAACAATAGCAGACAATGCGCGTAGAACAAGCTCGATACTTCAGAACATTGTTCAATAAGTTGCTAGTCTAGCGGGCTGAGAATGCTGATATGAAGATAAGAATGCAAGAAAACATCGATCGAATGCATGAATCTCACAACACGGATATGCTGTTCTTTGCGTGAATTTAATAAGAAAGAGCTTCTGCGCGTAGAGGAGAACATGGAGAGGAAATTCAGCCTCCTCATGGCTGAAATGAAGCTGGTGATAGCTGAATCCAACGCCACCCGCTCCGAATTCCATGCAGCATACTCCGCAGCAGATTCGAAGCATAACTCAGCTATTAGCCGCTTAGACTTCATGATTGCTAGCTTGTTTCGGGGTTCCTCTCTCCTTTGATGATGCCAAAAAGGGGGAAGAGGAATACCTAAAGGCGTTGAAAGATAAGTCGGTGAGAAGAAGGACGCTTGTTTGTGAAGGAGAAGACAATCAAGAACTAAGAAGAGAGAAGAAGGGAAAATGTTGTTGGGGGAAGGTTCGAAAGATATGACCCGATGATTGCTAAAACCCCCAACAAGGACTTGTCACGGTGATATCATCAAAGAAACTCCCGATGACTCTGCGCGCTCCAACACTGCAAGCACCCATGGTCGAAAAGCGAAAAATAGTAGTAAAGCGAGGGATGAAGGGGTGGAAGGAAAGATGGATGCCCGAGTGACGGATATACTAAAACAATATGGAGGCATTCCACAGGAAGAGACACTTATGCCATTTCAGACGTCGGAACCGAGCCAATATATGTTGATGAATTCAAGACGCTCGCATTTGAGGGTTACTTCGCAAATATGTCTATGGCTCAAGCCTGGGATTTGTATTGGGAAAAAGGCCTCAAGCTATGTGAAGAAGCTGACAGCACGGATCATCGATCACTCTCTTTGGTCACTCATTTGGGAAAAAGAAGGCCCCAGTACAATACACGCCCAGAGGCAGAGGAAGAAGCAGTGGAGGAGGAAGAGGTTTCAGACCTAGACCTCTGCCCAAAAACATTGAATATATAGATCCAGGCAAGAAAGGAGGGATCTATTGGGCTGGATTCGACGAAGTAGACAACCTGCAAATGGCCAAGAACAATGCTGAGTATGTGAAGAGAATCGTAGAAGAAAATAGAAGACAAACTCAGCTGTGGGAAGAAAGACAAGAAAGAAAAAGAAGAGATGAAGCTGCTAGAAAAGCATATGAGAAAAAAAAAGCAGCTGAAGAAGAGAAGAAGAGAAATAGATCAGAAGAAGACAGAGTTGATGAGGAAAGAAGGAGGCAGCGAAGGAGATGAAGTGTTGATGTCCACCCCTTCATGTATTTTACTATGTAAATGCATCTTTATGTAAGTCTTTTGTACATCGAATAAAATTGTATAATTTCTATACTTGCATAGATATAGAATAGCATGGTTACCTTAAGCTCTGTTTAAGCTCTGATACACTCTGTAAACAGCTGTGTAAAGAACAAGAATGTTATGATCAATAAAAGATTGATTCTACGCATACATTATGTGATTCTACTGATTAGCTCTGGTGGATGGTCTCTCAACCATCTCACATCTGGTTGGAGTAAGTCTGATGGATTAAGTCTTCTTGCAGCTAAGTTGTCTTGAATAGCATCTTCTTGATCATCATTCAGCTGCGAGCCTTCTAGTTGTTTTTGAGATTCAACAATCTCATCTTCATCTGAGTTGAGTCTTCTGATATCTTCCCCAACATAGGGACTCTTCTGAACAATTGGTTGATTTATCTTGTCAGCTAACTCATCAATGTCTTTTCCATTATCATTTAGCTCATAAAAAAAAACATGGATAGACTCTTATGTGACCATAGTCCTCTTGTTCAGCACTTTGAAAGCTTTACTCTCAGCAGACTATCCCAAAAAGATACCTTCATCATCTTTAGCATCAAAAGATTTCAAGTTGTCCTTGTCATTATTGTGAATAAAGCACTTGCATCCAAAGATATGAAAATATCCAACATTAGGGTTCCTTCTTGTCCAAATTCCATAGGGAGTTTTGGACAGCTGACTATTGATCATACAACTATTCTGAGTGTAGCAAGGAGTGTTAATAGCTTCACCCAAAATCTCTTAGGCAATCCAGATTCAGCTGACATGGTCCTTGCAGCTTCTTTTATGGTATGTTCCTTCTTATAGCTACTCCATTCTACTATGGAGTTCTTGCAGCTGATAACTTATGAGCAATACCATTCTCTGTGCAAATACTGAGTTATAATCCCATTGACAAACTCAGATCCTCTGTTAGACCTTATCTTGATAATGGTTTGGCTATTCTCATTTTGAACTCTCCTCATAAGATGTGGAAGCTTCTGCAAAGTTTCCTTCTTTTTACACATAAAGATGGTCCATGTGTATCTAAAATAATCATCTACTACCACTAAGGTGTATTTCTTTCCACTGATACTAGCTAGTTCAACAGGACCAAATAAATCCATATGCAATAAATGCAAGATCCTTGTTGAAGAAAGACTTGGCTTATCCTCGAATGAAGACTTGATTTGCATTCCCTTATGGCATGTATCACAAATGTTATCCTTCTTGTAAATTGAGTTTGGCAATCCTTCCACAAGATGACTCCTTGCGAGCTTGTTAATTGTCTTGAAATTCAGGTGACTCAACTTTTTGTGTCACAACCAACTTGATTCGTATGTACTATTTGCTAATAGGCATGTACTTGGTGTAGCAGTAGACCAATCCACTACATACATGTTCTTCTATTTTGATCATGATAGCAAAACTTCATTTGATTTAGCATCCTTGATTTGGCATACACCCTTGTTGAATCCTACATTGTAACCATTATCACAGAGTTAACTAATATTCAGTAGATTAAAATTTAGCCCTTCAACATATGCTATATATTGGATTTCCAATCCATTTTTCTTTATGGATCCAATGCCTCTTATCTCCCCCGGAGCTTCATTTCCTCCAAATATAACTTTCGCTTCTCTTGATTCCTTGAAGTTTGATAGATCCTTCTTATTTCCAGTCATGTGTCTGGAACAACCACTATCCATGTACCAGGTTCCTTGGCACTCAGCTGTTCCATGAACTTGCAATCAAGGAAATCATGTTTTAGGTACCCAAACATGTCTGGGTCCTGAGGGGTTAGAACTATAAGGTGATCCAACCAACCTATAGATAAATGATCTGACTCTAAGAGGTTGCCACCTATTAGTTCCATAATCATAATGCATCTTCGCAAATTGCTTAGGAGTTTTAGGCACATACAACTGTCTCTTTTGTCTGTATGCTGTGAGTGTGCTGGTGCATTTTCTTTCTTTGGATAATATGAAAACTTTTGTGCATAATGAGCATTTTCCTTGGGTGCATATGTGTGCTGATATTGGGTCCATTGCCTAGGGAATGACCTATTTTGAGTCTGAGGTCTTTGCCACCTGGGCTTGTATCCCTTAGGACTTTGCTGATATCTCACTTCATTATTCCAATCAGCTTGACTAGGATAGTTTTTACCATTCCTTTCATATGGTTTTCTCTGTTGAAACCTCTGGGGTTTTTGGTAGTTCTATTTTGCCTTCACAGAATATTTCCTGTTAGGTGTCTGCTGATGGTCTCTTCTGAATTTTGTTTCAGTTGCCCTTTCAGCGTACTCAGCTGGCTTTTTGCCTTTGCCTTTATAACCTAGGCCAGCATGTGTGTGCTTGTGATTCTAAGTAGGTGCGACATATGGTGCTTTCGGCTTTTGGACTCCTTCATTACTTGAGGATCCTTTCTCCAAAATCACTCTTGGAGTTTGAGCATTGACAAATGAATTGAATCCTAAGCCTGCCTTATCTCCTATTTCTTTTTGAATCATCATTAATTAATCCAATGTAATCGCATTTTTCAGCTCTTTTTCCCTCTTTTCCTTTCTGACTAAGTTTGCCTTGACCTTAGTTATCTCAGCCTTGAGCTCTTTGTTCTCATCAACTATGTGACTAACAATACTCGACTCTTGATCAATCGTGAGTTTTGGCTTTTTGAGTATTGTTTTCCTCTTTTAAGAGTGTGTGTGAGGATTTTATATGCTCAATGTCTTTCATCATTTTGCTTAATGAACCATGAAGATCTGTGGGTGATAAAGTGTGTGTGTCACTATCACTATCACCGTAATGTGAGCTACATGAGTTTAAATGTACCTCATCTTCCTGTTCTTTAGCCATGAGGCAAATCAAAGCCTCTTCTTTTGTGTCTGAGGAATAATCAGCCTCACTGATGTCTGACTTGACTATTTGCACTTGACTGTGTTAGTTTCAACAGCCATCATGGCTTTCTTCTTTTCTTGTCTTTTTTTTCTGAAGACCTTTCTTTCTTCCTTATTTTGTACTTGTTGATTGGTGGATAAGAACAATCAACAGCAAAGTGTCCTGGTTGTCTGCAGTTCCAGCATATGTTCTCAGCTTTCTGGTAATAAGCTCTCTGATATTCAGCTCTCTGGTTGCCAGCTCTCTTAGGTGGTCTATCTTCCCTGGTCCTGGAACGAGCTGAGTGTCTTCTGTACATTTCACCCTTGTTTCTTTTATAGTTCTTGTTAAAGAACTTGTTGAATCTTTTAACCCTTAGAGCTATCTCGTCTTGGTCAATGGTGTCCTTGGATTCAGCTTTCTTGGATTCTCCAGCCAATAGAGTTGTTGTATTGGGCACAATTATCTCTTATTGCTCTTTCCTTCAAAGCTCAAATTCATAATCTTATAAATCTGAGAATAGCTCATGGTTGGAGGTTCTTGTGAAGTTAATAGAATGTCTCAAGGCCAACACTTTCATTTTCCACTCAGCTGGGAGATACCTAAGGATTTTCATACACAATTTCATTCTGTGTATATTCCTTACCCAGAGCATAAAGCTCATTTGTGATTTCTGTAAATATGGAATCCAACTATTCCAAAGTTTCACCTGCAAGCATTTTAAAATTTTCAAATTTTCGTACATCAATAGTTAATTTATTCTCTTTAATTTGCTCTGATCCTTTGCAAATTAAGGTTAAATTTTCCCATATATTCATGAGCAGTCCTGCAAGATTTCACTTTGTTAAACATTGTTTTATCAAGAGTTTTGTAAAGAATATCCTTAACAACATCATCCAAGTTATATCTTTTTCTATCATTGTTGGTCCATTCGCATCTAGGTTTTTCAACCATAGTGGGCCTTGGTGCAGCAGGTGCTGCATTAACCTCTCCTTCAGCAGCAGGAGTAGCAACTCTCACAGCTGTGTTTAATTTCATTATTTGTATGGGTCCATCCTCAATGATGAACCACATCTCATGGTGTAGTGCTGAAAGATGTGCCTACATATGAATCTTCCAATCATTAAACTCCTCAACAGAGAACATGGGAATGCGAGATAAATTTTCTTCCATTATAAAAAGTTTTTAGGAAAATTTTTAAAAACAGCAAGTGTTGTATCTTTGAAAAAGATTGAGATCTAGTTCAGTAACCAATGCGGAAGGTTCTTTGAACCAATCACTTTGATACCACTTGTAGGGCCCAAGGGGTGTTTTGTCTTAAGTCTAGAAGGGGGAGTTAAATATACTTAACCAATTTTTGATTTTTTTCCTTTAAATCAAAGTTTTAATCGCAAGTCAACTAAATTTTTGAGGGACAACTTAGTTGAACCTCAATAGTAGAGTTAGCCACTCAACAGACTCGACTGAGCTGTTGATTGAATAACTTAGCTGAGTGAAGTGACTTTTTTGTAAATACAACTAACTTGGTTTTCAGCAGAAATCTTACACCCTTAGTTTGAAATATATTTTCCAACATTTGTTTTAGTTATGTTATTATCAGTCGACTTAGCAAATTTGTCAATCAACATATAAAAATGTGTAAGAAATAAATATGTTGAAAGTAAATAGACACAGAGCAATTTTATAGTGGTTTGAGGATGTGGTAATTCCTCTACTCCACTCTTCTCCAACTCCTGGAGGTAATCCATTAATACAACAACGAGTTACAAGAAGGATAAATAGTCGGAGCAAGCCTTGATCACATAGCTGGCTTCACTCCTGGGACTCAGCTCTTCACAAGACAATGGCCCTGCTACATCAGCTCCGTTGAATTATTGGATTTGATCATGAAGCCCTCCAATGAATCCAAAGCCTGGTTCTAACTTGAACCTCACTGCACTTACTTCAACCTTAGATGTGCAGACCTCTTTGTCTTTAAACAAGTTTCATCTTCAACAATTTGAAGCTTTTTTTTCCTTCACTGAGTGTGTTAGATTGATATACTTCAAGTTTTAGGCTTGAGGATAGAATGTATTGCTTGAGAGTGTTTAGCTCGATTGCTCTTTTCTCGGATTGCTTGAATGCTATTTTATTGCTCGTGCATTGTTCTCTCTCAAATGAACTCCTCAGCCTTTTATAGTGGCAGTTCAAAAATGTATCCATTGAAGAGATAGATTCATTTTCAAACACCCCTTCATGGTCGTTGGCTTGTCTTGTTAGACATCAATTGATGTTGACCCAACCTTGGTTTAATGTTCTGCAAGTTTGCCTGAACCACTGTGGGTGTATAGGAACATCCCATTGGTTCCCAGCCTTTTGCACTCTTTCAGCAAAACAACTTTAAGGTTGTAGTCTGTCTTCTTTCCTCTTTCAGTAAAGTTTTGACTTTACTTTTCAACGGACATCTTCAGCTTTCTTGAGTCCTTTTTGCTATTGAACCCCTTTGTAAGTCTTCTACAATCATCGGGGAGTGACTTAGTTGTCAGTCTGCTGACTGAGACAGCTTTTTTGCACTTGACTGAAACTTCACTTCGTCACTCAGCTGCAACACAACTGAATCTTCACTTCGATCTTCAGTCAACTTCTGCAATCTTCAACTTGGCTGCTTCGACTCAGCTCATAGAACCTATCTATTACATAGTTGAATTTACAATAGAAAATGGGGAGCCAACTTCCTAATCTAAGTTTTACATAGCATCATTAAAATCTATACAATAAATTTCCCACCATAATATTTTTTTAATGATGAAATATTTAAATAATGTTTTATTTTGATAACTTGGACGAGGTTACTTATTTAAATTTTATGCCTAGTTTTGTTAAATTACTTTTGTTGAAGTCATGTATTTATACATACGTTTTTACTAAAATCAGAACAATTTGATTTTGTAAAATCAGGCATTATGACAGTGGCATTAGAGCAGGTCTATTGTTCTATAGACTTGTAAAAAATATTATTTTAAAGATCAAATAATTTAGAGTCATCCACACCACCATATCTTTGTCGGCTTCCTCAGGTATGCAATGAGTTTATTATGTTACTTTATTTCATGTGTGCCATGTTATTTTTATATGCATGATATAATACATGTTTCTATATATAAATTGTACAACATTATGTCATTTCTTAGATAATTATCTACAGGCCTTATAACAATATGATAATAATATATTTTTTGGGATACTTAAAGTATCTCTGTATAGTCCTTTGGGGATATTTAAAGCATTTTATGTGGTACTTTATGTGACACTTGTATATGTTTATAATTGATTTCTTGACACAATTAAATGTCTCAATTTGGTTTCATTAATACAATAATATCATCATCTTGGGATATTTAATGTGCCTCTATATTGTCTTTTCGGGACACTTAAAAGTATCTTTTATGGTACTTTATGAGACACTTGAGTACATTTATAAAACAATCTAATAATATAATTAAATGTCTTAATACGGTCTCATGACATAATAATAATGTCATTTGGGGATATTTAAAGTATCTTTATATTGTCTTTTTCAGTCAGTTATAAATGTCTAATATAGTAGTATAATTAGCTGCTAACAAAATTCCATATTCTTAGAAATACAAAATTAAAAACAAATCACACTACGATAATATATTCTTCACCATTGTGCTCTATTGCATAATAAAAACTTCACATGTTCATGATTCAAAAAAATAACAAACAATTCTTGTACTTTCATAAAATCCTAACAAAATCACCATCTAATATTCTTAGAAATATGAAATAAAAAACAAACCACTACTATAGAAGATATTCTCCGACATTATACCCCAATACGTACTCAAAAACTTCACATATTCATGATTCGATAAAATAACCAACAATCTTTATTTTCGTGGCGTCTTTTTCAGTCACTTATAAATGTCTAATATAGTAGTATAATTAGTTGCTAACAAAATTCCATATTCTTAGAAATACAGAATTAAAAACAAATCACACTACGATAATATATTCTTCAGCATTGTGCTCTATTGCATAATAAAAACTTCACATGTTCATGATTCAAAAAAATAACAAACAATTCTTGTACTTTCATAAAATCCTAACAAAACCACCATCTAATATTCTTAGAAATATGAAATAAAAAACAAACCACTACTATAGAAGATATTCTCCGACATTATACCCCAATACGTACTCAAAAACTTCACATATTCATGATTCGATAAAATAACCAACAATCTTTATTTTCGTGAAACGCCAACAAAATTGTATCAAGTATTTATAAAATTAATAAAAAATATCACTACTAAAAAACATTTCCTCCAGTATTGTGCTCCAACACATACTCCAAAAGCTTCGCTTATGTTGCATCAATCTTCATTTTCATCCAAATCAACTTGTACGCAAAATGATATAGATTTAACAAGCTAATATAAATAACATTTTGATAATAGGTTGGCAAAAAGATCAAACTTGTATGAACATACTGCATGTACTGTCCTAGTATCAAAATGAATGATATCGGATAGTAGATTCCACTAAAAATTGGAGTGTTGTCCTTAATTCATGACCGTAATGCTAGAATGTCGAGTATAACACAAAATATTATTTAGCAATTACATCAAATGATATATTTTCTCCATGTGTAGTTCAATTTGTGTAACTTTTAATGATTCCATCTACTATCATGATCTTTATCAATTTCTCTAGTTACCCATTTCCCATTCTTACAATACTTACACGGGCATATAATTTATTCATTATAACAAACCTTAAAAAAATCCTTATGAAGAAATTGGTTTACCCCATTTTTGTATTCTTTTGATGACCTTGATTTACGTATCCAGCTTTATCCGTCGTGAACAATTATTAAAATGAAACATATGATTAACATGTAATTAGTGCATATATCAAAGAATGCACAAATCATATTTATATAATATATCACATAAGCTCATTCCATAGTTATTTCTATCCAAACATGATTTTCAAAAAACTAATTTATGGATTGTTTTTCTTAGGAGAAAGACACAAGTTGCCCATTTAATTCATAATATTTTTTTTTACCTTAATGGATTTCAAGTTATAAAGTTCATAAAGGTGAAACATTAATCAAAAATAATTATAACTTACTCATAAAAATATATAAATTTTGAGTAGTATAAAATTTAATAGACTAACAAACATAAAATTAGAAACACTCCACCTTCAGTAGCTCAGTACCGCAAATTGGAGTTGTTATGGTATAAATTAAAATGAATTAAAAAAGAAAATAGAATGATCTCTTCTGAAAGTGGAGGGTGAATAGAAATATGAAAGGAGATATATATGATATGGCATGCATATTCATTCGATTAATGTTGAGGTTATGATTGTCTATTTAACTCACCTATAGATAGTATCAACACCAACCAACTTTTTTATTTGCAACATTAACATAACAAAAAGTATTTATTATTCGAGCTCGATAAACCAAAACATTAATGCATGCTTCGAAGCGTAACCCCTTGCGGCCAAAATAAGGTATAAGGCCCTTGTACATAGTTGATAACAAAGCCGAATTTTGTCTATGTGATTTGCATGACATTCCTAAAATTAAAAAAAAATAAACAATGTAATTCTATCCAACCAAATCAACCAGAAAACAGAAGTATTTTTGGAGAGAATATTAATGGCCAGACATATAATAGGACAATATTAATAGATAGTAACAGGTGATAGTCAAATGCCTTCACTGAAATTATTTTCATTCAAACAATGTTTATAAAAATAAGAATTCTAGAAGTTATTTTATAACCAATAATTTAGAAGCTCCTTTCAAAATCTACAATTTAAAATCCCAAAAAGTACTTTGAACAGGGTGAATGCAATCTAACCTAATTAAAATATTTACAAAACAAGGTTCATTGAAAGTCAATTATATCCAATATAAAATCCCAGGTTATGATAACAAGCACCAAGTAGGAAAATACAGAATTCAACGCAACAACGATGGCAAAGTATTTAGCCAATATAGATTTTTGCATAAGCAACTGAAAAATCACACAAATCAAGCAAAGTTTTACTATCTCTATCTGTAGGTAATTTAATGGGTTTAAGAGTTCATTAATTCATAAAATTATTGGCAATTCAACAAAATTAATTCAAAATATGTATCAGATTTTGTACAAATTGAAGAAGCAAAGACATGGTCAAACAAAATCCAAAATAATTCTCGACAATATGAAATAAGAAAAAACTTAACAAACAGGACGTGCTAAATGGACATATTATTGCTGGCGATGAAGAACGTGAATTATTTTTATTAATATTTTAAAACATTTGTGATAGTGAAATTACTTTACTAACCCATAACTCATTTTGGCTCCAAACAATATGCACATGGCGCCTTTGTTTTACCCCATATTCATTATCTCAGTTCATTAACTAATATTGATTAAAGACAGAGACAAAAACTGTTAATATTTAAAAAAGTTACACTATTGTAATGATCTATTTTATGACTTTATGTTTTAAATATATTGAGTAATTCCAAACATAACATTGATAACACACGCTTGTTAGCATTTCCCAAGCTCTTTCCAATTCAGAAAAGAATTACGTCTTGTAAAAAAAAAACATACAAGTGGAACACACCAAAAAAAATTTAATCAAGCCAAAAATGATATTATTGGTACATATGATAGCAAAAGTTTATGCAGTTGAAGTAGTATCCATCTTAGTAGTTAATTCTTAGCCATCCAGCCACGTTTTGAAGGTAATTCTTGCTATTTATTTGTATCTGGTTTCAAAGACAATAAAATGATATTCATCCTTTTTTTTTACCCAAAATATGATGGATATTTTTACAGTGGAATCATTTAGAATATTTCATGTATACAAGCATGAAATAGCAAGAGAGAGAATGAAGCACATGTCTCAGAACCTCAAACACACATGAACAAGATCGCACATCCTTAACTTAACAAAGTGATATACCACAAAATTAATATAAGTACCTAATATAATTATCTTGCATTTGCTTCGAAAATTCATTTAATATGGGAATTGGTCCATCGGCTGCCACAATTTGTTGGTCTAACAAAACTCAAACTTTTCCAACAATACAAAAATAGAGGTAGTCGAAATTAACATCTAAAACTAAGAAAGGAATTCCATATTAACCTTCAATGACAATGTAAATGTAATTCTTTTTTAAAAGGCTTAACTACATTGGGTCCCAATAACAGGCTCATTTAGATGAATATTATTCATCTCTTCACCATCCATATAACGATCGTTGATTTTTGCTAAGTTTTGCGGTGCCTTCCCTATGCTCCTTTCCCCTCCCACAACCTCCGTCTCTTGTGTCTTTAGCACATTAACTTGAAATTTTTTTCATGTTTCATTAACATGCTGAAACATAACGTTTTCTCCTAGGCCTTCCATGTAGGAGAGTAACCTGAGAATTCAAGATAGGTATGTTGTTTGTAGGTCATTCCTCAACTGTTTGTTCAGTAAAAAACAAGCCAAGCTACTCCCATAAACAACTATTTCAGGATTAAAATTTAATATCTCAATTTTCAAATCAACCAGCCTTTATTTAATTAACTCCATTTTCTCTCTACTATTCATGGATAAGGCAGTATACTCCTGAAAACTTCTTCAACCTCTTGGAATTTTTTGTACTCTTCTGTTTTATGAGGATAACCACTAGCAAAGAATATTCTTGAGTGTCATCTGTTGACATATTTCCTCCACCTTCTCAACAAATACCTTCGATTCACCAAGTTAATATCTTTCAATGAATTACTGTGAAGATATGACAACAAAGAATACCTTTAAATTTTCATGCAATTGCAATTCAGATAATCTCCATATGGTCACACTCAAGAATATATATAAACTCCTTATTTTACCAGTTGTTAACTATGCTACTCTCCATAACCTTGAGCTTATTGATGACAACATTTTCAGCTATTTCGATTAGCTCCTCTTCAGTTGGTGGAACAATATGACAATATAATCTCATATTGCACTTGCATGAAAATTGCATTTATGTATGCCCGTTGAAATTATTTCCCCCAACAAATTTCAGATATGCACTTAATGACTTTGCTATTTGATTCAAAATCTGCACGAAATTCCTTTTGAATCTAATTTCTCATTGCTAACTCGTATTATTTCACGAACTGCTTGAGTGTACTCATAGAGTGAACATAGCCGTCAAAAAATGTATGCATTCTTTCACTTTTTTGAATAGAAACCATACCAACCCAGAATGTATGATATGAGTAAGGGCACCCATCTTTCTCTATCATTGAAGAGGTCTTTCAATTATTCTTTATTTTCTAATCCATGTTTGGACAAGAATTCAGCCCATTTAATCTCAAAGTTTCGATTGTGATGCTATCATATATGATCGCTTTAAAATAACAAGAGCCTTGTCAAGTCAATGAGTATCTTGCACTTTTACAACCTATTAACTTCATTTTGAAGATAATTGAAATTAACTTTTTTGGCCTTATCACAACTCAATATCGCATATTTTGCTATCCCATTAACTTCGCGACGTGCTCTCTTGACTATACTAAAACCTTTATGCATCTCATATTCTTGATAAGATGTGAACAAACACTCAATGCTTTCAAATACCATACAAGTTTGAGGCCCGACTTCAATGTCAAATGAATTGGAAACTTTGATGTTTTCCTGGTGGATTTCATCTTGTTCATCTGAGTCTTGAGAGTTTGGAACATCAGTGTTGGAATGATCTTCACTGTCTAGATTTTCACTGCGTGTATTATCCTCTGAATTGCTACAAAATATTTCCAACATCAACGAATCTCTATTTATCAACATAGAATCATTCTCCATCTTCTTGTAACAAAGAACAAAAGCAGAGTTGACTTTTTGTTTATATGGTCGATGGACAAAAAAGGAAGTTAAAGAAGAGGAAAAAAATTCAGTTTGTGCTTCTACTTGGAAGATGAGAAATGAGCTAATTTGTTGCATGATACCTTCGTTGGTATATTATAATTTTGCCTTAGTATTTTGTCTCTTCATTTTCTTACCACAAAAAGAGTTGGTGGGACGATGCTTCTAATTTAAGCACAAGTCAGTTGGTTTTTAAAATACAATAGCAAAATGTCAAGTATTGTTATTACCTATATAAGACTTATAAGTAACTTTTGATTATTTGAGAATTGTATATAATTTCAAAATCTTATTTCAACTTTTCATTTATAACTTTAACAAATTAATGATTTTGAGTAAATCGTCTATTCTGAAATTCAATTTTTTGTTTTATTTGAAACTTAAAAAATTCGTTATCATCTTATTGTGACTTAACCTATAGGGTTGTATACGAGTCATATAGGGACGTAATCCAGATGAGCCAAACATAGTATTGTTCAAATTTTTTTAAATTTTTATCGAGCTTCGAAATTTGTATTTTAGCTTCCGCCCAAAATATTTTGGTTCATACAACTGCAAGTGTACAGTGTAGTTTATAGAATAATGGCAAGCAAGATCATATTCCTCAAGGATTGATATTCGAAACACTTAGGCTATAATAACAACGCATTCCAATTTTGTTGAAGCGACCGAAAATCAAGTTAATTTAACTAACTAAAATCGAAAATAAAGAAAATGAAATAAAAATAAATTTTGGAACCCCACAAGTATTTTCACCATCTATAGGAGTAACCTTAGGCACATAATCTCAACATGCTTCTTCAATATGAAATGCGAATATAGTTTTAAAAACTAATTAATGCAATTCTATGGGTTCAATTCCTAAGTTAGTCTACTCCCCCATCCGGGCGGTGAATAAACAATTGCTTAATAACAATTGTAGGTCTCTTGACTCGTTATAATTATTACTAACTCGCAATAGAGTTGTAAATTGAATGACTCCCCACAAATATTTGTAGGTCTCAGACTCGTTACATCCGTTTATGTCTGAATCTAATTTCCGTCTTTGTTAGAACTCATCGTCCAAAATTTTGCACTAGAAAATATGACATGTTATTTATTGATCAGATAAAAAGCAATTAAAGAATAAGAACTCGAATTCATAAAATAGAAAGCATAAATTAATTAAGAAAACAAGTAATCATATTTAATATAAATCCACAGTTTAGATTATGCCCCTAAGATCCGAAAGATATGCCAAACATTGATTACAAACTCATAGACAAATTTGAATCAACATTACGACATCATATATGCACAGACAAGAGTTCTTAGACATAGAAAGAAAACCCCTTCTGGTCAGGATGGATTCCCCTTCCAAACCCTCAAAGCTCTTGTGCTCCCTAGATGCGAAAGCCTTGTGGTGTTCTTCGCGACCTAGCCTTCTTTGCTCAGAAGATCTTGATTCTTGCGTTCCTGTGTTATTTGATCTGTTTTTGCTGTATGAAGTGATGTTGGATGATGTATGATGATGAAAATTCGTTCAATCCTTCGTTCCCTTTATATAGGTTCTTGGAGAGTTCCATTTCCCACATGCCTGTGTGGGATTCACATGGTCTGGCCGTGTGGGCCTGGTTTCATCCCCTATTTTCTTCCCTTCTTCACACGGTTGTGTCACTTTCACACTGGCATTTTCACACTGTCGTGTGATACCACACGATCCGATCGTGTGATGTGTTTTTGTCCATGTTTTTGTCCAAAATCGCTTCTGGGTCTCATGAAGGTTGTAGAACTTTCTCTTAGCTTTCCATAGCCACTTGAATTACCTCAATAGCAATTTTGTAGAGAAAGTTATGTCCAAAATACTAAACCCTGCCAGTGCTGGAAACTGTTAGCGCATTTGGACGTTTTTGAAGGAAATTTCCTTTTGTTCGATCGTCCGTGCTTCTCTCCTTCACATATTTGCTCGTACCATAGATCTTGACCTATACTTTGGAACGTTATATCTCTTTTTATCCAATTTAGCTCTATTTCCTGTAAGAAGTTATAAGAATATGCAGTATCACGCCCAACAAAGGAAACCAACCGAAACAGACTGAATATGCGTGCAAATACATTAAATATATATCTTTTTAAGCTCTCAAATGCACATATATTTTACACTCATCAAAATCCCCCAAACTTAAAGTATTGCTCGTCCTCGAGCAAATTAAGAAAAATAATATCAAGGGGAAAGAAGAACACACAAGAATACTATGGAGATTAAATAGCACTTGACTTCATACTTAAGAAAACTATGTAATTCACAATCAAGAAGTCATCATTCATAAACTCGGCATAATCAATACTCTCTTGGGTACTCAACATCGCGACTCACAAAAAGATAATGTATCACTCGACTCTCAGAAGTTTATGGATATTGTTTACGCACAAATTCAATTTAGTGAATGTAGAACTACCATAGGCTTGCAAATCGTCTAACATCTCTACCACTTTTGTGTGCACAATCTAAGAATCAAAAAGGACTTTTATTAGGTTGTAATGTAGGCTCTTTGGTAAGGGTAGGAAATTTGGGTTAAGTGACTTGACTTGAGCAAATAGAATTTAAGCACACAAATTTGCAATTCACCAACCCAATTTCAACATAATATCAGTTTTCTTTTTTCAACTCAGTTCCACCCTTATTTCTCCTTTTTCATTCTTAGGCCATTTTGCCTTTTTTTCTTTTTTCTTTAGCCTCAAAGTCTCATTTTATTTTCATAATATTCAGAATTTTCTTTTGCTTCGCTCGATTTTCTCTTCTTTTTTTTAGAGATATATATTTTTTGTTTGAGCTTCATGTATATTTTTTTCATTTACCCAGATATTGCTCATCCCTCTTTCTTTTTCCAACTTCCTCTCTTTTTTCATAAAGTTTTCACCACATCACCCCTAAACTTGTTCAATTTCTATAAGCTCAAGAAATTTTAGGGGTAAAAACATATTTAAATTTTAAAGAACAATGTGGCTCAGAATAAAATTTTTGGCTCAAAATTGGCTCACTAGGGAATAATGAGTTCATAGGTAGGATTTTTAGGCTATGTAGGCTAAAAAAAGATGGCCTTAAATCATTTTCAAAAATTGCACATACACACGGCTTCAATGAAGATACCAGAGCAAGTTCTAGAGTTCTATTAATCATGAATGACACACTCAAGAAAAATAAGTCTGCGTAATATAAAGCAGTTTAATTTCGCAACATGCTCAAATACCAAATTTTCTTAATAAATGCCAAGCAAATAAATAACTTTCCTCTAACCATTTATTACATTATTCCCACAAGTATGTTATCCCATGCCATAAAATATCCATAGTAAAATCATACGGGAGCTGGGCATAAAACTGAATTAAAACCACACACAAAAACAATTAAACGTGCTAAAGCGGTAAACATGCTAAAAACAAAAATAAACAAAAATCAAAAATTTCAAAAAATCGAAATTTTTAATGAAATTATGCTTTAGATGTAGTCCTAAATGTAATGCAAAATGCAAGAAAGTACTAAATTACGTATTCTTGACAACCCTCCAAAACTTAAAATATGCTTCATCCCGAACATATGGAAATTATCAAAAGAAAGAGGAATGCATAAAGAGTACTTACCTGGATCGTTCCGGTGAATCCGGAACTCGTCCGTCAAATTTGATAAATGGAGGAGCAGATCGCACGGTCAAGTCGTGTGCGTCCACACGCCTGTGTGCATCAGTTTTTTTTTCGTTTTTTTTACCCCGGAGTTTGTTGCGACGTTTCTTGGGTTGCCTCCCACAAAGCGCTAAGTTTTTCGTCTTCAGCCAGACTCATATTTCTAACATCACTTTCATTGAACCGTGTCGGTCGAAATCCTTGAGCCCTCATATTCTGTACCATCAATCAGACGAATGGCGTTGCACTATTTTCTCGGATTAAGTTCAATATCACTTGGGAATTTGCCCTTTTGATGTTGGCCTCCCACTGCAATTGCGATTTGGGCTTCTTATATCTCCAACGATTCCAGACTCGTATTCAACAAAAATGATGTTAGAAACGAAGAAGAAAAAAATAAAATAAAATAAAATAAAATAAAAATTCGGAAAAAAAGGAAAAATATTTACAAAAAATTCTTGAATTAAGATTGAACTACTTATTACTGTATCTAAGTAGAATCTAATCAAATCCTGGCAACGGCGCCAAAAACTTGTTTTCCAATAATATTTTGGTTCATACAACTACAAATGTACAACGTAGTTTATAGAATAATGGCAAGCAAGGTCGTATTCCTCAAGGATTGATATTCGAAACACTTAGGCTATAATAACATTGCATTCCAATTTTATTGAAGAGACCGAAAATCAAGTTATTTTAACTAACTAAAATCAAAAATAAAGAAAAAGAAAAAAAATAAATTTTCGAACCCCACAAGTATTTTCACCATCTATAGGAGCAACCTTAGGCACATAATCTTAACATGCTTCTTCAATATTTAAAGCGAAAAAGTTTTAAAAACCAATTCATGCAGTTCTATGGGTTCAATTCCTAAGTTAGTCTACTCCCCCTTCCGGGCGGTGAATAAATAGTTAATTAATAACAATTGTAGGTTACCCGACTCGTTACAATTATTACTAACTCCCAAAAGATCTTTAAATTGAATGACTCTCCACTAACTTGATTTGTAGGTCTCCGACTAGTTACATCCGTTTATGTCTGAATCCGATTTCCGTCTTTGTTAGAACTCATCGTCCGAAATTTTGCACTAACAAATATGACATGCCATTTAATGATCAGATAAAATGCAATTAAAGAATAAGCACTCGAATTTATAAAATAGAAAGCATGAATTAATTAAGAAAACAAGTAATCATATTTAATATAAATCCACAGTTTCAATTATGCCCCTAAGATCCGAAAGATATGCCAAACATTGATTACAAACTCATAGATAAATTGAATCAATATTTACATCATTTATGCCTGAGAAAGAGTTCTTAGACATAGAAAGAAAACCCCTTCTTGTCAGGATAGATTCCCCTTCCAAGCCCTCGAAGCTCTTGTGCTCCCTAGATGCGAAAGCCTTATGGTGTTCTTCGCGACCTATTCTTCTTTGCTCAGAAGATCTTCGATTCTTGTGTTATTTGATGTGTTTTTATTGTACGAAGTGATGTTGGATGATGTATGATGATGAAAATTCGTTCAAGCTTTGGTTCACTTTATATAGGTGCTTGGAGAGGTCACTTGTAGAGTTGGAATGGGAGAAAAACTCCAAAAAATGCGTCTGGCAAAGTCCCACATGGCCTGGCCGTGTGGTTTACCACCCTTTCCCACACGCCCGTGTGGGCTTCACAAGGTCTGGTCGTGCGGGCCTGGTTCCCTGCCCTGTTTTCTTCCCTTCTTCACATAGTTGTGTCACTTTCACGCCGGCATTTTTACACGGCCGTGTGATACCACACGATCCGGCCGTGTGACGTGTTTTTGTCCTTGTTATTGTCTGAAGTTGCTCCTAGGTATTCATGAAGGTTGTATACTATTTTCTTAGCTTTCAATAGCCACTTGAATCACCTCAATAGCAAGTTTGTAGAGAAAGTGATAGCCAAAATACTTAACCCTGCCTGTGCTGGAAACTGTTAGCGCATTTGGACGTTTTTGAAGGAAATTTCCTTTGTTTGATTGCTCGCGCTTCTCTCCTTCACATATTTGTTCGTAGCTTAGCTATTGACCTATACTTTGCAACATTATATCTTTCTTTTATCCAATTTAGCTCAATTTCCTGTAAGAAGTTACAAGAATACGTAGTATCACGCCCAACAAATGCACGTATATTTTATGTTAAGCCCTCAAATGCACGTATATTTTACACTCATCAAGCTTGGTTTTCTTATTAATTGAATCAAGCTTGAACGAGCTTTAGTCAAGCCGAACACGAATGAAGGTCGAGTAGGTTGATATTTTTACACATATTATGTTATGTTTATTTCTAATTGAGTCGAGCCGAGTCAGGTGAAGAGTAGCTAGTTGAAAACTTATGTCCAAGATTTGTTCATTCAGTGATGATCGATCAATCTTGAGTCGAGTAACGAGGCCACCTAGGGGCCAAGGGGGCCACTGGGTCCCCCCTGAAATTTTTAAAATATAATAGGGGTATTTTGGTATTTTCAAATTTTAACCTTAAAATAAATATAAAAATAGGAGAAAATAGAAAAAAGTCTTTGATTTCTTCATACATATTTCCCCTTCCCATTTGTTAATCTTGAAAAATTGAGTCTTGCTAATTTTTTTGTTTCTCAATATTTTGAATATTTTCTTTTACTCCACCATAAACTTGAACTCGAATTTTCGCATTATTCTCTTGCGTCTCTATTTGTCTTTTTGGGGATGATTTATGGTTCATCATCAAATTCTCATTAAAGAATTTAATATTGGAGATGAGTTATTGAATGATCGTTTTGTAACACACATTGAAGAAGATATTTTTCGAAATATTAACAATGAAGCTATTATGCAACTATTTCAAAATATGAAGAACAAAATAGATGTTATGATATATTGATGTAATTGTATTTATTTATTTATTTTTTAATATTAGAGTGTATGAATTAATACAATGACTTTATCAAAATTGGTATCCATTATTCTAAAAAGCACTAACCAGACTGGGGCCTAACGCCTAAGCATAGTTTGGGTAATTAGACGTGGTCTAATTGGAAGAAAATTGTAGGCGGACAAATGACATTATAAGTAGGGATTTCGGGGCTAGACAAAGATTTTTAAAACAGTAGTTGGGCCCCCCGAAACATAATTCCTGGCTTCGTCACTACACACACACACACACACGCATATATATATATATATATATATATATATATATATATATATATCTTAAATCATATAGTTCATTTGTTCATTTATAATTTAGAATAAATTAATGATATTAAACAAATCGTCCATTCTCAATTTCAATTTTTGGTTTTATTTGAAATTTCAAAACTCAATATCATCTTATTTTGACTTAGCCTACAGGGTTGTAAATGAATCATATATGGGTGCACACAAATCCAGACGATTCGAATATAGTATTATCAAAGCTTCGTTCGTTTAGTGATGATCGATCGATCTCAAGTCGAGTAACGAGTAGCATTGTTCAATTTTTACCCCTACTTATAGCTATGGGTCAACTGTTCAATAAATAATAATATCACACACACACACATATACATATATTATGAATCATATAGTTCAATTGTTCATTTATAATTTGGAATAAATTAATGACGTCGAATAAATTATCCATTCCGGATTTCAATGTTTTGTTTTATTTAAAATTTCCGAATTAATTATCATATGAATTATGATTGTGACTTATCCTATAGGGTTGTAAATCAATCATATAGGGCTGCAAGCAATTCTAGATGAGTCAAACATAATATTGTCAAAGCTTGTTTGAACTTTTATCGAGCTTAAAAATTTGTGTTTTAGCTCGGTTTGATTATTAATCGAGTCGGGCTTGAACGAGCTTTAGTCAAGCCGAACACAAATCAAGCTCGAAGTAGTTTGATATTTTTAAAAATATTATGTTATTTTTTACTAATCGAGTCGGTTCGAATCGAGCTTTATATTTTTCAGGATATAATTTTATGTCCAAGCTTGGTTCGTTTAGTGACGATTTGTTCAATCTCAAGTCGAGTAACAAGTAGTTTGCCCTGTTGAATTATAATTGAAATTAAATTAAATTCAGATTACAACAAATTAATTCATACAAATAAAAGTAATTTGAGTTTAGATGTAATTTTTTTTTATGTTGCAGTATTTGATTCATGTATGGATTCCTTATTTTGATTAGCCTATACTTACGTTCTATAAAAGTATCTATGTTAATATGAACTATTTAAGTCCCACATTACATTAAAACTTGAATTCATTTACATGACAAATATTTGGAGAGAAGAATTAAACATTAAAATTGAACAAAAAAATATGCACTTTTTGAGCCACTAAACTATAATTGAGCATAATAATCGAGAAAATCTTTGTTGAGTATCCCAAAGGACCACTATGCACTTTTCCATGAGTTAACTATGCATTTATCTTCATCAACAATATAAAAGATTCTTGCGTAATTCCAAACTACTCCATTTTCAATCTGAAAAATCTTCACTCGTTTTCCGTGGCCCAAACTACACCAACTAAGAGAGGTTCACCAACTACACCAACCAAGAGAGCTTCACCCACTGAGTGGAGTGTCCCGCCTTCTCCGATAAGCATGGAGCTTGTTTATCTCCATCTCAAGCAACAACATGAAGACCTTAAGAATGAGGTTAAACACACGATGACAAGGCTCCACGTTGGGCTCGACGAAGAAAATCGCACTAGCATGATTCTGAAAAGAGCTCATCTGTTCAAAATTTATGATTTATTTTTTGAAGAAAAAGATGATGCCATAAAGGAAATTCTAGCTTAACCAGACTGTTGATTCCTACCATTCCCTTCATATGCGTGCATTGGATTATTGACATGCTCATTATAATTATAATATCACTTTGCTGCTTAATTTATTTGCCTTTATTGATATCGTTTAATTGGAAATCTATTTTCATTGAATATTTTGAGTGTTGCAGAAGAGTTGAATCTACAGTATGTTAATGTGATTTAGAGTATTTTAATAGCTATATTGCTTCATTAATTTTGTAGTTACTCTCAACTTAAACATTTAAGATCACTTATATTGGATCTATTAAATTTTATTTTATTTTATCTTGATTGAGTAGAGCTGATGAACTACAAAAATAATAATAAATGAACATAACATTTTATTATGCAAGAGTCACATCAGATAGAGAAATAAAACATTATATTTAAGACCTAACTCCTCCCTACTATCATTCTTACACTGGATTCCTCAACCTACCAAAGAGCCATGAATAAACAG
The DNA here is from genome assembly GCA_016081115.2 of Rehmannia glutinosa. Lineage (NCBI taxonomy): Eukaryota > Viridiplantae > Streptophyta > Magnoliopsida > Lamiales > Orobanchaceae > Rehmannia > Rehmannia glutinosa. The sequence goes on along the minus strand of CM071927.1, from coordinate 61,628,753 downwards.
CAAGAGATCAGTAGAAAGATTTTCAACAATTTTGTTCTCATTGAACAATTTCTAGACATCTTCCTCCAAACCGACCATCTTGCGCCTTAATGTTAGGAATCAATCTCATCGCCTTTGAACACATTACAGGGTCTTCCAAGCCAAAGAAGTCACAACCTCCTCTCTATCACAAAAATCAGAAAAATATAAAAATTGCAATCACCATTTTTGGTGAATGAATAAAATGAATGGATGAAATAACCTTCCTGTCTGGCAATCCAGAAAACCTCCTACCCGGTTTGTTTTTTCCAAGAAGTTCGAAGTTGGGCTCGTGCCACAGTTACAAATGATCCGACCACCCACTACACCAGATGATAAAACAATGGACATCTTCTTCAAAAGGTTGGAACTTTCTTTTTCTTCAAGGTGCTTTGTTTCTTCGCTAAACCCTTTTGTTCATATTATAGGGATCATGTGGAGTTAAAGCCAAAAGGCATTTGTAGATGTAATGAAGCAAATAAAAAGTTGCAATGAGGAGAAAATGAAAACAATTATGTGAAAGAAGGAGAAATAAAATGTTACTGAATGCTACTAGTTAAGAGATGGAGAGTTAATTTGTTGGAGAAGTAATTTTCTTGGAAAGGTAAAAAGATTAATTAATAAGGATAGTGAAATTTGAATTTTAAAATCCAATTAGTGAGTTTAAAGTTAAGGTGGGAAAGGGCAAGGATTGTTAAACAAAATATTAAATTACTATGGCGACATTCTCATTAATAAAGAAAATGACGAAAATACCCAATATGACCGGCCACAATCTAGCCATTTAGATTCACCCCCAACAAAATCCATATGATTAAATCATTGTAGAGAACCCAAATCCCACAAATTAAAGTTACCCATATCATTAATTCTCCAAAACAAAGCCTGTGATGATAGAATTTACCTTCGACGATGAGCATATTTACACCAATGAATGGGAGAAAAGACTAAGAACTCCATCGTTTTGATGGACAAATTTACACCTCTATTTGAGAATCAGCTTGAGAGAGAGAGAGAGAGAGAATTCCTTCGATTTGAAAGTCATGGCATGAGAAGATTTTGGGAGTGTGAAAATGAGTTTTCTATTTCATTATTTCTCCTTCTTTCGTGAAATCACATTTGCATAGTGAAAAGGCTTAGGGGTTCTTTTTGATGAAAAAGTTTTCCCGCTGCCATGAAAAAAAACCCAACTCGTCTATTTGCTGCTTGCCCACTTTAACAATTTCTATTTTATAAGGTAAAATTTTAATAAATATCCTATTAAGTAAAGATATTGCACCCACATTATTAAATGTCCCAATAAAATATAATAAGGATACATAATAATAAGCATCCCATACAAAGTGGCCCAATATATATTTTTTGTTGTAGTACATGTTGACACATTTAATTGTGTAGTGAAAATATCTAGAGGCATATAGACGTGTCTCAATAGAATGCATGTAGAGATATTTTGAATGCCCAAAACATGTATCCCAATACTTTACGCAACACCATTACATGTGACACTTACATTAAGCATCCCGAAAATTAGAAGTGTCATTATATGTAGTAAATTGGGACACTTTTCAGTGTCCCCATGAATAATTTTTGTTGTAATATTAAAAACATGATGTTTAACTAATATGAGTACAAGCATAGATGTCACCAACAAGATTAACTGCTAGGAATAAAGTTTGCAATCAGAGTAGTAATAATATCTCAATCAAGTTACATAATTACCTTAATTATATATTCAATATCGAAAGATGACAATAACATAGTGACCTACTTTATTACATTAATTACAAGTTATGTATACTTGTAGGATTATGGCTCCTGATTGACATGTGTTTTGCATGTATTTTGGGCTTAATTATGGTTAGAATTAGTTGATATGCATGCATTACATGAGTAAATAGGGCTTTATTACTGTTTTGTAGAAAAGGTATTACGCTTTGCTCGTTTTGTAGGAAATGAATGATAAATTGTAGCATTTGGGCAACAACTCTGAGCATTGCGGTAAACAACCACCGATACTAGAAGGAACATACGACTTTTAGAGTTGAACCGAGAAGAAGTCAGACAAACCGGGCGAGAAACGGAAGGAAACGGACAAGTATAAGTTCCAGCAGGTGCGCACGGGCAGGGCGTGCGTCCCTAGCATGACCCGTGCGCCATCCAAACCTGAAGACTTGAGCCTCGACCATACGTACGGGCTGGTCGTGCGTGGAGCGCACGACCCGTGCGTCATTCAGCGATTGGAAATTTTCTGCGGCACCTAGCACGGGCTGGGTGTGCGCTAGGCGCACGGCCCGTGCGTCTGTGCGGGAAAATAGAGTTTGACAGATTCTCAACTAGGTTTTTACCCAAACGAAGTACAAATAGAGACGAGGCGGCCACAAACAAGGATTTCTGACTTTTGCCCTAGAACACAGAGAAAAGAGCAATTTTCCACCAGAAAATTTGAGAGATCGATCAAGGCTACAACAACACGCTTGAGGATTGAAGATAGATCGAGAGATCATCGACGTCCCCGAGTCTTCGCATTCCATAATATCTTTATTTTCAATTAGTTAGACATGAACATGGATAATTTGTCTATGAATTATTTATTTTCTATGTCTGGCTAAACATCTTGTGATTCTCGGGTTTGGGAGTAGGTTAATGGATACTTTTATTTGATGATTAATTGCAATTGAAGTTATTGTTTTCAACCCTATTCGAGTACTTTGTTTTAATTCTTGTTTTATCAAAAGACCTTTGGTTTAACATGGTTTTGTTAGATAAATGCTTTTATCATGATTTTGATGATTTTTATTTAAATGTGTTTTTACACCAAAACAATGTTTCTAAATATTGTCCAAATGCTCCCGATCGATTTAAAATATTTTTACTAATTTTTCGGAGTATTTCTTGAAGTTTATTTTCGACAAAAATTGGACAACACTTCTGTCTCGTGTTGGCCGGTCGCCCTATAGGGCAACCCATACCTGAGTTGTGTTTTGAAACAGAAAAATGGGACGGAAGGAAAACAGGGAGGGCAACCGGTCGACCATCAGGGCGACCAGTATGGGCGACCGGTCGACCTCAGGGCGACCGGTGCCTGGGAGTTGCATTTTGAAGTCAGAACTCTCTATTTTGTATTTTGGACGAGTCCAACCGGTCCACACAGGGGTTGACCGGTCGGACACCCCGTCGACCGGTCCCCCTGTGTAGTTTCGTGAAAATTACTTTCAAATATTATCTCTGCGCGGCCGGTTGCTATACGATTTTGATAGCAAACTATTCGTTGGGTTTTCAGACAGCTTTTCCCCAATTTAAGGGGTTGATTTCTAACAGTTATGTCTTGAGTTTAATTACATTATTTTTTGCAGAAATCACTCTCCAAGAAAGAGCCAATGTTTGGATATCAAGCCAAGACCTCTCTTATAAATAGAGGTTCCATTCAAGCAACAAGATACAATACAACATACAAGCAAATAACATGAAATCAAACACATTGTCATATCTTGTTGTATTAGCCTAAGTACTTTCACTTGCACACTCTTGAGGTCCAGACTTTTGATTCTTGATTACACTTGCACTCAATATTTGTATTACCATTATCGAGTTGTAATCTTGATTTTTGTCCATCATCCAAAACAAGATATCCTTGTTGTTGTTCTTGAGGTAAGAGCACACTTGGGTGATCTTAGGTGTTGAAGAGTGTGGTACTCTTCAAAGGTGTTGAAGGAAGATTGTGGTAATCTCCTTGAAGGTGTTGTAAGAGGATTGTGGTAATCCTCAAAGGTGGTGGTGTATTAATTTTTGTAATTAATAAAATTTCTTTTGCTTTTTGAAACCCATCCCGGATATACTGGGGTGGTAGAGCACGTAGTCCCTAGGTGGGGTGAAGCTCGTTAAATCAATGTGTGTTGTTTATTTTCCGCACTTATAGCTTTCATCTTTGCTTGTTCATTCGAAAAAGAGGGCGAAACTTGAAATACCGGCATAATCTATTCACCCCCTCTAGATTATTGTAGCCACTTGGACTAACAAGTGGTATCAAAGCCAAACTCTTTGGCTAGCTCATTCTGAGTAAAGAGGAAAGATCCATGGCTATGAATGAAGCTTATCTCACCACCGCGCCTCCACCAACAAGCCACCACTATTCGATGCCAATAACTACGCATTTTGGAAAGACCTTATGGAGTGCTTTCTAGAAGGGTGCGGGTTTGACATTTGGAATGTGGTTATTGAAGGAGTTGTTCAACCAACCAAGAAATTGGAGGACGGCACCTCGGCTCCCAAACCTTTCAAGGAGTTTGATGAAAATGATAAGAAGGCTTTCTCTCTAAACGGTAAGGCCTTAAATATTTTACATTGTTCTCTTACCGCCACCGAGTATAATCACATAAGAGGCATAAGGTCGGCACATGAAGTTTGGGAAAAATTAGAGACTATATATGAAGGAACCAAGAAGGTCAAACAAGCAAGAAAAATCATGCTTGTTAAAGACTTTGAAAACTTCAACATGTATGATGGTGAAAGCATTTCAAAAATGGTGGAAAGGCTTGACAATATTGTCAATCCTCTTGTGGGCCTCGGTAAAGTCATCTCCGAAGAAGACAAGGTGACCAAGGTATTGAATGTACTTCCCGGCTCATGGTCCGAAAAGGTGACGGCTATTACGGAAGCACAAAATCTGGAAACACTCAAGTTCTATGAGCTCATCGGGAACCTCCTTATCTATGAAGTCTATCTCAAGGAGAGAAAAAATTCCAAACCATCCATCACCCAATCGGGTATGCAAAATATTCCTAAAGGTCTAGCATCTTCTTCTAATAATTCATATTATGATAATGATGAGATGATGAAGAGACAATTGCACTTGTCCGGAAAATTTGCAAAATTTGTGAATAAGAATAAGGCAAGAAAACCAAGAGACAACTCATGTTTTAAATGCGAAAAATCTGGGCACTTCATAGCCGATTGCCCAAAACTCAAAGAGGAGGAACAAAAGAATAAAAAGTCTTTTCCGAAAAAGAAGGCTCTAAATGCGGAGGTCAAAACTTGGGATGAGCTACTCGCAACATCCGACGAGGAAGGTGAAACCGAACATGGTCTTATGGCCATAGACGATGAAAATAACGAGGTCCGCTCTAACTCCTCAACTTCCTCCTTAATTTGATGAATTGCAATGTGATTTTGATGAATTGCAAATTGAATTTCAAAATTTGATTGTGAAATACAAGACTTTGAAAAAGGAGCCTAAAGAGCTTAAAATTGAAAAGGAAAAATTGTTTATTTCTTATGAATCTATTGACAAAGATCATGCTATTACTCTTACAAAAGTCCATACTCTTGAAACCGAAAAACAATCGCTCACCAATGATCTTGAATGTTTAAAAAAGGATGTGCATCGTTTTAACATAAGTACGGACAAAGTTACAAAAATTTTAGATGCACAAAGGGGTGAGCATTCCAAATTAGGACTTGGCTATAAACCTTTTCAACCTATTTCAAAGAAAAATGACCAAGGTCCAACTTTCGTTCGTGCTAGTAGTGCTCATAATCTTATTTGTTTCTATTGTGGTAAAATTGGTCATTATGTTTCTCATTGTAAATTGAAGAACAATTTTAGCTATGTTTGGAGACCCAAAGGTCTCAAGACTAACCCCATGGACCCCAAAATTATAGGGCACCTAAAAGTGGTTCATTTGTAGGTAATAGGGGCTATAACAACCATGGAGGATCCAAAATGGCTCGTGGATAGCGGGTGTTCACGCCATATGACCGGTAAGAGAGAACTTTTTACCAGCATCAAGCTCCAAGAAGAGGGTATTGTCATGTTCGGCAATGGAAAAGGAAGAATTCTTGGAAATGGAGAAATTGGTAACTCTTCTTTTTTTCTTAGTAATGTTCTTTTAGTAGAAGGGCTTAAATTTAATTTTATAAGTGTTAGCCAACTTTGTGATTCAAATTATAATGTTGTTTTCAATCAAGAAAAATGACTTATTCTTAAAAATGATGAAATTATTTGTGAAGCAAATAGAAAAGGCAATCTTTACAAAATTTGTACAAGTGATTTGGTTAGTCAAAATGTTTCTTGTCTTGTCGTCAATAATGATTTAACGAGTTTATGGCCTAGGCGACTTGGACATGTTGGATACAAGAATTTTAAAAATATTTACAAAAACCAACATGTAAAAGGACTACCCAAATTGAATTTTGAAAATCTTGGCTTATGTGACACTTGTCAAAAGAACAAATTAGTTAAGCGTAGTTTTAAGCCCAAAAATGAAATTTCCACAACCAAGTCTCCACAACTTCCTCATTTAGATTTGTATGGGGATATTGGTACGGCTAGTCTAAGTGGAAAACGTTATACTTTCGTTATTGTCGATGATTTTTCTAGATATAATTCGGCTCTTTTTCTTGCAAATAAAAGTGATGCCGTTAATGGGTTTGTTAAGTTGTGTAGACTTATTGAGAATGAAAAGGAAGATACTATTAAGTCTATTCAAAGTGACCGAGGTGGAGAATTTGATGGTGAATTTAGAGTCTTTTGTGAAACCAAGGGATATGCACATAATATTTCGGCTCCAAGGACACATCAACAAAATGGAGTAGCCGAGAGGAAGAATAGGACACTTCAAGAGATGAGTCGGTCCATGCTTAATGAATTTTCACTTCCAAAATACTTTTGGGCCGAAGCCGTAAGTACCGCTTGCTATGTTATCAATCGAGTTTATATTCGTCCTAAAATGAACAAAACTTCATATGAGCTTTGGAAAGGAAGAACTCCAAATATTAGTTACTTCAAAATATTTGGATGTAAATGCTTTATTTTGAATACAAAGTATCAATTAGACAAACTTGATCCTAAGTCCGATGAAGGAATATTTATGGGATATTCAACCAAGAGCAAAGCGTATCGGGTTTACAATAAGACTAGCATGGTTGTTGAAGAATCCATTCATGTAAAATTCGATGAAGCCTTGGGTGTTGAGAGGATACCCAATGATGAAAGTGATGAAGAGGATATTATTGAACCCATTGTTCAAATTGATGTTCCAAATAATCAACCTTCTACCTCTAATGATCATCCATCCACTTCAAATAATCCTCACGAAGACAAAGGTGATACTTTAGATCTTCCCGTGGCATTGAAATTTAAAGGAGATCACCCAAAAGATCTTATTATTGGTGATCCCCTTGATAAAGTAATGACCCGAAGAAAATTTGCCGAGAAAGCTCTTATATCTCAAAAAGAGCCTAAAAATGCTAAGAAGGCTATTGAAGATGAGGATTGGTTCTTAGAAATTCAAGAGGAGTTGAATCAATTTGAAAGAAACGATGTATGGGAATTGGTACCTTGTCCTCCATCTCAAACAATTATTGGTACAAAATGGGTATTCCGGAACAAACTCGATGATCAAGGCAACATTGTTCAAAACAAGGCAAGGTTAGTAGCTCAAGGGTATTGTCAAGAAGAAGGTATTGATTATGATGAAACATTTGCACCCGTAGCACGTTTAGAAGCTATTTGCATTTTACTTGCCTATTCTTGTTTTAGAAATTTCAAGCTTTACCAAATGGATGTTAAGTCCGCATTTTTAAATGGCTTTATTCAAGAAGAAGTCTATGTAAAACAACCTCCGGGGTTTGAAAATTTTTCTAGGCCTAATGATGTTTATAAACTTAAAAAGGCCGTGTATGGTTTAAAACAAGCACCCCGTGCATGGTATGATAGACTTAGCTCTTTTCTTTTGCAAAATAGTTTTACAAGAGGTAAAGTTGATACTACTCTCTTTGTGTTTGAAAAAGGGCAAGATTGTTTACTTGTGCAAATTTATGTTGATTATATCATTTTTGGTGCTACTAATGAATCCTTGTGCAAGAAATTTTCTAAGTTGATGCAAGGTGAATTTGAGATGAGCATGATGGGGGAGCTTAATTTCTTCCTTGGACTTCAAATCAAGCAATGCCAAGAAGGTATTTATATTTCACAATCTAAATATACAAAAAAACTTTTGAAAAAGTTCGGCATTGAAGAAGGAAGAACCATATCTACCCCTATGGCAACAAATGTCAAAATTGATAAAGATGAAAAAGGCAAGTCCGTGGATGAATCAAAGTATCGAGGTATGATTGGTAGTTTACTTTATCTTACCGCAAGTAGACCGGACATTCTTCATGCCGTATGCCTATGTGCTCGTTTTCAAAGTAATCCCAAAGAATCTCATATGAGTGTCGTTAAAAGAATTTTTCGATATTTGAAAGGCACTATTCAATATGGTTTATTCTATCCAAAGAATGAAAATTTTTCTCTTAAAGGTTATAGTGATTCGGACTATGCGGGTAATATTGATGATCGTAAAAGTACCTCCGGATCATGTCAATTTTTGGGCGATTGCCTAATTTCTTGGTTTTCAAAGAAACAAAATTGTGTTTCACTTTCAACAGCTGAAGCCGAATATATTTCCGCGGCTTTTTGTTGTACTCAACTTTTTGGATGAAACAAACCTTAGTGGATTATAAATGCTCTTTTGAAATTGTTCCTATCTTTTGTGATAACATAGCTATAAATATTGCTCAAAATCCGGTTCATCATAACCGTACTAAACATATTGAGATTCAACATCATTTTCTAAGGGATTGTGTTTCTAAACGAAAAATTGATATATCTTTCGTACCATCTCAAGATCGATTGGCGGACATTTTTACAAAACCGCTATCTTCTGAGACTTTTGCGTCAGTACGAGCTCGATTAGGAATAGTGCATATTGAATGAGGTCTATGATTGCATTTTGCATATTTTTAAAAACTCAGGGGCGAAAAATCGGATTTTTGGTTCAAACTTTGGATTTTGGAAAAAACAGACTGAACCAGTGGGTTGCATGGGCTGAGGCCGATCGTTCGACCTAGCCTTCGACCGGTCGCCCTCAGCTCAGACCGGTCGCTCTAAGCAGTTTTTTGGATAAAAACGTTTCTGTTCCCAGACTTAGCCATTTTGGCTCTTTCAACTCATTTTTCGTTCCCTTTGTCATTTGCACACAAATTTCACTTCAAAGTTGCTTTATTGCATTCATTCTAAATATTGGACATCATTATGCTCGTTTATAATCATTATTGCTCATCTTTACCGATTGATTGGTAAGAGTTCTACTCCCTTAGCTCAATTGGGTTGAACCCTTGAGAATTTGACTTATATGCAAATTTCTTGATATTTGTTTTATATGAATGTGCTGAGCTCATTAATTGTTGATGGTTGGATGTTGTATGCATTGATCTGGTGATAAATGTTTGGCTTGATTACATTTATAAGGGCTATATACAACTTCTCTCATTTCTAACGCCCGCCTAGTGTTCGATATATTGTCGCAGAGAAAACTTCACATATTACATGATACTCTTGCTTTTAAAAGTCTCTTACATTTATAGAGATCATGTTTCTTCACTCAAACGAGCTTTTGCATTTCAACTTATCAACTTCTCCCTTGTTCATTCATCTTTAAGCTTAAAATTTCAAAAGCTCGATAAAACGATTACTTAAGCGTACTTTGATATATATGACCTATGTTTTTATCGTGCCTACATTCTTTTTGATGATTCCAAAGGGAGAGAAACAGGAAATTGGCTCGAAAACTAAAGAAGCTAATATAAGCTCGCGAAAGAAATTATAAGCTATGGCTCCTTAAAGCCAAAAACTGTGAAGTATAATTAGTCCAATGGAAGTATTATGGACTTATTGGCATGATTAATGATTGTTTTTGACAGGGGGAGCTTCTAAGCTCATGCTTTTCATGTTTAGATTATAAAAGCTTAAGCTTCTAGCTTTTGTATTTATTCTTCTTGATGTGCTTGTTGACAGGGGGAGCTTTTATAAAATGTCCTTGAAAATCTTAACTCCCTTCTATTTGGTTATTATGCATAGTTTGTTGTTATACTAAACGGATAGTTTACTCCTTGACCGGAATATTGTTTTGTTTTCAAAATCGTCCTTTGAAAAATTGTTTTGGTTTGTAATCATCAAAAAGGGGGAGTTTGTTAGATAAATGCTTTTATCACCAAAACAATATTTCTAAATGTTGTCCAAATACTCCCGATCGATTTAAAATATTTTTACTAATTTTCGGAGTATTTCTTGAAGTTTATTTTCGACAAAAAATGGACAACACTTGTGTCTCGTGTTGGACCGGTCGCCCTATAGGGCAACCCGTACCGATCGCCCTGAGGGAAGGAAAACATGGAGTATTTCTTGAAGTTTATTTCTTGAAGTTTATTTCTTGAAGTTTATTTCACTTGTGTTTTGAAACAGAAAAATGAGATGGAAGGAAAACAGAGAGGGCGATCGGTCGACCCTGAGGGTGACCGGTATGGGCGACCGATCGCCCTGCCTGGGAGTTCCATTTTGAAGTCAGAACTCTCTGTTTTGTATTTTGGACGAGTCCAACCGGTCCACACAGGGGTCGACTGGTCGAACCCCCCGTCGACCGGCCCCCCTGTGTATTTTCGTGAAAATTACTTTTAAATCTTATCTCTGTGCGACCGGTCACTATACGGTTTTGACATCAAACTATCCGTTGGGTTTTCAGACAGCTTTTCCCCAATTTAAGGGGTTGATTTCCAAAAAGGAGCCAATGTCTGGCAATCAAACCAAGACCTCTCCAATAAATAGAGGTTCCATTCAAGCAACAAGATACAACACAACATACAAGCAAATAACATACAAGCAAACACATTGTCATATCTTGTTGTATTAGCCTAAGTACTTACACTTGCACTCAATATTTGTATTATAATTATCGAGTTGTAATCTTTATTTTTGTCCATCATCCAAAACAAGATATCCTTGTTGTTGTTCTTGCGGTAAGAGCACACTTGGGTGATCTTAGGTGTTGAAGAGTGTGGTACTCTTCATAGGTGTTGAAGGAAGATTGTGGTAATCTCATTGAAGGTGTTGTAAGAGGATTGTGGTTATCCTCAAAGGTGGTGTTGTATTAATTTTGGTAATTAATAAAATTTCTTTTTCTTTTTCGAAACCCATCTCGGATATACTGGGGTGGTAGAGCATGTAGTCCCTAGGTGGGGTGAAGCTCTTTAAATCAACGTGTGTTGTTTATTTTCCGCACTTATAGCTTTCATCTTTGCTTGTTCATTCGAAAAAGAGGGCAAAACTTGAAAACCAACAAAATCTATTCACCCCCCTCAAGATTATCGTAGCCACTTGGACTAACATGTTTGATGTATTGATTCATAATTCGAACAGATGAGTTTCAATACTAGATTTGTGTGTACTTGACATGAATATTTGCATGATTGAGAAGTCTGTGAATATTTGTGAGGATATTTAATCTTTTGTGCTTTTGGGAGTTGGATATCTCATGTTGAGTAGAGATACTAGCATAGATATTCCAATCAACGTTTTTACATGCATCTCGAGAGAGAGGGTAAATTACTTATGTGATTATTCTATAGGGAAGAATATGTATAACTTTGGTTTGATTAATCTGATAATAAAAGAGGATATTAACTGAAACCATAACTCAGGAATCCATTCATCTTCTTGATCTTTCAATCAATCTTTACTTTGTTTATTTTAGGATAAATTCTTGTTTTAGTTTATAAAAGCAAATCACTCAACTTTGATCGTCTGGATAAAAATAAGGCTATTACAATCCAATACTTAGTACATTAATTTATTAGTCCTGTGGATTCGACCTTGCTAACCCTATTCCAAAACTGCACCGTACACTTGCGGTGAAGCTAAAAAATAAGGCGAACAAGTTTTTGGCGCCGTTGTCGGGGACTAATTCAATTTTTAGTACTAATATTGCGATAAATAGAATTATCTTTCATTTAGACATTTTTCTCTTCTTTTATTCGTTGTTTTATTTTACTCCTATTGTGTTTGACTTGTTTTCTTTAGTTGGTTCAGGTAGTGCATGGACACTCGCTCGAAGCAAGGAGAATTAGCACCATTCATACCGGAGGTTGAGGCTTTTGCTAGGCCAATTAGTGCGGCTACTAGACGAGCAGAAAGACAACAAGAACAGGCTATGGCGGACGTGGAAGATAATCAAACATGATGATTGATTTTGATAATCAAGACTTGTATGAATGTGTTTGTGCTTTAGATAATATGCAGGAGCTACCGAGAACTGCGAGAGGAGCGCACACGCAGAAAAACGTGGGAGTCCGTTCTGTAGGGGCACACGACCCGTGCTTCGGAGCACACCCTGGTTGTGCGCATAGCCGAAAAGGAGGATCAAAAACTTGATGAGCGCATGACCCGTGCATCTGAGCACGGGCAGGCCGTGCGTGGGGTCGAAGCAAAGGTAGCACTAACTGAAAAGCACACGGCCCGTGCATCTGAGCACGGGCATGTCGTGCGTGGTGCCGAACCAAAAGAATCAATCACTAAAGAGGGCACGACCCGTGCGCCTGAGCACAGGCAGTCTGTGCGTCAACCCGAAGAGCCCATTTTGAACCCAGAACTCAAACCTTTGCCCGAGCATCTCAAATATGCATTCCTTGGAGAAAATAACACGAATATGGTAATCGTATCATCCCTTTTAACTTCAGTTCAACTCGATAAATTGCTTAGGGTGTTAAGAAAACATAAGTCTGCGATAGCTTGGTCAATTTCTGATTTAAAAGGCATTAGTCTATCGATAGTAATGCATAAAATTAGAATAGAAGATGTCTATAAACCTTCGGTGCAAAATCAAATAAGATTAAACCCTATAATGCAAGAGGTAGTTAGAAAAGAGGTTTTAAAATGGTTAGATGCTGGAATCATATATGCTATTTCTGATAGCTCTTGGGTAAGTCCGGTACAAGTGGTACCAAAGAAAGGGCGGATGACTGTAGTTAGAAATGAAAGTGATGAGCTTATTGCGATTAGAATAGTTACGGGGTGGCGAATTTGTATTGATTATAGGAAGTTGAATGATGCCACTCGTAAAGATCACTTTTCTCTTCCCTTTATTGATATGATGTTAGATCGCTTGGCGGGATATGATTATTATTGTTTTCTCGATGGTTATTCCGGGTACAACCAGATCATGATTACCCCGGAAGACCAAGAGAAGACGACATTATTACATGCCCCTATGGTATGTTTGCATTTCGCAGAATGCCATTCGGATTAAGTAATGAACCCACAACTTTTCAGCGATGCATGATGGCTATCTTTCATGATTTTATTGAGAAAATAATGGAGGTTTTTATGGATGATTTTTCTGTTTTTGGAGATTCCTTTGATCATTGCTTGGATAATATTTCTCTAGTGTTGCAGAGATGCGAGGAAACTAACCGTGTTTTGAATTGGGAGAAGTGCCATTTTTTGGTACGAGATGGCATTGTATTAGGCCACTGGGTTTCTTCTATAGGTTTAGAAGTGGACAGAGCGAAGATTGTTGCAATTGAGAAACTCCCACCTCCAACAAACGAGAAGGCCATTAGAAGCTTTTTGGGGCACGTTGGATTCTACAGAAGGTTCATTCGTGACTTTTCTAAAATCACTAAACCTTTGAGTCAGTTATTAGAAAAGGATACTGCTTTCAATTTTTCCGATGATTGTTTGCAGGCATTTGAGATTCTAAAGAAGGCTTTGGTGACAACACCAATTCTTGTAGTTTCGGATTGGAGTCAGCCATTCGAGCTGATGTACGATGCCAATGACTTTGCAGTTGGGGTTGTTTTGGGCCAGAAAAGAGACAAGCTGTTCAGAGCCATCTACTATGCGACCAGGACTTTAGACAGTGCCCAGCAAAACTATACCACCACGGAGAAGGAAATGCTGGCGATTGTTTTTGCGTTTGATAAGTTCTGATCATACTTGATTGGAACTAAGACGATATTCCACACAGACCACGTGGCGATCAAATATCTATTCGACAAGAAGGATGCCAAACCGAGACTGATTCGGTGGATCCTTTTGTTGCAGGAGTTCTATGTGGAAATCCGGATAGGAAGGGTTGGTAGAATGTGGTAGCAGACCACTTGTCTAGGTTGGAGTACAAGAAAGATGAGAAAGAGAGGCACAAATGCAATTAAGGAAGAGTTCCCCGATGAGCAACTTCTAATGTTAGAGGCTAAATTCACATGGTATGCAGATTTTATTAATTATTTGGTTGCATGAGTCATGCCTCCGAATTTATCCTCCTATCAAAAGAAGAAGTTCCTTCGTGATGTCAAGTTCTACATGTGGGACGACCCCTTTCTCTTTAAGAGGTGCGCTGACACTATCATTCGACGATGTGTACCTCAAGAAGAGTGGGAGGGAGTTCTGCAACAATGCCATTCTTCACCTTCCGGAGGACACTACGGTCCAACACGCACTGCGTCAAAGGTATTGCAAAGTGGTTTATACTGGCCTACTTTGTCTAATGATTGCTATCTATATGTGCAACAATGTGATAGGTGCCAGCGGATGGGGAACATCTCGAGATGACATGAGATGCCCATGACCAATGTGATGGAAGTCGAGCTCTTTGATGTTTGGGGAATCGACTTTATGGGTCCCTTTCCATCTTCTTCAGGTTATCGGTACATTCTACTTGCAGTGGAGTACGTATCTCGATGGGTTGAGGCAATTTCGGCACAAACCAATGATGCGCGAGTAGTGCTAAAGTTTTTAAAGAAAAATATATTCACTCGGTTTGGAACCCCGAGAGCTTTAATTAGCGATGGGGGGTCACACTTTGTGAATAAATTGATGAGCACTTTACTTGCGAAGTACGGGGTCAAGCAGAAGGTGGCGCTAGCATACCATCCGCAAGCGAACGGGCAAGCAGAGGTAGCCAATCGCGAGATTAAGCAAATCTTGGAAAAGACAGTGAATATGAATCGCAAGGATTGGGCTATGAAGCTAGATGATGCAATATGGGCATATCAGACCACATACAAGACACCATTGGGCACATCACCATATAAGTTGGTATTCGGGAAATCATGTCACTTGCCCATCAAATTAGAGCATAAGGCGTTTTGGGCTGTGAAGAAGTTAAATTTTGACTTCCAAGCAGCGGGTGAGAAGAGGCTCTTACATTTGAATGAGATGGAGGAGTTTTGGGATGAAGCCTATGAAAATTCCTGGATTTACAAGGAACGCACCAAGAGATGGCATGATCGAATGATAAAGAAGAGAGAGTTTTTACCGGGTGAACAAGTCCTTTTGTTTAACTCACGTCTTAAACTCTTTCCCAGAAAACTTAAGTCTCGGTGGTCGGGGCTATTTGTGATTAAAAAAGTGTTAAATCCTCCAGGATTAGTGGAATTGTTGAGCCGAGATGGGGAGACGTTCATGGTAAATGGCCAGAGGATCAAGCATTACCTTCATAGAGATCAAAAGGAAGAGGTGACACGCCTCACTTTGCTGGAATCGTGATCGAGTAAAACAGGCGTCAAGCTATAAACGTTAAATTTACCGCTTGTTGGGAGGCAACCCAACGATTTTTGTTCTATTTCTTCCCATGTTTTTTTTTTATTGTTTTCCCTTTGCTAAGATAGGATTATTTTATGCTTTCATAGGTTAGGATTTTTTTTTGCTTTCCCTTAAAAAAAATTCGGAGCTGAAGTGCGGTACCCCGCACGGGCAGGATGTGCACCATGTGCACGGTCCGTGCGGGCACCAGGATCTGAGAATAAAATTGCGGCACCCCGCACGGGCAGCCCGTGCGCCTTGCGCACGGCCCATGCGATGTCCAGGATTTTGGGTTGAAGTCTCGACACCCCGCACGGGCAGCCCGTGCGTGTGTCGGCTGAGACAGTATTAACTCACGCAGAGGGCTATTTTTCTCACACAAATCCCTACTCCCTCTCGCGCACAAAGCTCAAATTTCCCCCTCCCCTCAAATATTTCGCAAATTGCACTTGGATTTCTTTGCAAATTCATTTCCCACACTACTCACGCACGAATTGCACTCTTAAACTTGCTTAGAAGTGAGATTTTGACTACAAGGACACCTAGGGTTCAACTTTGCCTCTTTCCCTAATTTTCGAGAATTAAGGTATGAACTTCAAGTTTTGTTTCGAATTTCTTGTAGATTATGGATTAGAGTTTATATATGGTGCATGTTTTGATGAATTTGCCATGATTTAGCTTGATTTTTCTATTGGGAATTTTATCGAACACCTTGTGGGTTGTTGAATTAGGGTATTTGTGGTTGATTTATTGATGAATTATGCATTAGCTTGAATATTTAGGGTGTTTGTGACTAGGATTCTCTACAATTACATTGTTATTTGAGCTTGGGAGCTTAATTATTGATTGAATTGTAGGGATGAGACACTTTGCCGTATTTGAATTGTTTGAATTGAATTCATCATGTTCTTGTATTGCTTGGCATGTTCGGAATCTCACATATATTTTGCTAGGTACAGACTTGAACATATGACTGATCAAAGAAACCAACGAGGTCGGGGTAGACGCCAAAGATGGAATAACTTGCGGCGGGAGGTAAATCCAGATAGCCCCGAGGCTTATGGACTACTTTTGACTGAGGCCGATGAACTGGAGCACTGGAATAGGTTAATCACTCGTTCATTTACGCCAACGAGATATGCCGACGACGATTGTACCCAAGCTCTTGGGATACATGAGGAGGATTGGCAGATGTTCGAATGAGTGGGGTGGACCGCCTTCATGCAAAGGCGGTGGCCATCGTATAAAATGCTAGCGCTCGAGTTCCTAAACACATTGGATATTACCGAAACAAGAGAAAACAACGAGCCCCAGGCGATCCGTTTTTGACTAGGAAATGAGTGGCGACATGTGTCTATCGCTCAACTCAACGAGATTTTTGGGATACCATCTAACGCCTCTTTTCGGCCCGTAGCGAATTATTGCCAGTATGATTTCTGGCGATTGTTGGTTCAGACAACGGAAACTGGTCCGATGCTATATGAGGGGCGCTCATCTAAGGCCTTAGCACTTTGGAACCTCGTCTTTCGCTACATCCAAAAAGTCACCGCGCACTCCGTCTACGCTCGATAAAATAACGGAGGTATGCAAGCTCGGGAGCTATACCTACTTTGGTGTATGCTCACCCGTACCGCCTACAAGATGGCGGCCCACTTTGTGCAACACGCCGTGTTCATTGCCAGACAGACCGCGGGGACGATACTGATTGGGGAATGCTAACCCTCATTGCTCGACATTTTGGGGTCGATTTGCAAAGAATGGAGCCCATCGCGGGCAGTTGGAGTATAAACATGAACGCCCTTCGCCAAATGAAAATAATAACAGACGAGGAAAACATAATCTGCTTCCAACAAAAGGTTGGCCCGGCCTTCCCACTTCCTAACCCCCAGCTCACAACGGAGCAAAAGAAGAGGTATCAGGCCCAAGAGCAGCGGGAGTTGGAGATGTTGCAAATGATGCATTAGGTACAAATATGACACATCTCCCAGGGCCACTCCCACAGTGAGCCAGGTCCATTCCACACTTTTCTTTCAAATTCTATCTTCTCTTCTATGCGCTATAATTTCATTCAAGTTTCGGGGGAGAGGTAGTAATTTAATTGAAGGGTGGCGTTTTGTTTTTGCATTCATATAGTTGCATGTAGAGCATATAGGTTGCATTGCATTAGATGCTTATTTTGGATTGTAGGTCCCAATGGGTGTGAGTAAGGTTTAGAAGGGGGGGTTGAATAAACCTTACCAACTTTTCGATTTTAGTCCTTTTAAAATATCACAAAGTTAAATACACAGCTAAGTCCTTGAGGGACAGCTAAGTTAGTCAACCAGCAGAGTTAGCCACTCAACAGACTCGATTGAGCTGTTGATAGAATAACTCAGCTGTTTGGTCTAAACCTTAACTTGGCTGTGATGAGATTTTCAGCGGAAGACTTAACACCCTTGATTTTGGTTTAAGTTTGTTTTAACACTTGGTTTTAGCACTTTGTACAAAGATGGGGTAATTCTTCTACTCCTATCTTCTCCAACTCCTGGAGGAATCCACTAAGTATTGATCAGAGTACAAAGTGGTTATCAGTCCAGATATAAGTCTTGATCACACAGCTGACTTGATCCTTTGGGACTCAGTCTGGAGATGCCTTGGTCACACAGCTGACTTCTCGTCCGACTCAGCTTCTTCACAGGGCGGCTGCCTTGCTACTTCAGCTCACTTGCTCGAGCTTCTTGGATTTGATCACGAAGCCCTCCAATAACTTGAGACTGGTTCGACCTTGAACGTCTCTACAATCCTCCTTGAAATGTAGACCCCTTTTGATTGTTCAAAATTTCCTCTTCAATAGGTTGAGGTTGTCTTTCCTTCACAACTTGGTGTTGGATCGATTTCCTTCGAAATATAGGCTTGAGGATTTGCTTGAATGACTTGAGAATTGTTAGGAATTTTATTGTTTAGATTTTGATGAATGCCATGTAAAACTTAGAATAGAAAGTTGGCACCCCAATTCTTGTTTTAAAATGCATTGTAATAAATAGAGTGGCCAAGCCGAGTTAAGTCACCTACGCCCTAACATGCAAGAAGACAATCAAGACTGAAGGAAGACTCCGATGCGAGACATTTGAGTATGGCAAAGAAGAGTAGACATGAACTCTCTTTGGAGAAGCGGTGAGATGCGGTGAGTGGAGCATCATCAAGTCAACTCAAGTAAAGCCAAGTCTCAAGTTGAAGTGACGGAAGAGTCATCCAATGATTGGAAGCGACTCTAAGTCACCTGGGGAAAGCAAGGAAATGCGGTCAAGTCGAGATAATCGTAAAAAGAACCGTTGCGATTTAAATCAAGAGATTTACTTAAACAAGTAATATCTCCATACCACCTTTCTCGGAGTGCTCGGTCCCGAAGCGTGCAAAAGGAATGAACCAATGGGAAGCACCACACCGTGTCGAACTACGAAAAGGTGAAAGAACAATTCATACGAGGAAATGGCAATTCCAAGAAGCGCAAGCCAACGACGCAAAGTGACTTTAAAAAATAAGCCTATCTCTTCAACGGGCAAATTTTTGAAAATTCACTATAAAAGGTGAGGAGTTTGTGCGAGAAGAAGGATGACACACATGTGAGATAAACAAGCATATTAGAAAAACTGAAACATTCTTAATCCTCAAGCCATTACGAAGTACATCAATCCAACACTCACTGTGAAGGAAAGAGAACTTCAATCGGTTGAAGAGGAAAATACGAAAACAAGGGGTCTACATTCCGGGAAGGATTGTAGAAAGGTTCAAGGTTGAACCAAGTCTTAAACTCTTGGAGGGCTTCGTGATCAAATCCAAAGAGTTTGAGCAAGTGATTTGTAGTAACAAGGCAGCGCCTGTGAAGAAAAGTCGAGTCGCACGAGAAGTGGTGAGTGATCAAGCGCTCTCATCGAGTCCCTAAGGATCAAGTCGGTTGTTGTCATCAAGACTTGTACTGGATCCGGATTACCACTTTGTAAACCGATCATTACTTAGTGGATTCCTCCAGGAGTTGGAGAAGAGAGGAGTAGAAGAATTACCCCATCTTGAACCTCTATAAAAACTTCACTTTGTGTCATTTACATTTCAAAGACTTAAATTCTGCACTTTTAATCGCTTATATCTTTGATAAATTTGCTATCCATTTGATAATTTATAAGTACTAAATCAAGCTCTAAAATCTTGCTTAATCAAACTTAAGGGTGTTAAGTCTTCCAATGAAAATAAAACCACGAGTTGAGTTAAATTATAGCCAACAAGTGAGTTACTCCATCAATGGCTCGGTGAGTCTGTTGAGAGATTAACTCTTGAGTGACTAATTCGATTTGTCCATCAAGGACACGATTGTGTAGAATCAACTCTGTAGATTTAAAAGGACTAAATCGAAAATTTGGTAAGGTTTATTCAACCCCCTTCTAAACCTTACACGTACACCCCTTGGGACCTACAAGTGGTATCGGAGCGGTTGGTTCTTTGAACCCTCCGCATCAGTTCTTGAACTAGATCTCCAAACTTTTCAAAGTCTACTTTAGTACTTGAACCTTCAAAACTCTTTTTATTAAAAAGTCATTATCATGGAAGCAAATTTAACACGCATCCCTATGTTCACTATCGAAGAATTTGATGATTGGAAAATTCGTATGCGGGCTCATCTATCGGCATTACATTATGAGATGTGGATAGTGATAGAAGATGGGGCATCTGCAAATATTAAAGGTGAACAATTTGTCACGAAGAGTTGCGGTGAAGGAGAAGAAGATCTTTGCTCCCGGACTAGTCATGGTTGAAAAACCAAGAACTGAGTGGACAAATGATGATAGAAAAAGATACAACCTGGACAATGTAGCCAAGGACATCCTTTACAAAACCTTGGACAAAGCGATGTTCAATAAAGTCAAATCTTGCAAAACGGCTAAGGAAATGCAGGACAAGTTGACATTGATTTGTGAAGGCTCGAGCAAATCAAAGAAAACAAATTATCGTGGTTGTCTGAGAAATTTGAAAACTTCAAAATGATCTCGGGAGAGAACCTGGATCAACTAGACGCTCGGTTCACAAAAATCACAAATGAGCTGTCTACACTTGGAAAGGAAATATACGAGAAGGAAATGTGTATGAAAATCCTAAAAAGTCTTCGGTGAATGGGAAATGAAGGTCATGGCACTGAGACATTCCATGGACCTATCAAAGACATCCAACCATGAACTATTCTCGGACCTCAAAGCCTACGAGTTTGAGTGAGAAGAAAAGACAGAAGAAGAGGCAATTTGTACCCAAAACAGCTGCTCTAATTGTTAAAGATGGGAAGAGAGCTGAGGTCAAAGAAGTCATTGACCCAAAAGAAATAGCCCGATGGTCAAAAGATTTAACAAGTTCTTCAATAAGAACTACAAGAGAGGAAAAGGAGAATCTTCGGAAGACACTCGGCTCCTCCAAATCAAGGGAAGACAGGCCAATCAAGAGAACAGATCATCAAAAAGTTGAGTATCAAAGGGTGACAACTCAAGAATGGAAAAAGAGCTGATCAAAATGATGAATATCTATGTTGGAACTGTAGACAACCAGGTCACTATGCCATTGATTTGCTCATATCCTGTAGTCAACAAGTACGGGGATGAAGAAGAAAGAAAGGTCTTGAGAGAAAGAAAGAAGACAAGAAAAGAAAAAGGCAATGATGGCTGCAGAGATCTTTGAGACAACCAAGTCAAGAGAGACAATGATTGAGAGAGAGAAGTGAAGCCGACTACTCAAGTGACTCGAAGAAGAAGCCCCGATCCGCTTGATGGCCAAAGAACAAGATCAAGAAGATGAGGTACAATCTAACTCATGAAACTCGAGACACTGATGATAGTGATCGTGACACACACACTTCATCACCCACTGATCTTTATGATTCATTAGGAAAAATGATGAAAGATTTTGAACACATTAAATCCTCACACACACTATTGAATGAGGAAAACTTGACCTACTCAAAAGTCAAAACTCAAGGTGACTAAGAGCCGAGTACTCTAAGTCAAATAGCTAATGAGAATGAAAGTTTAAAAGGTGAGAATGCTAAATTAATAGCAGAAATTGCTGCTATAGAAAAGAGGAGAATGACCTCAAGAATGTTATTGCCTCATTCACTAAGGCATCTAAATCATTGGATGATCTTATTATGAGTCAAAGAGAATGTGGAGACAAGAGAGGCTTAGGATTTAATTCCTCTGTGCTATGTCAAACCTCAAGAGTAATTTTGGAAAAAGGATCTTCAAGTCATGAAGAGTCCGAAAAATCCAAAACTCTAAATGTTGCACACACATTCACTCCAAAGCACAATAATAAGCAAAGCGGCCTTGGTTATAAAGGAAAAGGAAAACGACCGATTGAGTGTCTTTGAAAGGACGGTGAGAAGAGATACACCGAGTCCTCAAAGCAAACTCCAAAGAAAATACTCTATAAAGAAGAAGCGAGCTACAAAAATCCCAGAAAACCCATAAAAGAAATACATATGATGGGAATGGTAGAAAATATCCAAGCCTAGCTGATTGGAATAATGTGAATCAAAGACAAACTTATGGAATATAAGCCCAAATGGCAAAGGCCTAGAACTCAAGCAAAGGCCATTCCAAAAGTATAAGAGCTTTCATCAAAGACACACAATGCACCTAGGCACTACACTCAAAAACACCACAATTACCCAAGGAAGGCAATTGCTAAAACATATATGCGGCATACATACAAAAGAGACTGACTATATGAACCTAGAATCCCCAAGCAATTTGCCAGGATTAATTATGATTATGGCATCGATAGATGGCAACCCCTTACAGTCAAATCATTTGGCTATAGGTTGGTTGGATCATCTTACAATTCTAACCCCTCGGGACCCGGACAAGTATGGGTACCTAAAACTTAATTTCCTTGATTGCGGGTTCAAGGAAGCAGTGAGTGCCAAGGAACCTGGTACATGGATAGTGGTTCATTCCGGACATATGACAGGAAATAAGAGAAATCTGTCAAAATTCAAGGAAGTTAAAGGAGCAAAAGTCATATTTGGAGGAAATGAAGCTCCTGGTGAAATAAGAGGCATTGGATCCATCAAGAGGAATGGATTAGAAATCACGGATGTTGCATATGTTGAAGGACTCAACTTCAACTTATCGAGTATCGATCACTCGTGACAAGGGCTACAATGTTGGATTCAACATGGGTATATGCCAAATCAAAGATATTGAATCAAATGAAGTGGGCACGCAAGGATGTAGACAATAAAAAAAATATGTATGTAGTGGATTGGTCAATTGCAACACCCAAAGACCTATCTACTAGCAAAGAGCACTGTTGAATCAAGTTATTCGTGGCACAAAAAAAAGAGTCACCTGAATTTCAAAACACTTAACAAGGTGGCAAGAAGTCATCTTGTGGAAGGACTTCGGACTCAAGTATACAAGAAGGAGAGTATATGTGATGCATGTCGGAAGGAAAACAAATCAAGTCGTCATTCAAAGAAAAGACATGCCCATCCTCAACAAGAATATTGCATCGCTTCATATGGATCTATTTGGATGGAACTGCCAAAGATAAGTGGAAAGAAATACACCTTGGTGGTAGTAGATGACTACTCAAGATATACATGGACAATATTCATGTGTAAGAAGAAAGAAACTCTACAAAAACTACCCACGGTGATGAAGAGGATTCAAAACGAGAAAAGTCAAACCATTATCAAAATAAGATCAGATAGAGGAACCGAGTTTGTCAATGGAATAATAACTCGAGATTGTATTGAGAATGGTATTGGTCATGAACTATCGCTGCAAGAACTCCACGTGAGAATGGAGTTGCGAGAAAGAAGAAATAGAACCCTCAAAAAGCAAAGAAGGACCATGTTAGGTGAGGCGGGGTTACAAAAAGATTTTGGGTGAAGCAATCAACACGACTTGCTACACCCAAAACAGATGTATGATAAAGAGACGGTGACAAAGACTCCCTATGAGATCCGGATGGAAGAAAACCAAGTGTTGCATATTTGAGAATATTTGGATGTAAATGCTTCATCCACAACAATGGCAAAGACAACCTAAAGGCTTTTGATGCTAAAGGCGATGAGGGTATCTTCTTAGGATACTCGGTGAAAGCAAAGCCTACAGGATACTCAAAAAAGAACTATGGTTACTGAGAGGAATCCATTCATGTAGTATTCGATGAGCCAAATGTAAATGGAGAAGACATTGAAGAGTCGGTGACCGATAAGTGAATCATCCAACCATACTGAGAAGAGTCCCTATCTTTGAAGGTGAGTTTGGAATTATCAATTCGAGAAGAAGATGAGATAGTGAATCTCAAAAGCATTTGGAAAATTTGCAGCTAAGTGATTACGAGAGAGTGTCCACAACAACACACCAAGTCGATGAATCCACTAACTTACTCCAACCTGATGTAAGATGGTGAGAGACCATCCACGAGAACTTGTCATTGGAGATATAAGAGAAGGTGTCAAGACAAGATCGAACTCAACAAGAAGCCATGTTCACATGCTTCATCTCGCAAATAGAGCCCAAAGATGTGTCACAAGCATTGGACGACACACATTGGATTCAAGCTATGCAAGAAGAGCTGAATCAATTTGAGAGAAATAAAGTATGGGAATTAGTGCAAAGACCCATACATCAAAATGTTATTGGAACCAAATGGGTGTTCAGAAATAAGATGAACGAGGAAGGTTACGTGGTAAGAAACAAAGCAAGACTAGTAGCCAAAGGATATTGCCAAGAAGAAGGGATAGATTTTGATTAAACATTTGCCCCTGTAGCAAGATTGGAAGCTATAAGGATGTTTCTTGCCTATACGACTCACAAGAATTTCATTGTATATCAGATGGATGTAAAAAGTGCATTCCTAAATGGTTTATTGGAAGAAGAAGTGTATGTTGAACAACCTCCAGGATTTGAGCAAGAAGACTCTTGGAGACAAGGTATACAAACTCAGGAAAGCCTGTATGGATTGAAACAGGCTCCCCGAGCATGGTATGATACCTGTCACAATTCCTAAGCGAAAATAGATTCACAAAAGGAAAAGTAGATAGAACACTTTTGAGAATTCAAGACAAGAAGAGTATCTTGCTTGTTCAAATATATGTGGATGACATCATTTTTGGATCCACTAACAAAGAGTGTGTGAAAAATTTTCAAACCTCATGCAAAGTAAATTTGAAATGAGCATGATGGGAGAGCGACATTCTTCCTTGGACTCCAAGTGAAACAAGTGAAAGATGGAACCTTCATAAGTCAAACAAAATACACCGAGAGATTTAATGAAGAAGTTTGGTATGGAGGAGAAGTCTTCGTAAAAATACCAATGAACACATCGTCAAAATGGACATGGATGCGGATGGCAAGCACTGTAGATCAAACAAGATCTGAGCACTTATTGGATCATTGCTCTATCTCACGGCTAGCGGGCGGACATCACCTTTGTTGTAGGTGTATGTGCAAGATTTCAATCTGCTCAAAAGAGAGCCACATGACAAAGCGACTAAGAGAATATTGAGATACTTGAAAGGAAGCCAAGAAGTAGGCCTATGGTATCCAAAGGATGGTGGATTCAAGCTAATTGGCTATTGATTTCGACTATCTTTGGATGCGAGTGGACGGAGAAGAGCACTTGAGGCACATGTCAAATGCTAGGAAACAGACTAATTTCTGGTTTAGCAAGAAGCAAAACTCCATAGCCACCTCTACTGGTGAGGCGAGAATACATAGGCTGGGCAAATTTGTTGTGCCCAAGTCCTATGGATGAGAGGGTGAGAGACTATGAAGTTGAAGAAAAAGAAATTCCAATCATGTGTGATAACACAAGTGCAATTGCAATCACTCAAAATCCCGTGTTGCACTCAAGAACAAAACATATTGATGTCGAGATATCATTTCATAAGAGATCATGTTGAAAAGAAGGACATCATCTGGAATATATCTCAACCGATAAACAACTAGTGACATCTTCACAAAACCATTATGTGAGTCAAGATTTGAAGAACTCAAACATGAGTTGGGGCTAATTGAACTAAGTGAGACACAGAAGAATCAAAGAAGAGAAATGGCACGAGAGAAGGGGTGAAAAAGAGTGAAAAAAAATCATTTCGAAGAATCACTATATCGGAAAGAAAACTACACCGAAGTCGGTGATAGCCGAGTCGCTAAGAGAAGCTGTGAGAAGTAGAGTTAAATCGGCTAAGAGATAATTTGAATAATTTATGAGCAAAGTGACAAAAACGCAGATTGTTTTGACTAAGCGGGAATGTTTTAAGGAATACGTCAAAGCATAATGATGATGTGTACGGACATAAAGCCGCACTCCAAGCTTATGATTGGATATAAATTTGCCGCATTAAATACGAGACATGAAATGCTCAATAAGCGTCGCGAAATCCAAGCCGTTGATTTCGATCACAATTCAAAAACCACCCGCACGTCCTTTCATAAACCATATTTAAACCATTTTCGTCCGTTTTCTCTCTCACACTTCTAAAAACTGTTCATCTCTTTCTCTCAAAAGCAAAGGCAAAATACTCTCGAAACCCTATCAATCTTCAAATCATTTTTGCGTTTTTCCTTGAAATAATCCGAGAAATGGCACCAACTTATGACTTTACCAAGTTAGGAAAGCAAATCCACACCGGTTCGACGGTGGATTTCAACGGAATGGTGAAGCAGGGTCCGACGACACCCTAGTGAAGAAAATCGCGAGAAGTTGGAAACGCCGGACTAAAACCGTTTCTAACGTTAGAATATCCGATGACCTATGTGGAGGAGGTCGCACAATTCTCGTGAATGCCTTTGAGATTCACGATGAAGGAATCAAGTCATCTCGTACACGGAAAGCGGTGACTATCTCTGCAAGGATTTGGTGAATATTGCTCACTACCGGAAGGGGCATCCGAGATTAAAAAGAAGCTGATGTAAACTTGGCCGACGCATGGAAAGAAATAGCCAAGTCCGACTTTCTTTGATAAAATAATATACACGCAAAACAAGAGACTGATGAAGGAGGATTATCACAAGTTGTTGGACATAGTTGCCAAATGTATCGACATCAAATTTGGCGACTTTGACCAATCAAAAGGCAAAGCGATTGTAATGGCTGCAATCATCGAAGAAAAGAAGATAAACTGGGCTGAGTTTGTCTACAGCAGACTCTGCGAACGTGGGAACAAGTCCTTCAAAGAAGATGGCTCATTTGGAGGATCCCTAGGATATGGCCTAGTGATTGGCCGGCTATTGGAGGTGAAAGGAGTCCCTCTTAGACATGGGAAGGCTTTCCATGTTAACAAGAGGATGTTGAGCAAACCTCTCTGGCGCTCGAAGCGAGCTTATGCCAAGAGAGCGACACGGTGAGGGGGAATCGGTGACCAAGAAGATACAATTGTTTCCTCTCCAAGAAGAAAGCGCCCAAAGCCTACTACAAGAAGATCACGCCCCCCTGCAAAGAAAGAAAACCAAACATGCTCCCCCCTGCTGCAGAGTCACACTGCCCTGCAGCGAGTCACTGCCCCCGGCCGTGTCTCCTGCCCTGCGCAGCGGCGGTCGAGAAGGACTCACAAATACCTTCTCCGATCGTCAAAAGGAGGAGAAGCGACAAGCCAAGACGGCCGGCTCCTCGAAACAAACACCAAGGCCCCCCCCGCCGCACAAGACTAAGAAGACGCCATCTCGAACCGTAAATCCCCTCGGTACAAACTAGGAGACGAAGACGGATTATCAAGCGCTCCGAGTGGAGAAACTAGCTCGAGTCACCACTCGGCTAGAGAAGATCTGAGGAGGCTGGAGAAGTAGAGTCTCGGATGTAATTGATGAAACAACCAAGTCTGCTTTGAAGGTGATCAGCAGAGGCAACTCAAGACACAATTTGTAGTTCACGCAATTTGAAACACACAAGAAAAAGCGCCAAAGCGGAGATAGTGATGTAATGATCCTATCTCCACCTTACCCGGACATCCAAAATCGTCTGCGTGAGTGGAGGAAATGGAAGCCGAGCAAGTCAAGGGAACAGTTCCAACGCCCCGAGTTCATAGAAGAAGAAGAAGCTAAAGCGCTAAATTTCCTTGGATTAACTCTTTGTGCTCGGCTCACGGATGAAGACAAGCTCGCTTAGACATCCTGCAGATTTTCAGGACAAGGAGAGAGAAAAGCAAGCCGGAGGAAGCGAGGCACGCGAGAAGGCAAGCATCCGCCCTATCTCAGGAACCACGAACACACACATCCTCTCCTTGATGTCTTCTCAAAGTGATGAGGACCAGGAGAATCTTTCACGCCATAGAAGAGTTGCAAATGCAGCAAGCATTGCACGAATCAAGAATCCTTCACGAGCAAAGACTAATGGAGGGACCAGGAGAGTCCTCCGAACATACCGAAATAGATCCAATGGGAGTGGTTCATCAAATAGCCACTGTTGTTTCTTTGCTACCACTTCCCACTCACTCGAAGAAGAAGGCAATAAGGAAATGGCGATGAAACCGGGACAATGGGGACCCCGGTCGAGCCAACCCCGATTGAAGGTGTTTTACCACCTGCCCCAACGGTTGAACATTCAAAAGACACAGCCCGGGAGTTTGGAGACGAGTGACCCCATTCCAAGTCACTCGGTGGTGCGCCACCGAGGGGAAACTCCCTCCACTGCAGCAGGTCGGAGGATCTTTGCAGATGACTCCACAACGAATCAAGGAGGCGAAGAAGAGAAATTACAATCACAATAAGAACAACAAGTTGCCATCAACGAAGCTCAGGCGAGTTGAGACTGTCTCTCGGTGAGGTGCCAAGCTACTCGAAGGCTAATGACGCGCGATGCGTCGAGGCACGAGGAAGGAACAACCCGGGAGTTAACACTGGCGATGAAAGTGCAATCCATGGGGTTGAGACTCCAATGGATGCCATGTAGAAGACCCTAAGACAGTGACACGTCGAAAGGGTGGACAAGGCCTCGCAGCAGAGAGACCGCTGGAGGTAATGAAGGCCCACGGGAGGTTGAGACTTCCGGGGTAAAGATGTTGAAGTATAGAACATCCCTCCTGCTATCATCGACCCATCCGAGAAGGAGATCGGCGCACTTCATGATTCCCAGGACAACCACGATGTCACTTTTTGCGGGATCGGAGGGCGAAGAAGAAAAGCTGAGTCATCCCATGACAAATCCAAAAGACTTAGCTGCGGATGTTCCAAGCACGAGCAAGTCGATCCCAAGACTACTCGTCAAACTTTCAATTTTGATGATGAGCCACCAATGGAAATCTCATCATCGCCTCGATGACGCTTCGATAAGGCCGAGGACCGATCATCTTGAAATGGAAAAATCGGTGAGACCAACGGTCATAAAAATACCGAGGCAAAGGTGAGCTCCAAGCGGGTCACTTCAACATGAACCCGGTGACCAAGAGACCACCGCACGAGCTCCTCAAGCTGCAGCGAGATCGATTCCCAAAAGGACTTCACGCGCACCGCTCATCATCGAAGCATCGTTGGCGGTGATGAATCTTTTGTAGAATCTTTCCCTTTTTCACTTTGGAGATACGAGAACTCCACGAAGAGTCGAGAGAATGAGCGCGTACGCTATCACGGACCAGCTCGCGTCTTTTCATCGGCACCATTGTCCCGGTACCGCTTATGTTGATGTTGTATGGCCATCATTTTGCAATAGAAGAATCGGTGAAGTTCGAGAAGTATTCAAGGCACTCTTTGTTGAGGTTGAACGGATGGAGAGGCATCGAGGCCTCATTGGACATGCGACTAGACAACGAGAGATGCCAACCTTACGGCCGACTTGAGAGGCATCACGGTCGAGGATAAGGGAATGGTGGCAATGGCAGCAAACAATGCGTGTGGAACAGGTGAGATACTTGAGAACATTGTTCAACAAGTCTGGTGTGGAGAGCTAAAAATCGATGCAAAAACGAAGCCGAGAGAACACATTGATCATTTGCATGAAGCTCACACTTTGCCGAGATCAAGCTGCTGCGTGAGCAAAATACAAATGATCTCTGACGTTTGGAAGAACACATGACAAGAAAATTCAGCCTTCTCATGGCTGAGATGAAGCCGATTTGTGAGAATCCAACGCTACTCGACCGAATTTTGTCTTTGCATACAACGCAGTGAGACTTGAAGCGAACTCAACCATCGAGACTCGACTTCATGCTTGCCAAAGCATGTTCCCTGGGGTTCCTCTATCCTTTGATGATGCCAAAAGGGGAAGAGGAATACCTCAAAGCGCTAAAATCAAGGTCGAGAAGAAAGATGCGGTGAGAAGGAAAATCGGTGAGGAAGTCTTGAAACAGAAGAAAGGAAAGCTTGTTGAGGGGAAGGATCAACGGATGTGACATTGATGATTGCACAAACCCCAACAAGGTCTGTCACGGTGACATCATAAGCGACAAACCCGTGACTCGCCACTCCAACACTCTGCTTTGTATCTATGGTGAAAAGAGAAAAACAATTGAAGCGGGGATGAAGGAAGTGGAAGGAAGAATGGATGCCAGGGTGATGAACATCTTGAAAGAACATGGAGGCATTCCGGTGAGCAGAGACACGTATGCCATCTCGGATGTCGGGACAGAGCCACGATCGGTCGATGAATTTAAAACGCTCGAATCTAAGGGATACTTTGCAAATATGTCTATGGCTCAAGCTTGGGACTATCTTGGGAAAAGGGTCTCACGTTATGTGAAGAAGGCGACAGCGAGCAGCAGACAACCAAGCGATCTCTCTGGTCACTCCGCCGGTCACTCATTTGGAAAGAAGAAGACCAAAGTCTGAAGATACGCCCGCAGGTAGAGGAAGAAGCGATGAGTGGAGGAAGAAGCTTGGACCTAGGCCTCTCGCCCAAGAATATTGAATACGTAGATCCGGGGAAAGAAAGAAGGGATCTCTTGGGGTGGGCTTGACCAAGTGGCAAATTTGAAAGTGGCTAAAACTAACGCCGAGTATGCAAAAAGACTAGAAGAAGAAAACAAGAGACAAACTCAGCTATGGGAGAGAGAGAGAAAGAATAAGAAGAGATGAAGCTGCCAGGAAAGCATATGAGAAGAAAAAGAAGGCAGCTGACGACGAGAAAAAGAGAAGAAGAGAAGAAGATGTTGATCAAGATGAAAGAAGGAGACAGCGAAGGAGATGAAGTGTTGTTGTCCAACCCTTCGTGTATTTTATCATGTAAATACATACAATGTAAGTCTTCTGTAATAAAGCTATAAATTCTTTATTTTCAGTGTAGACAAATATGTGCTCTGATACACCTTGTAATTGTGTAAAAGAACAGGAATGATATGATCAATAAACAGATCTATTCTGCGCATACATTCTATGTCAATACACTATCTGTATGTATCTTTGCTATTTGCATTTTTGAATGGTTTAAGTTTTGGCATCATCAAAAAGGGGGAAATTGTTAGGAATTTTATTGTTTAGATTTTGATGAATGCCATGTAAAACTTAGAATAGAAAGTTGGCACCCCAATTCTTGTTTTAAAATGCATTGTAATAAATAGAGCTGGCCAAGCTGAGTTAAGTCGCCTACGCCCTAACATGCAAGAAGACAATCAAGACACGAAGGAAGACTCCACTGCGAGACATTTGAGTATGGCAAAGAAGAGTAGACGGGGAACTCTCTTGGAGAAGCGGTGAGATGCGGTGAGTGGAGCATCGGTCAAGTCAACTCAAGTAAAGCCAAGTCTCAAGTTGAAGTGACGGAAGAGTCATCCAATGATTGGAAGTCGACTCTAAGTCACCTCGGGGAAAGCAAGGAAATGCGATCAAGTCGAGATAATCGTAAAAGAACCGTTGCCGTAAATCAAGAGATTTACTTAAACAAGTAATATCTCCATACCACCTTTCTCGGAGTGCTCATCCCGGAAGCGTGCAAAAGGAATGAACCAATGGGAAGCACCACACCGTGTCGAACTTTGAAAAGGTGAAAGAACAATTCATACGAGGAAATGGCAATTCCAAGAAGCGCAAGCCAACGATCGCAAAGTGACTTTCAAAAATAAGCCTATCTCTTCAACGGGCAAATTTTTGAAAATTCACTATAAAAAGGCCGAGGAGTTTGTCTCGAGAAGAAGGATGACACACATGTGAGATAAACAAGCATATTAGAAAATGAAACATTCTCAATCCTCAAGCCTACATTACGAAGTACATCAATCCAACACTCACATGTGAAGGAAAGAGAACTTCAATCGGTTGAAGAGGAAAATATTGAAAACAAGGGGTCTACATTCCGGGAAGGATTGTAGAAAGGTTCAAGGTTGAACCAAGTCTTAAACTCTTGGAGGGCTTCGTGATCAAATCCAAAGAGTTTGAGCAAGTGAGTGTAGTAACAAGGCAGCCGCCTGTGAAGAAGCCGAGTCGCACGAGAAGCCGGTGAGTGATCAAGGCGTCTCAGATCGAGTCCCTAAGGATCAAGTCGGTGTTGTGATCAAGACTTGTATCCGGGATGTTACCACTTTGTAAACCGATCATTACTTAGTGGATTCCTCCGGGAGTTGGAGAAGAGAGGAGTAGAAGAATTACCCCATCTTGAACCTCTATAAAAACTTCACTTTGTGTCATTTACATTTCAAAGACTTAAATTTCCCGCACTTTTAATCGCTTATATCTCTTTGATAAATTTGCTATCCATTTGATAATTTATAAGTACTAAATCAAGCTCTAAAATCTTGCTTAATCAAACTTAAGGGTGTTAAGTCTTCTTGAAAATAAAACCACAGTTGAGTTAAATTATAGCCAATAGCCGAGTTACTCCATCAACAACTCATTTGAGTCATTGAGAGATTAACTCTCTTGAGTGACTAATTCGATCTGTCCATCAAGGACACATCTGTGTAAAATCAACTCTGTAGATTTAAAAGGACTAAATCGAAAATTTGGTAAGGTTTATTCAACCCCCCCTTCTAAACCTTA
The DNA here is from genome assembly GCA_016081115.2 of Rehmannia glutinosa. NCBI lineage: Eukaryota > Viridiplantae > Streptophyta > Magnoliopsida > Lamiales > Orobanchaceae > Rehmannia > Rehmannia glutinosa. Next base: position 61,596,407 of record CM071927.1, on the reverse strand, counting down.
CACGTACACCCCTTGGGACCTACAAGAATATTTTTGCAGGTTACAGTTCGAGTAGTAGCTTGAATGTTCAGGTATGCAAGGTTGTCAAGGTAACCTTTTCTCAAAGTGATTCCTCAGCCTTTTATAGTGAACTTTCAAAATTCTGCCCGTTGAAGAGATAGGCTGATTTTCAAAAGTCACTTGTGTTCGTTGGCTTGTCCTGTTGCAGTCCTCGATATTGACATTTCCTCGTATTAAATGAACATTCAACTTTTCAGAGTCTGACACAAGGTGCAGTGCTTCCCATTGGTTTATTTCTTTTGCACGCTTCTGGGACTGAGCACTTTAAGACATGGCAGCATGGAAGTATTACTTGTTTAGGTAATATTCTTGACTTCTGTGCAACGGATTCTTTTCAGTTGTCTTGACTTGACTGCAGTTCTCTAACTTCCCCAGGTGACTTCGAGTTAGCTTCCAATCAATGGATGACTTATCCGTCACTTCAACTTGAGACTTGGCTTCTTGGGTTGACTTGACTGACACTTCACACGATTGTATTGGTGATACTCCTTGATCGAGTTCTTGACTTCTCCTCCTTGCCATACTCAATTTGTTTCATAGTGAAGTCTTCATTTTAGCCTTGATTGACTTCTTGTATATCTAGGCATGGTGACTTGACTCACTCGCATAACCCTATCTATTACAATGCAAATTACAAGGAAAATGGGGTGCCATCTTTCTAGTCTAAGTTTTACATGGCATTCATCAAAATCTAATAAGTAAATTTCCCAACAATTTCCCCCTTTTTGATGATGCCAAAACTTAAAACATACATACAAAATGTAAATAGCAAAGATACATACAAACAATGTAGAAGAGAGAATGTATGCGTCGAATCGATCTTTTTATTGATCATAACATTCTTGTCCTTTTACACGCCTTTTTACAAAGTGTATCGAGCAAACATAGCATTCTATATCTACGCAAAAATATAGAAATTCCAGATTCTTATTCATCGTACAGAAGACTTACATACATATGTATTTACAATAGTAAAATACATGAAGGGGTGGACAGCAACACTTCATCGCCTTCGCCATTTATTTCTTCTTTCCTCTTGACTCTCTGTCGTCTTCTGGTCTCTTTCTCTTCTTTTCTTCTTCAGCTGCTTTCTTTTTCTCGTAGGCTCTTCTGGCAGCTTCGTCTTTTCTCTTCCTTTCTTGTCTTCGTTGACTCTCTTCCCACAACTGATCTTGTCTCTTATTTTCTTCTTCAATCCTTTTGACATAGTCAGCATTCTTCCTTGCCACTTCAAGATTTGCTATGACATCAAATCCAGCCCAATAGATCCCTCCTTTCTTCCCTGGATCTATGTATTCGATGGTTTTGGGTAGAGGTCTAGGTCTGAAACCTCTTTCTTCACTGCTTCTTCCTCTTCCTCTGGGCGTGTATTGTACTGGAGCCTTCTTCTTTCCAAGCAGAGTGATCGCTAGTAGTCTCTTTGCTGTCGCCTTCTTCGCATGACTTGAGGCCTTTTTCCCAATACAAATCCCAGGCTTGGGCCATGGACATGCCTTCGAAGTATCCTTCAGATTCGAGCGTTTTGAATTCATCAACTGATCTCGGCTCGTTTCTGACGTCTGAGATGGCATCAGTATCTCTTCCTGCTGGAATGCCTCCGTATTATTTTAGTATTTCCATCGCACGGGCCTCCATTTTTCTTTCGACCTCCTTCATCCCTGCTTCTACAATTTTTCTTTTCTCAGACATAGGCACAACAGAGTGTTGGAGCGGCAGAGTCACTGGAAGTTTGCTGATGATGTCAGCTGTGACGAGTCCTTGTTGATGGGTTTCAGCAAACAATAGAGTCATATCTTTTGAACCTTCCCCCTCAACTGTGTTTCCCTTCTCCTTCTTCTTCTCAACATCTGTAACTTTCCCTTCGGCGCCAGTTGTTTCCTTTTCTTTCTCAACAACCGTCCCCTTTAGCATCTTCTGGGATTCCTCTTCCCCCTTTTTGGTATCATCAAAGGAGAGAGGAACCCCTGGGAACATACCTACGAGCATAAAGTCTAGGCGATTGATAGCTGAGTTCTGTTTGGAGTCTGCTTCAGGAGTATGCTGTTCGGAACTCTGAGTGGGTGGCTTTGGACTCGGCTGCCACCAGTTTCATTTCAGCCATAAGAAGACTGAATTTGTTATTCATGTTTTCCTCGACGCGCAAAAGTTCTTTCCTGTGAAATTCTCGCAGCAGTTCCATTTCAGTGTTGTGGGAGGCATGCATCCTATCAATATTTTCTTGCATCCTCCTCTTCATGTCAGCATTATCAGCGCTCCAGATCAACGTTTACTGTACAATGCTTTGAAATATCGGACCTGTTCTACACGCATCGTTTGCTGCTGTTGCCACCATTCCCTGATTCTGAATACTATTCCACGCAGATCGGCTATAATATTTGCATCTCTGTTATCCAGCCGCATATCCAATGAGGCCTGGTGCCTTCCCATCTTCTCAATCTCTGCAAAGATTGCCTTGAAGACCTCTCGAACCTCAATTGTCACCTCTGTCTTAGCTGGCGGCGAAATAGCATCAAAATCAAAATTCGCTGGGACGATGGTATCTATGGGAATGACTGGATCAGGTTTGTGGAAGCGTCTCTACTCTATAGCTGATTCTTCATCCAGACCAGGCATCTCCAGTGAGAAGGGGAACGTTTCTTCAAATGCATCATCATGGACATAGGGAATATGTTCAACGGTGACTCGTGGCCGTGATGTGCCTGGTTGAGTTGAATCTACTGTAGCGTTGGGAGCCTGCGCAGCTGACTGTGATTCAGTTGGGGTCTGTTGTGGTATGGACCCAGCTGGCTGAGCCTCAGCTGTCTCAACAACTTCGTCGGTCTCAGCTGGTTTGTCCTTTTGAGTTGTCTGGTCCTCGGCCGTATCAATGGCGTCATGGGATGATGATGAGACTTGAAGGGGTGGCTCATCATCAAAAGTGAATGTTTGACGAGTAGCCTTGAGATCTGACTTGCTCGTGCTTGGAAGAACATCCTCAGCTGAGTCTTTTGGATTTACAACAGGGGATGACTCAACTTCATCTTCACCTTCAGATCCCAGAATAGTTATGTTAGGGTTGTCTTGGGAATCATGAAGGGCACTTATCTCCTTCTCAGATGCATCAATGATAACAGGAGGAATGTTCTGCGTTTCTGTCTCTTTACCTCGGGAAGTCTCAACCTCCCGTAGGCCTTCAGTACCTCCTGCAGTCTCAACTGCAGCAAGGCCTTGGACAATCCCTTCGATAGACTCAGCTGTCTTAGGGTCTTCTGTGTGGAATCCACATGAGTCTCAACTTCGTGGATTGCACTTTTATTGCCCAAAGTGTTAATTCCCAGGGCAGATCCATCTTGTGCCTGGAGTGCGTCAGCAGAGTCCTCAGCCTGCAGAGCAGTTGGCACTTCAGCTGAGACAGTCTCAACTGTCCGAGCTTCGTCAGTGACAACCTGTTGTGTTTCTGTTTGTTGTTCCTTCTCCACTTTGCCTCCTAGATTCTTTGTGGAGTCATCTGCAGCATCCTCCGACCTAGCTGCAGCGGAGGGAGTTTCCCCCTCAGCTGGCACACCAGCTGAGTGACTTGGGTTGGGGTCACTCTTCTCCAAACTCCCAGCTGTTTCATGTGAGTGTTCAGCCGTTGGGGCAGGTGGTAAGATACCTTCAATAGGGGTTCGCTTGACTTGGGTCCCCAAGTTCCCAGTTTCATTGCCGACCCCTTAGAACCTTCCTCGAGTGAGTGGGGAAGTGGTTGCGGCAGAATGACAGTGGCAATCTGTTTGCACCACTCCCAAAGGGTCAATCTCGCTGGGATTTGGAAGACTCTCCTTGTCCTTCCATCAGTTGTTGCTCATGTAGGATCCTGGATTCCCGCATGGCTTGCTGCGTTTCTAGCTCTTCTGTCGCAGCAGCAGGGTCTAGATCCTCATCACTTCCTGAGAGAGCATGGAAGAGGGGATGAGTGTGATCAGTGGTTCCAGTGAAAGGACAGATGTTGGCCTTCTCACGAGCTACAGCCTCTTCTGCCAACATTTCCTTCTCCTTTTCTTTGAAGATATTCAAGATATCCAGGCAGTTCTCTTCATCGAGTGCTTGGACCACTGTTGTCAACCCAAGGAAACTCATCAGTTCTTCTTTTTCTTCAATAAACTCAGGTCTTTGGAACTGTTCCCTTGAGCGACTCAGCTTCCACTTCCTCCATTCGCGCAGACGATTTTGGATTTCTGGATACGGTGGAGATAGCATGATCACATCATCGTCATCATCTTCCTGATGTACTTCTTTCTTAGGAATGGAGGGTAGCAGACTTTGTTGCTCAATACCCTCAGCAGCATCTATCGCGGGCGGAGGCACAACCCTGTCGACAGGAGATTCAGCTGTCTCAGCTGCTTCTTGTTCCTCAGCTGCTCTGTCCACAGCTGGGTCTTAGACTTGCCTCTGCTGATCGGCCTCAGAAAACTTGGCTGTTTCATCAATGATTTCTGGAGACTCTACTTCTCCAGCTGTCTCAGCGATCTATTCCAGCTGAGTGGCAGACTCAGTTGTTTTCTCAAGCTCTAAACGCTTGTAGAGTCTTCTTTTTTTGGTCTTTACCAGAGGAATTCTGGTTCGGATACGGTTTCCTCAGAGTCCTGGGCGGTGGGGGCCATTGCTACTTTCTTGGTCTGAGGAGGTGGCTTTCTTGGCTTGTCAGTCCTCTTCTTCTTGACGACTAGAAAAGGTATTTGAGGTTCCTTCTCCGCCGCTGCCGTAGGGCGGGAGACACTAGCTGCGAGGGACAGTGCGATTGTTTTCTTTTTTTGCTGGGGGGCCTTCTTCTTTAAAATTTTGGGGGCAACTTTCTTCTTGGGAGGGGAGGCAACAACTTTTTCCTCAGGGTCAGCTGATTCCCCCTCACTGATATCCGCCCTCTTGGCATAAGCTCTCTTTTGAGCTCCTGAAAGATTTGATCGGAACATCTTCTTGTTGACATGGAACACCTTTCCATGTCGGAGTGGAACACTCTTCACATGCATCAACCGGCCAACTTCAAGGCCATATCCCAAGGATCCTATGAATGATCCATCGTCCTTGAAGGACTTGTTTCCAACATTCTGGCAGAGTCTGTTGTATACAAACTCAGCCCAGTTTACCTTCTTCTCCTCCATGATCGCAGCCATGACTATCAGCTTGGTTTTGGACAGCTGATTGAAGCTTCCAAACTTTATTTCTACACATTTGGCAACAATATCCAGTAGCTTATGATAATCTTCCTTCAGCAGCTTCTTGTCTGCTGTGTAGATTACTTTAGCAGCACACTTTGGTTTGGCCACTTCCTTCCATGCAGCAACCAAGTTTACATCAGCCTCAAATATCCCCGGCACTCCTTCCGATGGTAGCAAACAATGCTCTTCTATATCTTCAGCAGTGATTGTAAACTCCTTTCCGTGAATAGAGGACTTGATGCCCTCGTAGTGAACCTCAGTGTTCACGTAGAACTGTGCTACCTCCTCAACGTAAGTCATCTGAAACTCCATTGTGAGAAAGGGTTTCAGTCCAGACTTCTCGATTTTGTCGGCTATCTTCTTCACAAGAGTTTCATCGGAACCCTGTTTGACCATTCCTTCGAAATCCACGGTAGAACCAGTGTGGATTTGCTTCCCTAGTTTGGTGAAACCGTAGGTTGATGCCATTTTAGTGATTTTTACCGAACGAACTTGATGAACTTGCTTTGAAGATTTAGTAGGGTTTGAGAGAAAAATGCCTTCTTTGCTCTGGAGAGATGAACGGTTTTAGAGTAGTGTGAGAGAGAAGCTGAACAAAATGTTATATGTATGGGTTATGAAAGGACGTGCATACGGTTTTTGAAATTTGATCGAGATCAACGGCTCAGATTTAGCACGCCGATTAGCATTTAATTTCTCGCATTTAATGCGGCAGCATTTATATCCAATCATATGCTTTGTCGTGCAGCTTTTGACTATTCCCGTCATTATTGCGCTGATGTCATCCTTAAAACATTCCCGCTTATTAAAAACGACTGTGTTTTTGTCACTTAGCTCATAAATGACTTAGCTTACTCATTAGCTGACTCAACTCTTCTTCTCTCTATTCATATAGTGACTCAGCTGTCAGCTAACTCGATGTAGCTGATTTTCCGATACGGCTGATTCACTTGGCTGATTTATGAGACTTTTTCATAATTCATCTTCTCACGTTCCATTTCTTCTCATTGAGTCTTCTGAGTATCAACTCAGCTCAATTAACCCTACCTCATGCTTAAGCTCTTCAAATCTTGATTCACATAATGGCTTTGTGAATATGTCAGCTAATTGTTTATCAGTTGAGATGTATTCCAAAGTGATGTCTTTCTTTTCAACATGATCTCTTATGAAATGATATCTGACATCAATGTGCTTTGTTCTTGAATGCAACACAGGATTTTGAGTGATTGCAATAGCACTTGTGTTATCACACATGATCGGAATCTCCTTTTCTTCAACATCATAATCTCTCAGCTGTTGTCTCATCCATAAGACTTGGGCACAACAACTGCCCGTTGCTATGTACTGTACTTCAGCTTCAGTTGTGGATGTGGCTATTGAGTTTTGCTTCTTGAACCAGGAAACCAATCTGTTTCCAAGCATTTGACATGTACCTGAAGTACTCTTCCTGTCAACTCTACATCCAGCATAGTCAGAGTCTGAGTAACCAATAAGCTTGAATCTTCCTTCCTTTGGATACCATAAGCCGACTTCCTGGCATCCCTTCAAATATCTTAGGATTCTCTTAACTGCAGTCATATGGCTTTCTTTTGGTGCAGATTGAAATCTTGCACATACACCTACTGCAAAGGTGATGTATGGCCGCTTTAACATTAAATAAAGCGATGATCCAATAAGTGCTCTGTATCTTGTTTGATCCATAGGCTTGCCATCTGCATCCATATCCATCTTGACAGATGTATTCATTGGTATTTTCACAGAAGACTTCTCTTCCATACCAAATTTCTTCATTAAGTCTCTGGTATACTTTGTTTGACTTATGAAGGTTCCATCCTTCAGTTGTTTAACTTGAAGTCCTAGAAAGAATGTCAGCCCTCCCATCATGCTCATTTCAAATTTTCCTTGCATGAGGTTTGAGAACTTATCACACAGCTCTTTGTTTGTGGATCCAAAAATAATGTCATCCACATATATTTGAACAAGTAGTATACTCTCTACATCTTGAATTCTGAAGAGTGTTCTGTCCACTTTGCCTTTGGTGAATCCATTATCTGTCAGAAATTGCGATAATGTATCATACCATGCTCTAGGTTCTTCTTTCAATCCATATAGAGCTTTCTTGAGCTTGTACACCTTATCTCCAAGAGTCTTCTGCTCAAATCCTGGAGGTTGTTCAACATAGACTTCTTCTTCCAACAATCCATTCAAGAATGCACTTTTTACATGCATTTGATATACAATGAAGTTCTTGTGTGCGGCATAAGCAAGAAACATCCTTATTGCTTCTAATCTTGCAACAGGAGCAAATATTTCATCAAAATCTATTCCTTCTTCTTGGCAATACCCTTTGGCTACCAATCTTACTTTGTTTCTTACAACAGAACCTTCTTCATTCATCTAGTTTCTGAAAACGCATTTTGTGCCAATAACATTTTGATGGGTTCGTCTTTGCACCAATTCCCATACTTTATTTCTCTCAAACTGATTCAGCTCTTCCTGCATGGCTTAAATCCAATGTGTGTCATCCAATGCTTGGGACACATCTTTTGGCTCTATTTGGGAAATAAAACAAGTGAACATTGCTTCTTGTTGAGCTCTGGATCTGGTTCTTACACCATCTCTTACATCTCCAATTACTAGCTTAGGTGGATGGTCTCTCAGCCATCTCACATCGAGGTTGGAGTATGTCACCGGTTGGTTGATCGTCTTCAGTGTGTTATCTTGAGCGACTCTCTCATCATCACTTAGCTGCAGATTCTCCGATTGTCTTTGAGATTGACTATCTCATTTTCCTCTTGATTTATTACTCGATTTTGACTTCAACATAGGGACTCTTTCTCGCATAGTTGGTGATTTAGCTTATCGCCTAACTCTTCAATGTCTTCTCCATTTACATTAGGTTCATCAAAAACCACATGGATAGACTCTTCTGTGACCATAGTCCTCTTGTTCAGCACTCTATAGGCTTTACTTTCAGCTGAGTATCCCAAAAAGATACCTTCATCAGCTTTAGCATCAAAAGGCTTTAGATTATCCTTGCCTTTGTTGTGGATGAAGCATTTACATCCAAATATTCTAAAGTATGCAACATTTCGCTTTCTCCCTGTCCAAATCTCATAGGGAGTCTTTGTCAGCTGTCTATTTATCATGCATCTATTTTGAGTATAGCATGCAGTATTGATGGCTTCAGCCCAAAATCTTTTTGGCAATCCAGCTTCAGCTAACATGGTTCTTGCAGCTTCCTTGAGAGTTCTATTCCTTCTTTCTGTTACTCCATTCTGTTGTGGAGTCGTTGCTGCAGATAATTCATGAGCAATACCATTTTCAACACAATACTGAGTTATTATTCCATTGACAAACTCAGTTCTTCTATCGGATCTTATCTTTATAATGATTTGACTTTTCTCATTTTGAACTCTTTTCATCAGTTGAGGTAACTTCTGCAAAGTTTCCTTCTTTTTGCACATGAAGATTGTCCATGTATATCTTGAATAATCATCCACCACTACTAGAGTGTACTTCTTTCCACTTATGCTAGCTGGCTCAACTGGACCAAATAGATCCATATGCAACAGATGCAATATCCTTGTTGAAGATGGACTTAACTTGTCTTTGAATGATGATTTGATTTGCTTTCCCATCTGGCATGCATCACAAACACTTTCCTTCTTGTACACTGAGTCTGGCAATCCTTCTACAAGATTACTCCTTGCAAGCTTGTTGATTGTCTTGAAATTAAGGTGACTCGACTTCTTGTGTACCAACTTGACTTGATTGGTTTGTGCTTTTTACAGCGTGAGACAATGCTTGTTTTTGGCAATCGACCAATCTACCACATACATGTTCTTTTGTGCGGATCCTTGCAACACTACTTCATTTGATTCAGTGTCTTTGATTTGGCACACTCCCATATTGAATCCAACATTATAGCCCTTGTCATAGAGTTGACTGATTCTTAACAAGTTGAAATTTAGGCCTTCAACATACGCAACATCTGTGATTTCTAATCCATTTTTCTTGATGGATCCAGTGCCTCTTATTTCCCCTGGAGCTTCATTTCCTCCAAATATGACTTTTGCACCACTAATTTCCTTGAATTTTGATATATTTTTCTTGTTTCCTGTCATGTGTCTGGAACAGCCACTATCCATGTACCAGGTTCCTTGGCACTCAGTTGTTCCTTGAACCTGCAATCAAGGAAATTAGTTTTTGGGTACCCATACTTGTCTGGGTCCTGAGGGGTTAGTGTTGTAAGATGATCCAACCAACCTATAGCCAAATGATCTGAATCTAAGAGGTTGCCATCTATCTGTGCCATAATCATAATTCACTTTGGCAAATTGCTTGGGGCTTTAGGTTCATACATCTGTCTCTTTTGTCTGTATGCCTGTGTGTGTGTTTTAGCAATTGCCTTCTTTGGGTAGTTGTGATATCTCTGAGTGTAGTGCTTGGGTGCATATGTGTGCTGATGATAGCCCTTTTGCCTTTGCCAATTTGGCTTGTATTCCATGGATCTTTGCTGATATTTCACATTATTCCAATCAGCTTGGCTTGGGTAGTTTCTACCAATCCCATCATTTGTGTTCCTTGTGAATCCTATGCCTGTCTTGTCTCCACATTCTTTTTGGCTCATGATAAGGTCATCCAATGATTTAGATGCCTTTGTGAATGAAGCAATCACATTTTTGAGATCATTTTCTCTCTTTTCAGTAGACTATCTCTCGCTATTAGTTTAGCATTCTCGGCCTTCAGCTCTTTGTTCTCATCAGCTATGTGACTTAGAGTACTCAGCTCCTTAGTCAGCTGTGAGTTTTAGCTTTTGAGCTGGCTGTTTTCCTCATTTAAAAGTGTGTGTGAGGATTTAATGTGCTCAAAATCTTTCATCATTTTGCCTAGTGAATCATAAAGATCAGTGGGTGATGAAGTGTGTGTGTCACAATTACTATCACTAGAATCTGAGTGAGATGAGTTAGAGTGTACCTCATCTTCTTCACAAAGTTGATCTTGTTCTTTAGCCATTAGACATATCATAGCTTCTTCTTGAGAATCACTTGAGTAGTCACTTCACTCTCTCGAGTCGCTTTGTATCCTTTACTTAGTTGTTTCAAAGTGATCTCTCGGCAGCCCAACATTGCCCTTTTCTTTTCTTGTCTTCTTTCTCTGAAGACTCTTCTTTCTTCTTTATTCTTGTATTTATTGACTACAGGGTATGGACAGTCAATAGCAAAGTGTCCTGGTTGTCTGCAATTCCAACACATTTTTTCAACTTTTTGATCAGCTCTCTCATTTCTTGGGTTGTCATGTCTTTGATATTCGACCTAGTTCAGCAACCAGTGCGGAAGGCTCAATGAACCAACCGCTCTGATACCACTTGTAGGTCCCAAGGGGTGTGAGTAAGGTTTAGAAGGGGGGGTTGAATAAACCTTACCAACTTTTCGATTTTAGTCCTTTTAAAATATCACAGAGTTAAATACACAGCTAAGTCCTTGACGGACAGCTAAGTTAGTCAACTAGCAGAGTTAGCCACTCAACAGACTCGATTGAGCTGTTGATAGAATAACTCAGTTGTTTGGTCTAAACCTTAACTTGGATGTGATGAGATTTTCAACGCTTGGTTTTGGTTTAAGTTTGTTTTAACACTTGGTTTTAGCACTTTGTTAATTATCAGTTGGATGGCAAATTATCAGCAGATATTAAATGATATGCAGAAAGTAAATGCTGAAATGTAAATGAAAGAATAATTTTGTAGAGGTTCGAAGATGGGGTAATTCTTCTACTCCTCTCTTCTTCAACTCCTGGAGGAATCCACTAAGTATTGATCAGAGTACAAAGTGGTTATCAGTCCAGATACAAGTCTTGATCACACAGCTGACTTGATCCTTTGGGACTCAATGGAGATGCCTTGGTCACACAGCGGGTTTCTCGTCCGACTCAACATCTTCACAGGACGGCTGCCATGCTACTTCAGCTCACTTGCTCAAGCTACTTGGATTTGATCACGAAGCCCTCCAATAACTTGAGACTGGTTCGACCTTGAACCTCTATACAATCCTCCTTGGAATGTAGACCCCTTTTGATTCTTCAAAAGTTTCCTCTTCAACAGGTTGAGGTTGTCTTTCCTTCACAGCTTGGTGTTGGATCTATTTCCTTCGAAATATAGGCTTGAATGACTTGAGAATATTTTTGCAGGTTACAGTTCGAGTAGTAGCTTGAATTCTCAGGTATGCAAGGTTGTCAAGGTAACCTTTTCTCAAAGTGATTCCTCAGCCTTTTATAGTGAACTTTCCAAAATCTGCCCGTTGAAGAGATAGGCTGATTTTCAAAAGTCACTTGTGTTCGTTGGCTTGTCTTGTTGCAGTCCTTGATATTGACATTTCCTCGTATTATATGAACATTGACTTTTCGATCGACACAAGGTGCGATGCTTCCCATTGGTTTATTCCTTTTGCACGCTCGGGTCGAGCACTTTAAGACATGGCAACATAGAAGTATTACTTGTTTAGGTAATATTCTTGACTTCGTAACGGATTCTTTTCGATTGTCTTGACTTGATCGCAGTTCTCTAACTTCCCCAGGTGACTTCGAGTTAGCTGCCAATCAATGGATGACTCATCTGTCACTTTAACTTGAGACTTGGCTTCTTGGGTTGACTTGACTGACACTTCACATAGTTGTATTCAGCTGATACTCCTTCAGTCGAGTTCTTGACTTTTCCATACTCAGTTGTTTCACAGCGTAGTCTTCATTTCAGCCTTCAGTTGACTTCTTGTATATCCAGGCATGGCTTACTTGACTTAGCTCGTACAACCTATCTATTACAATGCAAATTACAAGGAAAATGGGGTGCCAACTTTCTAGTCTAAGTTTTACATGGCATTCATCAAAATCTAATAAATAAATTTCCCGACATGGATTTTAGCACGTTTATTGCTTTAGCACGTTTACTGCTTTCTTAGGTTTTTAGGGAGTGAGTTGACCGCTATTGTGTGCTTGTTGTGATCTTGGGAACATTTGTTGAACGGTTTATGTTGTTTTGAATTGGTGTTGAGAATAGATAATATGGAGCATGTGAATATTGAAATCGTTGTTGATATACTTTGAATTATGCAATTGCAAGCCTGTGAGTTTTTTGAGCCTTTACTGCTTTCATTACTATGCAGTCTTGTTTGTTCATTGAGTGTGTCATTCATGTTGATTTGAATTCTAGAACTTGCTCTAGTATCTCTGTTGAGGTCACATGTCGTATGCAATTTATGAAGAAGATTTTAGGCTATTTTTGTTAAGCCATTCAAGCCTTTTGCCTACCTAATGAGCCAACTTGAGCCTATTGCCTGAATTTGTTTTGGTAGCCACATTTCATGCCTTCAACTTTATATATCTGTTACCCTAAACTTGAGCGTATAACATTGAGTAAGGGGATTGAATAAAGGTTGAATAAGAGGATATTGAGAATTTAGATAATGGTGTACATGTTGGAAGTGGGGATAGAAGAAGAAAAGGAGGAAAAAGGAGGATATACTCACAAAAGAGTCGAAAAAAAATTCGACTGCATAAGTGAGTTGGCCTTAAATAAATTTATAGGCATATGTTATGATGTAAGGAGAGCAGATTGTAGGAAAAAAGGGGAGAAAAAGAGAGGTGATTAGATTAAAAGGTGATTGGTGGTGCATATTTGATTTGAATAAGAAAAAAAAAATTGATTGAGAAAAAGACGTGCTTACTAATCTATACGCTTGAGTTGAGTCACTTTCTCCATATTTCCCTACCTTAACCAAAGAGCCTTCATTACAACCAAAAGCAAAGTCCTTTCTGATTTATGAATTGCATACAATCGAGTGGCGGAGATGTGAGACGATTTGCAAGCATATGGTAATTCTGCAACATTGATATGATTTGAGCGAATACACGTCCCTTATTATTCTAGTGAGTAGAGTATACACTTTATCCATGAGAGGCGTGATTTGAAGTATTTGCCATGATTTTAGTTGACTTGAGCTCTGTGTTAGATATTTGAAGCTTGGTTGTTTCGTTGATTGATGTCTATGGATAAATGACATGAATTGTGATGCATTGTTCTTGAGTTGCTCTTTATTACCCCATTTGTGTTTTGTCTTGTTTATAAAGTGTTGATCGGGACTGTCAACAGTTTAAGTTTGGGGGTTTGATTGACATGTGTTTTGCATGTATTTTGGGCTTAATTATGGTTAGAATTAGTTGATATGCATGCATTACATGAGTAAATAGGGCTTTATTACTGTTTTGTGGAAAAGGTATTACACTTTGCTCGTTTTGTAGGAAATGAATGATAAATTGTAGCATTTGGGCAACAATTCTGAGCATTGCGGTAAAGAACCGCCGATACTAGAAGTAGCATACAACATTTGGAGTTGAACCGAGAAGAAGTCAGACGAACCGGGCGAGAAACGGAAGGAAACGGAAAAATATAAGTTCCAACAGGTGCGCACGTGCAGGGCGTGCGTCGATAGCACGACCCGTGCGCCATCCAAACCTGATGACTTGAGCCTCGACCATACGAACGGGCCGCGCATGACCCATGCGTCATTCAACAATTGGAAATTTTCTACGGCACCTAGCACGGGTTGGGCGTGTGCAAGGTGCACGGCTCGTGCGTCTGTGCGGGAAAATAGAGTTTGATAGATTCTCAACTAGGTTTTGACCCAAACGGAGTACAAATAGAGACGAGGCTGCCACAAACGAGGATACGCTGACTTTTGCCCTAGAACACAGAGAAAAGAGCAATTTTCCACCAGAAAATTGGAGAGATCAATCAAGGCTACAACAACATGCTTGAGGATTGAAGATAGATCGAGAGATCATCGATGTCCCCGAGTCTTCGCATTCCACAGTATCTTTATTTTCAATTAGTTAGACATGAACATGGATAATTTGTCAATGAATTATTTGTTTTCTATGTCTGGATAAATATCTTGTGATTCCCGGGTTTGGGAGTAGGTTAATGGATACTTTTATTTGATGATTAATTGCAATTGAAGTTATTGTTTTTCAACCCTATTCGAGTACTTTGTTTTAATTCCTGTTTTATCAAAATGCCTTTGGTTTAACATGGTTTGATGTATTGATTCATAATTCGAACAGATAAGTTTCAATACTAGATCTGTGAGTACTTGACATCAATATTTGCATGATTGAGAAGTCTGTGAAAATTTGTGAGGATATTTAATCTTTTGTGCTTTTGGGAGTTGGATATCTCATGTTGAGTAGAGATGCTACCATAGATATTCCAATCAACGCTTTTACATGCATCTCGAGAGAGAGAGGGTAAATTACTTATGTGATTGTTCTATAGGGAAGAATAAGTATAACTTTGGTTTGATTAATCTGATAATAAAAGGGGATATTAACTGAAACCATAACCCAGGGATCCATTCATCTTCTTGATCTTTCAATCAATCTTTACTTTGTTTATTTTAGGATAAATTCTCGTTTTAGTTTATAAAACCAAATCACTCAACTTCGATCGTCTGGATAAAAATAAGGCTATTACAATCCAATACTTAGTACATTAATTTATTAGTCCCTGTGGATTCAACCTTGCAAATCTGTTCAATAAATTGTACCGTACACTTGCGGTGAAGCTAAAAAATAAGGCAAACAGCTCCCCATAATTGTACTGGAAACTGCGTATGAGAGTAACTCATCTAACGATAGCAAGAAAGCTAACACGGGAAATAAAGCTAACATTAAAATCAAGCCAACATTGGGAACTAAGACAGTGTTGTTGGTGGTGACGTACTAGCCGAATTCTTAAAGGCAGTGCAAAACAACAACAACATGATGATAGTGGAACAACTTTTCCATTATTGTCTATCTACGTTCAACGAATGTGATGGTCCAGCTACTGTAGAAGAATGGTTTCGATCTTTAAAAAGAATTTTTCAACTCATTCGATGCACTGACGAGCAAAAAGACACATGCGCCACCTTTCAAATCAAAGAAGATGCTGATCATTGGTGGGAAAGGTACTGGAGAACTAGGATGTGTATCAATTATAGATAACTTAATCAACTCGCTGTACAAAATAAATACCTGGAGAACTAGGATGTGCCCAAGAATTTAAGACTTATTTGATCAATTAAGATGTGCAAATACCCTTTCTAATATTGACTTGAGATTCGGATATTATCAGCTGGAAGTTAAAGACACTTATATTTCGAAGATGGTTTTTTGAACTTGTTATGCACATTATGAAGTTGTTTGTAATGCCTTTTGGATTGAGCAATGCATGGGCACTATTCATGGACTTGATAAATCGAGTGTTCCATCCATATTTGAAGCAATTAGTCATAGTCTTTATAGATGACATACCAATGTATTCCAAGAACGAGAACAACATAAAGATTACTTGAGAATAGTATTGGAGACATTTCGCAGGGGTAAATTGTATGCGGAGTTCAAGAAATGTGAATTTTGGTTGGATAGAGTTGTATGTATTAGGCATGTCATTACTACTCATGGAATTAAAGTAGATCCGACCAAGGATGAAGCAGTTAATTAATAGAGAGCACCTAAGAATGCAAATGAAGTTCGTAGTTTTCTATGTTTGACCTGGTATTATCGAAGATCCATTGAAGGATTTTTAAAGATAGCTATACCCATGACTCGATTGACTAGAAAAAGAGAAAAGTTTATTCAGATAGAGAAATGTGGGAGTAGTTTCAAAAATTAAAACAGAGACTGATCTCTACACATGTACTGACAATTCTGGGTCCTTCTAAGGAATTTGGCATTTATAGCGATGTGTTAAAACATAGATTGGGATGTGTGTTGATGCAACATGGGAAGGTGGTTGCCTATGCCTCAAGGCAAATAAAGCCATGTGAATTAAACTATTTCATACATGATTTGGAGCTAGTTGTTGTAGTCCATTCCTTATAGAGTTAGAGACACTATTTTGTATGCAGGAATGTGTGAGATTTTCACTGACCACAAAATCTTAAAGTATATTTTACTCAGAAAGATTTGAACATAAGATAGATAAGGTGGCTTGAATTGGTTAAAGATTACGATTGTACGGTCAACTACCACCCTGGAAAAGCAAATGTAGTTATTGATGCTCTAAGATTACGATTATACGGTCAACTACCACTCTGGAAAAGCAAATGTAGTTATTGATGCTCTAAGGTGGCTTGAATTGGTTAAAGATTACGATTGTACTGCTTCTCGCGAGCTCTAAATATCGGGTTATCTTTGGTTCCTTTGCTTTGTAATTTCCATTTATATGATTTTACCACCAATTGGGAGTCGTTGTGGATGAGTAGTTTTTTCAATCCCATGGAGGTTGCCATCTCTAATCCCATCAGTAATGATTCGTACTCGGATTCATTGTTTGTTGCCGAGAAATTGAATCGGACAGCCGAGCAGAAGCATTTATTTCTGGGCTAATTAAAATGATCCCTGCTCCAGCTCGGTCTATTGTGGAAGAGCCATCGACAAATAGTTTCCATTCTTCTTCTTCACCAAATTCTACTTGGACGGGTGGGGTGAATTTTGCGATGAAGTCTGCTAGGGCTTGCCCCTTTATAGTTGTTCGTGGCTCGAATGCAATGTCGAATTGGCTGAGCTCGATGGCCCATTTGATCATCTGGCCTGAAGTGTTAGGTCGGTGTAAGATTTCTTTAACAGGTGTTCGGTCAATACGATGACCTTATGTTCTAGGAAGTACGGCCTCAACTTGTGTGAGGAGATGATTAGTGCGTACGTTTGTTTTTCCATTGTGGGGGTATCGTAGCTCGGCATCATGTAGTGCTTGACTGATATAATAAACTAGATGTTGGGCCAAGCCATCTAGCCGAAGGATTACCGAGCTGACGGCGTATTCAGACACGGCTAGATATAGGTACAAGTCTTTGCCTATGGTTGCTTTTTGTAGGATAGGGACGGTCATCAGGTGTTACTTGAGCGCGTCGAATGCTGACTGCGCTTGGTCGGTCCATTCAAAGCTCTTGTTGTTTTTGATTACTTTGAAGAAAGGTCTACACTTGTCGGTGGACCTTGAGACGAACCGACTCAGAGCTGCTAGGCTCCCCATCAGGCTTTGTACCTTTTTTACTAAGTTAGGTTGTTCAAGATCGACTATGGCCTTGATTTTGTCTGGGTTGGCCTCAATTCCCCTCTGGCTAACCATGTATCCTAAAAACTTTCCCAAGCCGACCCCGAATGTGCATTTTTTCGGGTTTAACATCATTTTATACTCACGTAAAACATTGAACATTTCATTGAGATCGCGTAAGTGATCAACAACAGATATAGGTTTCACAAGCATATCATCTACATAGACTTCCATGGTGTGCCCTATCAGCTTTTGAAACATTTTATTGACTAACCTTTGATATGTTGCTCCAGCATTTTTCAGCCCGAATTGCATCATTTTGTAGCAATAGATCCCTCTAGCCGAGTAGAAAGAAGTATTCTCTTCGTTGTATGGATGCATTCGGATCTGGTTATAATGAGAATATGCGTCCATGAAGCTCATCAACTCGTGGCCTGAGGTTGCATTGACAATGTAGTCTATGTTTGGGATAGGGTAACTGGCTTTGGGGCATGCCTTGTTTAGGTCTGTGAAATCGACACAAAGGCGCCAGTGTCCGCTACTCTTCTTCACTAGTACGGGGTTGGCTACCCACCGCGGGTAGAGTGCCTCCCGGATAAATTTGTTATCCAAGAGTTTTCCGACCGACATGCCTAATTTTCTTTTCTTATTGGCGGTGAGGTCAATGTTTAGTCAGTGGCAGACATGTTTGGGGTCAATGCCTGGCATGTTGGCATGAGTCCACACTAAGACGTCTAGATTTTTGCTTAAAAATCCAATGAGCTCTGATCGGAGTGGTTCTCGTAGGTTATGACCAATCCTGAGTTGCAGCCCTTTGTCTTCCTTATCGACATCCACTATGTCAACCTCATCTACCAGCTTGGCATACTTTCGTTTCTTGCTCTGTCCTTCTTTTTTCTGGAGCAATTCTTTTTCTATCAACTCTTTTCCGGGTCGTTTGTCCTGGTCATCTTTAGCCTCGGTAATTTGATTTCCTTACCCGGTGTTGGACTCGGCCTTCCCAGTATGTTCGAAGTCTACACTCACAGTCACTCCATCGGACCTCTCGTCTTCTACAACATTTATCTCCGTGGGTCGGATCTTCAAAGAGCATTCTCGAGATTCTCTCTGATTCCCTTTGTGAATTCCTTCTCTACTCGAGGTCGAAAACTTGATCCATAAGTGATATATCGAGACAGCTGCTTTTCAGGTGGCAAAGTAGAGGTCGGCAGATTATTGCATTATATTCGGAGTCTGAATTAATTATTTTGAATGTGGTGATTATCGTCCTCTTATGCGGTCCCTGGCCCATCTAGATGGATAAATATACTTCTCCCAGAGGCACAATTCTCCCTCCCCCGAATCCCAGAATGCTATCATTGCATGGCTTTATATAGCTATCATACCCGTTCAATCTACGGAAGGCCCTGATATAAATGATTGAGGCGTAGCTGCCTGAGTCAACCAAAATCATGTGTATGGGGATGCCTAGAATAGAAGCCGTGATTACCAGAGGGTCCAAGTGGGGGTGCAATAGCTGATCAGCATCCTGGTCGGAAAAGGCAAAGTGCCATGTTGGTTGGCCTTCTCGGATCTCCACGATTCTGACGTGTTATTTCGTGTTTTCTTCTTCTCGAGCTTGAGCTATTCTTTTTCTATTGGACCGGTTATCTTTGGCCCTATTCGCGTTAATCATTGTTAAAATTTCCTGCCCATTATTATCATGGGGGCGGTACCCAGGCAGGGTTAGGACGTTGTTCCGGATTGGCTCCAGCAGTAGGTGGTTGAGGTGGTGGGAGATTGTGCACATATTGCTTCAAACCTCCCTTCTGTACAAACCTCATGATCTCTCGAACGAGATCTTGACATTCATTTGTTCATGACCGATTGACATGTGGTAGCTGCAATACCGGTTGGAATCCAATTTGGATGGGTCCAACCTTATTGGGCGAGGTGGAGGTAGCATGTTAAGATTCATGATATCCCTCCAGATAGCTGAAGGTGCGTGGGTTAATGTATTCTTCAAAGCCACCACCTCAGCTCTAACTTCCTGGTGTGCTCTATAACAGGTCATGGTGTTGTCCGTAAATAGCCTAAATCTAGACCTGGCCCAGAAGGGGCATCCCTTTTTGTGTCCCTTCGATCATTTTGGTGTCTATGCTTGGTGGGAATGTTGGCCATGGCCTCCTCGACACATATATGTCTTTCTGCTCAGAGGAGAAATTCTTGAAAAGTGTTCTCCCCTGATTCGTGGATGGCGTAATTAAATTGGGTTCCCAGGGCAAGCCCAGCCATGGCCGCGATGACCATTGCATCATCAGATACTGGTTCCATCTCACGAATTTGTTTGTTGAAACGTGCGATGTAGATCTTTAATGACTCGTCCCTGACTTGTTTTATATTGACGAGAGAGTCCTTTGGGGTCGCGCGGACTTTCGAAGCGAGATAATAGGTGTTCAAGGCTGGCATTATATCACTCCATGAATGTATAGATCCCGGTGGTAGAGTTTGGAACCAACGGTGGGCTCGGTCGCCCAACGTCAGAGGGAAAGCTTGGCAGAGGATGGCATCACTCGGGCTGTATAGTTCCATCCAAGCCAAGTATTTTTTAATGTGGGTTGTAGGGTCGGTTTCCCCATCATATAGTCCAATCTGGGGGACTTTAAATTTGGCAGGGAGGGGAGTCACCAAGATGTGGGGAGCGAAAGGTGATGCCACACTCGTCTGTCTAACAGCGGGGCTCGGGTAATGTTGATCCCCCTTATGCGTTTCCT